>SJYV01054894.1:4941-27688 GCA_006410875.1 Neotragus pygmaeus
TTTTTTTTTTTTTTTTAACTTTTTGGCTGTACTACAGGGAAATCTGGATCTTATTTCCCTGACCAGGCATGGAACCTGGATCCCCTGCAGTTGGAACCTGGAATCTTAGCCACTGGATCACCAGGGACATCCCTAAATTCCTTAGTCTTGAATGAATAATCCAAGTTGTATTTCTTGAAATAATCTTACTAATATGCTACCTTTAGGATGCACAGGAAAGAGATAATTTCAGCATTTTTCCTGCTCTCTTCACAGCACACTATGAGCAGTACAACATGTGTGGGAAGCTCATTTCTTTTTCTGCTAAGGAATGAAACTATTTGTACAAGGTGAGAAAATATGTCATCTTCCATTCTGAACAAAAGTTAGCAAATAAAATGTTACAAACTGTCTGAGGAGTGGGATAGGATAGCAAATTTAGGAATCTGCATTTAAAAATCTACATTGTAGTTTTTAAAAAAAAGGGTTTCATATTTGAGTTAATGTGATTTTTTTCAAAAGCAAAGGATTTGGTGTTTATCCATTTCATCCTATGGTTTCAAAGACATCTGAGCACAGTAGATTAGGAAAGTTTAGAAGCAGATACGGAGAAGGCAATGGCATCCCACTCCAGTACTCTTGCCTAGAAACTCCCCTGGATGGAGGAGCCTGGTAGGCTGCAGTCCATGGGGTCGCTGAGTCAGACACGACTGAGCGACTTCACTTTCACTTTTCGCTTTCATGCATTGGAGAAGGAAATGGCAACCAACTCCAGTGTTCTTGCCTGGAGAATCCCAGGGATGACGGAGCCCAATGGGCTGCCGTCTGTGGGGTCTCACAGAGTCGGACATGACTGAAGCGACTTAGCAGCAGCAGCAGCAGAAGCAGATAACAAGATTAGAAGTAGCTCAGAAGTTAACTCAGAGTCCAGGTGTCTCCCAGGCATGTCTAAAACTTTGCAGCTATGGCAATATGGACAAGAAGAGGGAAACACCTTCCAAAGAGACCATAATAAGCAACTGATTGTCAGCACTAAATGCAGAAAAAAAGGAAGGTAAAAGAGGCTTGATATCAAGAAGGGAAAGTGGTTAAAATGTTACTGATACTGCGAAGTCACTTCAGTCATGTCCGACTCTGTG
Organism: Neotragus pygmaeus; assembly: GCA_006410875.1. NCBI lineage: Eukaryota > Metazoa > Chordata > Mammalia > Artiodactyla > Bovidae > Neotragus > Neotragus pygmaeus. Next base: position 6,060 of record SJYV01054894.1, read on the forward strand.
CCACCCCATAGACAGCAGCCTACCAGGCTCCCCCGTCCCTGGGATTCTCCAGGCAAGAACACTGGAGTGGGTTGCCATTTCCTTCTCCAATGCATGAAAGTGAAAAATGAAAGTGAAGTCACTCAGTCATGTCCGACTCTTCACGACCCCATGGCCTGTAGCTCACCAGGCTCCTCTGTCCATGAGATTTTCCAGTCAAGAGAACTGGAGTGGGGTGCCATTGCCTTCTCCAATGCATGAAAGGGAAAAGTGAAAGTGAAGTCGCTCACTCGAGTCCGACTCTTCGCGACCCCATGGACTGCAGCCCACCAGGCTCCTCTGCCCATTGGATTTTCCAGGGAAGAGTACTGGAGTGGGGTGCCATTGCCTTATCCGTTAAAATGTCACTCAATAACCTAAAATTTTTCCATGTACCCATTCATCAATGACTGCAGAAGTACACTTAGTTATTTATCTTTATACTGAAGAGGTTATAAAACCTGTAAAACTATGGAGGCAGGTAGTTCAGTGGTGGATCAGGCTCAGAAAAGCTAGTCATTGGCGCATAAGCTTTTCACCTGAGGTGTTTTCTGGATGTAGCTATATTTCCCTTCCTTAATGGAGGATTACACACTACATGAATCTCCAAAGATGTTGGATTCCATTTTCTTCAGCTTTTGGTTCCAGAGTGACATGCTCAGACCGTGGAATATTTACCACTGAGTTAAACAAATGAACTCTAGCTTGTGTACCTGTGTCATCTTTGTTCCTTGTTGTTGTTCAGTTGCTCAGTCGTGTCCAACACTTTGCAGCCCCATGGACTGCAGCACTCCAGGCTTCCCTGTCCTCCACTATCTCCTGGAGTCTGCCCAAACTCATGTCCATTGAGTCAGTGATGCCATCCAACCATCTCAGCCTCTGTCATCCCCTTCTCCTCTTGCCCTCAATCTTTCCCAGCATTAGGATATTTTCCAATGAGTCAGCTCTTCATATCAGGTGGCCAAAGTATTGGAGCTTCAGCTTCAGCATCAGTCCTTCTGATGAATATTCAGTGTTGATTTCCTTTAGGATTGACTGGTTTGAGCTCTTTGCTGTCCAAAGGACTCTCAAGAGTCTTCTCCAAAACCACAGTTTGAAACCATCAATTCTTCAGTACTCAATATTCTTTATGAACCAACTCTCACATCCATACATGACTAGTGGAAAAACCATAGCTTGGACAATTTGGACCTTTGTTGGCAAAGGTCTCTGCTTTTTAATATGCTGTCTAGGTCTGTTATAGCTTTTCTTCTAAGGAGCAAGGGTTTTTTTTTAATTTCATGGCTGCAGTCACCATCTGCAGTGATTTTGGAGCCCAAGAAAATAAAGTCTGTCACTGTTTCCATTGTTTCCCCATCTATTTGCCATGAAGTGATGGGACCGGATGCCATGATCTAGGTTTTTTAAATGTTGGGTTTTAGGCCAGCTTTTTCACTCTCCTCTTTTCACCTTCATCAAGAGATTCTTTAGTTCCTCTTCACTTTCTGCCTTTAGAGTGGTGTCATCTGCATATCTGAGGTTATTGATATTTCTCCCGGCAATGCTGGAGTCCAGCATTTTGCATGAGTCACCTTCATTCCTAAGGGGTCTGAATCATCTTTCTATTCACTGCATCAGAATACTGGTGCTGACATTGGCTTCATGTGTCATTCACTCTTCTCTTCCATGATGCAGAAACCATCACTACACCATCTCTCAAGGAGGGTCACATACCCAGCACTCCGCAAAAGGTGGCCCATTGTTTTGCCTCACTTTTTTAGAAAGTTCATCCTTATTATTTTATCCCAACTCTCCCTACAGTTCTACTCATTAGTTACGGTTATTTTCTCTGGGACTTCCCAAAGACCACCTCCATTTTTCTCCACAAATTGGCCCTATGTGTCTTGTGAAACACACAAGGAACAAGTGCATACACATAACAATCACCCCTAACATTTCTTCCTCACAGAGCCTAACATTCAGGATTCCTCCCAACAGCTCAGAATAGCATTCATTATCTGCCTAGACCCTCCCCACTGCCACTCTCACCACTCAGCCCCTGAGAACCAATTCCACAAATGCCCTCCAGGACATACTGGGAAGCAAGTGGCCCCCAAATAGGTGCTCAATTGCTACTGGGATGAGCACAGCAACAGAGAGCTATAAGGTGCCTCCAAAGTAATACATGCTGAGGAGAGGGGACACAGTAAGAGAGTCAGAAAAGGCTGCCCTTAGGGACCGCATATTGAATTAACACCTGGAGAGTAGGTATTAACTATGGAAGGATAGTGAGTAACAGTTGGGACAAAGGCCTAACCAGGATGTGACAGGGATGCAGAGAGTGGAGAAGGAGACTGGAGTTGGAGTGCAGAGACCAAAGGCAGGCACACAGCAGGAAAGCGCATGGGGGCTAGCAGCTTGGTGAGGCTGGGAGTTTCACGGTCAGTTTGTCTCTGGAAGACCCCCTAACTGCAGTGAGAAGAACCCATTAGTCAGGAGAACAGTGGCTGGAAGGAGACCAATGAGACGGCTGTCACAATATTTCAGATAAGAAGGGAGCTGGCCTCCTGGGCTAGGGTGGCAAGAGGGAGAAGTAGATTGAATAATTGGGGGCATGCTGCTGCTGCTAAGTCACTTCAGTCGTGTCCGACTCTGTGTGACTCCATAGGCGGCAGCCCACCAGGCTACCCTGTCCCTGAGATTCTCTAGGCAAGAACACTGGAGTGGGTTGCCATTTCCTTCTCCAATGCATGAAAGGGAAAAGTGAAAGTGAAGTCACTCAGTCGTGTCCGACTCTTAGCAACCCCATGGGCTGCAGCCTACCAGGCTCCTCCGTCCATGGGATTTTCCAGGCGAGAGTACTAGAGTGGGGTGCCATTGCCTTCTCTGAATTGAGGGCATACTTGGGGATAAGACTGAAAGGATTTGCTGATAAATTAGATATTGACTGAGGGAGCAGAAAGTGCTGGAGATGACTTCTAGGTCTCTGCCTGAGTAGCAGGATGGACGGTGGTACATTCTCTCAGGGAAGACAGGTTTGGGAGAGAGAGTATAAGAGTGTGTGCCATGACCAGAAGAACATTCATCTTCATCCAAGCCATCAATCACAGTCCTTGGATGTTTCTAGGCTCTGAAGTGCTGCAGACACACTTGTTTGTGTCCCCCAAGCCTGTATGCTGAAACCCTAACCCCAATGTGATGGCATTAGGAGAGGGGCCTTTGGTAGGTGACAGGTCATGAGAAGAGAGCCCACATGAATGGCATTCGTGACCTTATAAAAGAGAAGCTGGAAAGCTCCCTCTTCTCTTTCTGCGATGTGAGGACACAGCCTAAAAGTCAGCATCTGAACCCGGGAAGCAGGTCTCACCAGATACCAGATTGGCTGGCACCTGGATCTTGTACTTTCAGCCTCCAGAACTGTGAGAAATAAACTTCTGCTGTTTATAAGTGTATGATATTTTGTTACAGCAGCCCAGACTGAGGCATGAAGAAAACCATGGAGACTTTTTATTTGGTGAATAAACAGCTCTCTTTTTAAAATTTCTCCCTTCAGATAGAGACTGTTAAATTTACCATGATAAACTAGTTCAACTTTTAATGTCATATTTAATAGTCCCAAATATTAAGGTTAAGCTTCATATTATCACAGCAATTAACTGTCAATGTTGCTTAATTTAACTATCAGTGTTGCTTTGTATACAATCATGCAAATTCCTCTACAGAAATGGGGTACAGTCTCTGCCCTCTACCTTAAATTCTACAAGGATCATCTTTTCTTCCTGCTTCTAAAGCATTAAAACTTTTTCTCTACCCAAGCACAAGGACAAGGAGCAAATGGCTTTAGTTTTCCCTTGAGATGTCATTTGAAGTACCAATAGCAATTCATGAATTTTTTTGGAGGCTTTTAAAAATGGATAACTTTGGTATAGTATCAAAATATAATAATACACTTACTTAAGAAGCTAAAAATTCTTAATATTTCTTAAACCAAGCTGTAGTAAAGTTTCTATCATTTTACCTAGAGAGGAAAGCCTGCCTCAGCAACCCAACACCCTATGCAGTGTTCCAAATCTCAACATAGCTTTTTGGGGGTGTCTGAGGAGACTCCGTAATTTTTATACTGTCATCAGAACAGACATAAGAGCCAAAATGAAGAACTAAGTTTCTAAGATTCAAATTAAATCCAAATATTTCTTTAACAACCCACCAAGGAGGTTGGTATTTACTAAGAAACAAAGCAAGAAATAAAACTTGAGTGATCCTGTTTAACTGGAAAACTTTCCTTAAGCTGCTAAAGAGAAACTTTAGAACAGCCTTCAAAACAAAATCCGGTTCTAATCTGTAACCACAATATAGATATTGTGCATAACCTCTGACCCTCCCCTCCAAAGACCATTCTCCTCATTTTAAACAAACTAATCAGGGCAGGTCTTGAGCCACAAAATACTTGCTATGATAGCAATGTATGGTTTTTTTTTGCCTCATATTATAAACACTTGAGAACAGCTCTTTCTACTAATTAAGACTGTAAACATCACAGAGGGAGTATACTACACCTGATCTTCATCACCCATAAAAATGCTACACATACAATATATATGAAAAACTTGCCTAATCATCAAAAGAATTCCACAAAACAAGATGACAAAGCAGAGCTCTGTTAGCTCGCTAGGTCAACATTTGTGTTCATATTTATATATGAGGACATCATTGGTAACATGGTTGCATTTTCAGATAATAAGAATATGGAGAGATAGCAAAAAAATTATGTGTATTAACTTTGTTGGAAGATGATATTATACTAGCTCAAGGGTCTAATTCCAAAAAGCATATTTATTTATAGCTATTGTAAGTGTCCTCTGGCCCCTAAGATCACTCTCCCTCTCCTAAGCAAATTTACCATTAAGTAGGCAAGACCTGTCAGGTCAGCTCTTAGATCTTATTTCTTGTTCAGAAAGAAGTCTTTCTGTTCAAGAGACAGGAAGGCCCCAGGTCATTCCCCAAGTTCTTGTCTATTCAGTTCAGTCCAGTTCAGCCGCTCAGTCGTGTCTGACTCTTTGTGACCCCATGAATCACAGCACGCCAGGCCTCCCTGTCTGTCCATCACCAACTCCTGGAGTTCACTCAGACTCACATCCATCGAGTCAGTGATGCCATCCAGCCATCTCATCCTCTCTCGTCCCCTTCTCCTTCTGCCCTCCAATCCTTCCCAGCATCAGAGTCTTTTTCAATGAGTCAACTCTTCATAGTCATCCTCTATTTCCTGATCCCTCATCTGTAGGATACATGGAAGAAGAGATTCAAGTTGATGAAGCCACCTCAGAGCAGTATAAGCTGTGTTGCTATCACTAGATCGTTAAGAGATCAAGCATGGTAAAATGGATCAGTTTAAAGCCAAGCATATGCGAGTTCCAATTTGCCTTCAGCACTTGCTGGCTGGTGGCCTTGGGCAAGGCCTCTTACAGTCTGAAAGTCTGCCTTCCCTCACCTTTGTATTGAGGATCCATCCTATGGGAATATATGGATTAGAGATAGCTAATGCAGGTCCTAAAACTATACACATTAGCAACCTCCTTTCTAACTTTCCAATGAGCTTTCCAAGGTTAGCCATGACTGACTTTGACCTCATTTCTCTAATTCTGTGAGACCTTATGCTGCAGAGCTGTTAATTGGTTTTAGAAAGGAACTGAATATGTTATTTTTCTTACTGTCTCCATTAGTTTACATAGTGAGTTAAGAAATCAGCACAATGCTCCTTGTTATTTCAGGTCATCCCAAATGGTTGTCAGCTGGGGAGGGGACCATCCACTCAGCCCAAGACAGAGGATCCTATTAAATTCTAACGGTCCTCTGAATGTATTTTGTAGCATTTAAAAAATAAACTTAAACAAAGAAATATATACAAGCAATATAGCCACATCTCTGAAAATTTACAAATACTGAGAAAAGGGCGCGGCAATTACCCAATCCACATTCCACAGTTCCAGCCCCATCCTTTTAGCCTCCTCTCCCTCCCCTCCCCCCTTCATGAGGCTTGAAGAAGCCTGTGGGTGTGGACTTAGCCAATGTGGCCAGCCCAGAAACAGCACTTTTGTCTCTGGCTTTCCACTTAAAAAGCAAGCATATACTGAGACTTGAAAACAAAGAGATCTCCTTGTAATGCCAACACCTTGCCTAAATAAGAGATAATCTAGACCAGCCTAACCCCCTTAGTTAGCACAGTCTGAATTTTCAGCACTTGTAAAATCATTAAAGGAACTGCATAAGAGCAGTTTTCCCTCAAACAGTAATAATAATTCTTATTTTTCTGAATTATGCTTTGACTTTTGGGGAAACCTGTCATTAGAGGATTTTCTGTCTGCTGACCTTTGCTTTCTCATCTTGGAAGTGTTTTACTAAGTAGGGCACCTTGTTTAAATACAGGACACGGCTCCTGTCTCCCATGAGGTTTTACAGTTCTAGTTACTAGCATGCTACATACACAATTTATGACTTTTTTGGGTCTTCGATGTGGCTACACATTTGTCCTTTACCATTACCATCCTTTTTCCTAAACTAGATTTAAGTGGATCAAACACAGCTATTTCTTCTTACAACTTGGTATGATTCAGAAAGATAATTTTAGGAAATGCCTTTTCATAGATTATAAGGGATAGAATAATATAAATCTCAAAACAGTCAAATGAATGCATGGTTTTTAAAGAGAAATGATCAAACATTTTAGCAGCTTTTTTTGTTGTTGTTTGTTTGTTTTATATTTAAACTCCCACATGCTCTGGTAGAAGTACTTTTGATCGACTTCCGCCAAAAAAGTGATTAATTACTCTGAAAGATCCTCACAATTAGTGATCTGTTTAAGGCTATCATACTTACAGTCTATGAAATGTTTCTTTGTTTGGCAAATCCTGGTGATATTCACCTAGATATAACTATATACAAAAAGCCAAGTATATTTCTGGGGCCTGATATTATTGTCTGTCAAAATATTAACAGTTTTAAAATTTGTATTTGAGGCCCTAGAAAATTATCAAGGAATCCACACAATTTAACTCAGAGTAGTTTAGTCTAGCTATTCTGAAAAAAAGAAAGCACAAGGTTTTATTACAGAACTTGAACTTAATCTCGGGATCCAAATGTTCCAAGTTCAAATAAATCCCCCACATGCCTGTTTGCTCCTCTGCCAAGTCTGAACAGCTGAAAGCAAATGCCGACTTGTGCCTACAAACAGGTAAATTAGCAGAAGCTAAATCACCAAGTGACATAAAAGCAACACCCAGAAGCAAACCCCCATTAACCTTAAAGGTAAAATAAACAAAATGGTACCTGTTCTTCCTCTCTTTGGTTTCTCAGCATCGATAAATATTTTCTAATTACATGGAGAGGATATTTTTTGAAATAAGAGAATCTTGACTGAGGCAAAAGATTATCCATGATGAGGAGATCACGAAGATCCTTATTTGCCCCTCCCTGTCAGCAACCACATGAAATCTAGAAGCTTCACAATTCCTCAGATGCCTAGAGATTTGCTTGCTTGACCACTTTCCTGCAAACAAAGCAGATGTTCTTCTTGCTGCTTCCTCTTTCAGGTGGAATTCATGGTGAAAGCAGACAGCCGCGTCCCAGGGCCGCCTGAAAGCTTCCAGAAATGCAGTACCCAGAGGGCAGCAGGAGCCAGGAGGAATCCAAGGGCTGGTCTGCCGGATGCAAATTGCTTAGTGGTAGTGATGTGACTGTCCTATTTCTAGCAACAGCGTTCTGTTGCAAGCTATGTTAATATTAGGTAGCTGGTGACTTTCCACACCCACAGGCTCTCATGAGGTTTAATCTTAATTCTTCTGACAGCTTTTCTAGCTCTTAAAGAGGACATGACATGGTTTTTTCCTATTTCCTTTCAGAATTCTTATCAGCATGAGCACATGCACACACACCCTCAGTGGCATCTCAGTTCTAAAGTGTTGAATCATTCAGCCTTAAGAAGCATTGTTTCAGAGGATTTCTAAAAAAAATAAATTAACAAATTACTTCAGTCTTCATCCTTATCAAGGAGTTCAATGTCAGCACTTAAAACGGTTGGTTTACACTATCATGCATTATGCAACATGCCCAGTAACCAGATATTTATGTCAGCTGAACAATAGCTGCAAACAGATTTTGTTTTGAGTTAAAAGGCTTCTCTCCATGAATCCTTATCACATACTCACAAGCTGATTCCTGGAACATTAAATTTCTTCAGACTTTATTCTGAGCTTAAGGAAGAAAAATGTTATACATTTACTTTCTAACTCTTATGAAAAGGATTCATGCTTAAAAAAGAGAACATGGTAAGAGGTCAGTGCTCATAAAAGACATGAAATCATAAAATTTGAAAGTTCAATATTTTCTTAACTCTCTGTAGAAGTCACAGGGTTTCTGAACAAAGTTCCTTAGTAGGCTTTGCTATTTTATTACCCTTTTTAACTTTGCAGTAGCTGGTTTATTTGATGAAACATTTGGCCACTTTTCTGAGGGACAGTTATACATAGTCCAGGGTATACATCAGCCAGTGATTTGCTTTCAGGTGAAAGAGGAGAGCTGGTNTTCCGCCAAAAAAGTGATTAATTACTCTGAAAGATCCTCACAATTAGTGATCTGTTTAAGGCTATCATACTTACAGTCTATGAAATGTTTCTTTGTTTGGCAAATCCTGGTGATATTCACCTAGATATAACTATATACAAAAAGCCAAGTATATTTCTGGGGCCTGATATTATTGTCTGTCAAAATATTAACAGTTTTAAAATTTGTATTTGAGGCCCTAGAAAATTATCAAGGAATCCACACAATTTAACTCAGAGTAGTTTAGTCTAGCTATTCTGAAAAAAAGAAAGCACAAGGTTTTATTACAGAACTTGAACTTAATCTCGGGATCCAAATGTTCCAAGTTCAAATAAATCCCCCACATGCCTGTTTGCTCCTCTGCCAAGTCTGAACAGCTGAAAGCAAATGCCGACTTGTGCCTACAAACAGGTAAATTAGCAGAAGCTAAATCACCAAGTGACATAAAAGCAACACCCAGAAGCAAACCCCCATTAACCTTAAAGGTAAAATAAACAAAATGGTACCTGTTCTTCCTCTCTTTGGTTTCTCAGCATCGATAAATATTTTCTAATTACATGGAGAGGATATTTTTTGAAATAAGAGAATCTTGACTGAGGCAAAAGATTATCCATGATGAGGAGATCACGAAGATCCTTATTTGCCCCTCCCTGTCAGCAACCACATGAAATCTAGAAGCTTCACAATTCCTCAGATGCCTAGAGATTTGCTTGCTTGACCACTTTCCTGCAAACAAAGCAGATGTTCTTCTTGCTGCTTCCTCTTTCAGGTGGAATTCATGGTGAAAGCAGACAGCCGCGTCCCAGGGCCGCCTGAAAGCTTCCAGAAATGCAGTACCCAGAGGGCAGCAGGAGCCAGGAGGAATCCAAGGGCTGGTCTGCCGGATGCAAATTGCTTAGTGGTAGTGATGTGACTGTCCTATTTCTAGCAACAGCGTTCTGTTGCAAGCTATGTTAATATTAGGTAGCTGGTGACTTTCCACACCCACAGGCTCTCATGAGGTTTAATCTTAATTCTTCTGACAGCTTTTCTAGCTCTTAAAGAGGACATGACATGGTTTTTTCCTATTTCCTTTCAGAATTCTTATCAGCATGAGCACATGCACACACACCCTCAGTGGCATCTCAGTTCTAAAGTGTTGAATCATTCAGCCTTAAGAAGCATTGTTTCAGAGGATTTCTAAAAAAAATAAATTAACAAATTACTTCAGTCTTCATCCTTATCAAGGAGTTCAATGTCAGCACTTAAAACGGTTGGTTTACACTATCATGCATTATGCAACATGCCCAGTAACCAGATATTTATGTCAGCTGAACAATAGCTGCAAACAGACTTTGTTTTGAGTTAAAAGGCTTCTCTCCATGAATCCTTATCACATACTCACAAGCTGATTCCTGGAACATTAAATTTCTTCAGACTTTATTCTGAGCTTAAGGAAGAAAAATGTTATACATTTACTTTCTAACTCTTATGAAAAGGATTCATGCTTAAAAAAGAGAACATGGTAAGAGGTCAGTGCTCATAAAAGACATGAAATCATAAAATTTGAAAGTTCAATATTTTCTTAACTCTCTGTAGAAGTCACAGGGTTTCTGAACAAAGTTCCTTAGTAGGCTTTGCTATTTTATTACCCTTTTTAACTTTGCAGTAGCTGGTTTATTTGATGAAACATTTGGCCACTTTTCTGAGGGACAGTTATACATAGTCCAGGGTATACATCAGCCAGTGATTTGCTTTCAGGTGAAAGAGGAGAGCTGGTCTTTTCTCCTTCAGAGAGAACACTGAAGGCCAGAGTGCAGAGGTCAAGCAGAGCTTGAAGAACTCATTTTTTAGCCTGAGAGTTTCCCCTGGATAGCCTCCGTGACATCCTGGTTGGACTACTTGCCTTCAGGGAACACACTCGATCAGCTAACGTGGGCTGTGCTGTGAGCGGCCCGGGCCATCTGTCAGGCTGGCGTCAGCCCACTTGCAAGGTGATCTTCCAGTCTCGCCAGGGCCAGGCTGGCTGTTCCAAGAGGTCCCTTGCATAAACTGCTAGGGCTGGCTCCTCGGAGGAGGCCCTGCCCTCATGACCCCCCTCCAGGTGCACTGCTGCATACTCACGGAGGCTCTTGCAGCCCTCTTCCTCCACAGGCTGGGGACAGCCCACTCGAATAGGAGTTGCAGAGAAGTACCATGCTTTTGAGCCACCAGAAGGCTAAGGGCATGTGTGTTGTGCCCTCTCAGCCTGCTCTGGCCCTGGGAAGAGGGCTGGCCCTCAAGGCACTGGGCACAGGCATAGGTCCATCTATACACATGCTCCAGGAAGCCACAAGCTGCCCTTTGGCTTCTGTTTTTGAAACTATCAAAAGCTTCACAGAGGCCTCTTATGCAGGCAGGGCCACACCCGCACAGCACAGCTGGTGATCAAAGCCTCTTCCCAATGGAGCATCGCAAAGCAGACCTCATTTCAAATGGTTGTTTCATGGTCATCTTTTCCTGGGTTGAGGAGAGTAATGGAAAGAGATGGGGAGGGAGGAAAAAACCTCCAAACCCAAAACGATCCTGACTAGATTGAGCATGAAAAGAAAAACTGGTGAACCAAATGCAAGTAAAATTCCCTTAGGTGTTTAGTTGGTAATAAATAAAAATTGTGTGTAATATTTACTAGGCCTTTGGGTTAGGTACTGTGCTAGATTCCTTACATGTATCATCTCATATAATCTATAGCCCTCTATGGGGTAACTGAAGCTCAGAGAGGATAAAAAAATTGCTGAGGTCACACAGCTACAAAGTAGAGAAGAGATTCCAATCAAATAGTCTGACCCCAGAATATCGATTCCCAATTAGTACAATGCACAGCCTCTCAGCCCATTACAGAAATGGATTCTGAGGACCCCTCTAAGGATTAACTGAAAAAGGGAAGGTGTGGAGATGTTTTGTAAAAGGAAAGCACAAATGTCAATGATGGGAATTTACACACCAAGATGACAAGGTTTGAGACCAGGTGCCCAGGTGCATCTTCATGAAGAATCATACACCTTCCTACCCTGGATTCTCTATAAATAAGAGAGAATTATTATTTGCCTCTTCAAGATTTCTTTGTGAAATGATTCTAGTGATCTCAAAGAGTTTGTATCCATGGATACAGGTTTTCTGCTTTGCAAATGTTGAAAACTGCTATAATCTGTTTCTGTTTGACATAGGTTGCAGTGGTCCATTTCTCTGAATATTTATCACAAACATGGTATGGGATTTGACACACCCAGTTTCTCAGGTAAGTGTCATCATCTCTTTTGCTCACAGTGACCACCCCTGGCATAATCAGCCTGGAGGGGTTCCATGTTGATCACCACCATGACTCAGCTGCCTTGGCGAAAGGCAGTCGGCCAGAGTGCTGATGTCTGCAGTGTGTCTGCAAGAACCAGAAGAACTCTATGTAGCTGCTTCAAGTGATAAGAGGTTTATTCCACTCCCTGCAAAGAACACAATAAAGAGTGGAATGACGACCTGTTTGGACTCCCTCCCACCCCTTGTCCTCTATTCAACAGAAAAATAACCAGCAGAAATCACAAATCAGGAAAGGCACTGACGGAGCCTGCAATCTCACTAGGAAAGGATATTCATGTGTTCTCTCTGATTTCTAAGAACTGCCTACTTTTTCACAAGCAGCTTAAAATATGGGAAATCTCAGTCTCTTCACTTGAAGAAGAATATAAAGAGGCAAAACTAAAGCCAGAAAAAATAGTGACAATGTGGTGAAGAGAGAGATTTTAGTTTATTCCTTTTCAAACGTTGGAGAAGATGAGATAAAAATGTAGGTTTGTGAAGCCACCTAGCAGCACGCATTGCAAACAGTAGGTATTTCATTAATGCATGCCAATGTAGTTTGTTAAAGGGGAAAGGCAAAGAGGAAAGAGTGGGACCCAAGTGTTAAATTTCTGATAAGAAACAGGAAAGGAAATCAGAAAACACGTCTCCAGGATATCTTTAAGTAGGCGGAGTTTCCCAATTGCATCAGGACAAAACTAAAACCACATCAATTTCTTTCTCTTTTTCTTTTAAAACCATCAGAGTTGAGAGTTTCATTCTCTGGGAGCTATTCCAGCCCAGATACCAAGTGACCGGCAGGCAGTTTGGATGATGGAGAAGCAGCTAGCCCTAGAATCAGAAACCATTTTTCATAATGAATACCACTGAGAAATCACTCTTCCAACTAGGTCTGTGGAAACTGGCCCAGCCTCCTGATCCCCCAAAGACAGTTTTAAATGAAATCAGGAGAGAGGAAAGGGAGGCATTTACCATTGGTCATCAGGACAAGTTCACACAGCACCAAAGTCTGCTTTTCTGTGCAATTAAACCACTCGCGCCACTTCCTATGACATTTTCTCGGTGCCCCCACCATCCAGGGGTAATTGTATCTGTTAATAGTTCATCTGATGTGAAGAAATGACTCACTTGAAAAGATCCTCATGCTGGGAAAGATTGAAGGAGGGAGGCGAATGGAACGACAGAGGATGAGATGGTTGGATGGCATCACCGACTCAATGGACATGAGCTTGAGTAAACTCCAGGAGTTGGTTAGATAGACAGGGAGGCCTGAGGTGCTGCAGGCCTCCTGAACTAAATGGTGCATTTGAGGATTTCTCTGGTGGCTCAGAAGGTAAAGCGTCTGCCTACAATGCAGGAGACCCAGGTTCAATCCCTGGGTTGGGAAGATCCCCTGGAGAAGGAAATGGCAACCCACTCCAGTACTGTTGCCTGGAAAATCCCATGGATGGAGGAGCCTGGCGGGCTACAGTCCATGGGGTCGCAAAGGGTCAGACACGACTGAGTGACTTCATTCACTTCACCAGTGGCTCAGCAGTAAAGAATCTGCCTGCAATGCAAGAGCTGCAGGACACACAGGTTTGATCTCTGGGTTGGGAAGATCCCCCTGGAAGAGGGCATGGCAACTCCAGTATTCTTGCCTGGAGAATCCCATGGTTAGAGGATCCTGAAAGGCTACAGTCTATAACAGCACACACACCTGATGGTGCATTGTTACTTGTGATGTGAACATTGTATGCATGTTCAACTCCCACCCAAGTTCCTATTATAACCACAGTTCACCCAGTGCAGAAGACCTGGGTTCAATACCTGGGTCCAGACGATCCCCTGGAGAAGGGAATGGCTACCCACTACAGTATTCTTGCCTGGGGAATTCCATGGGCAGAGGAGCCTGGTCGGCTACAGTCCACAGGGTTGCAAAGAGTCAAACATGACTAAGCAAATAACACTTTCACATATATACTTTTTTATAGGTGCTAATCTTTTATCAATATATCTATCTTTTGTCAATTATTGCAAATATATTCTCCTAGTTTGTGGCTCACTTCACTCTTGGTTTGATGTTTGTTTTTCAGAGGAAGATGGAGTTTTTTATTTGTTTTGATGAAGAGTTCTTAATTTTAATTTTGTTACGTACCAGTCTTTTCCTTTATGAATTACCTCAGGGTTCTATGAACGAAGGTGCATGGTTCAAAGCAGGCTTACTGCCTATTTTTGTAAATAAAGTTTTATCAGAATATAGATATGCCCATTCTTTCACGTGTTGTCTGTGATCACTTTGCTGCTACAGCAGCAGGGCTCAGAACTCCTAAGATATTTACTCTCTGGTCCTTTACCCCAAGGTCGTAAAGATCATCTACTTTTCCCATGAAAGTTGTTCCTTAATTTCTACCAAATGGAAATGGAGTGCTTTTACTTTTTTTAGTATTTATTTTTATTTATTTAATTTTGGCTGTGCTGGGTCTAAGTTGTAGAACTTAGGAGCCTTTGATCTTCATTGCACCATGCAGGATCTTTAGTTGCAGCACATGGGATCTAGTTCTCTGACCTGGGATTGAACCCAGGTCCCCTGCATTGGGAGTTTGTAGTCTTAGCTACTGGACCACCAGGGAAGTCCCAGGAGCCTTTTCTTTGCAACATTAATATTCCTCTCTCTGTTGGTAAACTTTCTCATTTCCCAGATTGGAAAAGAGTTGCAAACTAGCCATCACAGGCTAATTTTGTTTATAAAACATTTTGGTTGGTAACATTTTTAAAAAGTAAGTGCAAGCATTTAAAGTCAGATTTGACATAAATATTTGAGTTTCTGATCTCTTTTGAAAAATTAAAAGTTCGAAAAGTCTTGGCCTGCCTCCCACAGTGGTGACACTCTCTTAGGATAGAGTAGTAGGTCTGCTGCCTCCTGCAGCTGGGCTGGCCTCCTTGATGACACTGATGCTGTTGGCCTGGGGACCTCATCTTGGCCAAACCTGGGTCAGCTCCTTTGAGTTTTCTTTTTAACTATGTCCCAAGATTGACTGCTTAGTTTTGCAAAAGTCCTGCTGGGTCAGTTTAGATTAAATCTTTCACCTTCATATCTGATCACCATGACTTGTCTTCAGGAAGAATCCTATTGAGTTGGTCTAGTAAGAATCTCCTAGCCTTGGTATTTCCTCTTAGTAATTTTCCATCCATTGACCCCCAGTCCTGCTCTTTGGCTGCTGTTGGGCTGCACCCTGAGGGCCTGCAAGCCTTCTCATTGCTCAGCCTTCAGACCAAAGAAAGAGCCCAGGGTCAGTGACAAAGATATCAATAGTTTATTGGATAGGGGATCTTATGAAACTGAAACAAAAGATCCTGGGGCAACACCCCATCATGTATGGCAGATGGGAGGCAAGACGTGACAGCAATCTTCACGACTGAGGTAGGAGGCTACCATTCTTAGGGGCAGTTGATGTCAGGGTGACTCATCAGTTACCAGGGAAATCAACAGCGAGGGCAGGGGACAAGCACATAGGCAGATACCCTATAATTAAGAGGATTTGGAGAGTCATTTGAGTGGAGCAGGGCTTGGTCAAGCAGGGGATTACAGAGTGCAAGAGAACTGCCATCTTGTATGACCTGACCATCCTGCAGTCTCCACTTGTCCTTGGTACTTTCAGAGTTGAGTGCAACCTCTCTGCCCCACTGTCAGGCCTCCCTTGTGGTAGTGCCTCTTGAATAAAATCTCCTTTATCATCTTTAACAAGTTATGAATAATTTTTTTCTTTATCACAGTGTAGGTAAGAGGCTCAAGAGAGTTGTAACACACGTTTGGGTTAATGTCTTCCAAACTTTTTACATGATTCTAGTACAGTGCTTCTCAATCTTTCATATGCATATAAATCACATGGTAGGCCTGGCATGAGCACAAGATGCTACACTTCTAACAAGTTCCAGGGTGATGCCAATGTTCCACATCCATGCCCCCCGACACTCCCCCCGCCCCCCACCGCCATTCTGACTGGCAAGAGTCCAGCACCTGTCCTGGAATACACAACCAACACTATCTCAGAGCCTCCATTGGAAACTTCCATTCTGATGTCCTGTCAGGTGAGTTTCCCCCATTATGTTCATCACAGTTTGCTATTTTTCTATTCATTTGTTTCTTTTATTATCTCCTCCCTTGCAATGTAAGTTCCATGAGGATAAGAAACATACCCACATATCAGTCATTCCTAACACCCAGAACAAACAGCAACAAATCGGAAGGCAGAGCACAGAACAAGTAGCCTCTGACTTAAGAGAACAGAGGAGCTGAAGCCTGAGACAACAACACAGAAAACTGGGAAGAAACCCAACATGGTCTGCAGAATTCCCCAGAGGCTCAGGAACTGGCAGAGTGAGTAACTTTGGAAGCGGGAATGGACATAGGAAAGTCAGTTGGAAAGCTTTAAGAAGCATTTGGGGGCTTCCCTGGTGGTCTAGTAGTTAAGAATCTGCCTGCCAATGCAGGGGACACAGGTTCGATCCCTGGTCTGGGAAGAACCAAGCCTGTGCACCACAACTACTGAGCCTGAGCTCTGGAGCCCGTGTTCAACCACAAGAAGTCTCTGCAACGAGAAACCCGAGCACGGCCACCAAGAGGAGCCCCCACTCGCCACGACTAGAGAAAACCCTGCTTGCAGCAACAAAGACCCAGCACAGCCATAAGTAAATAAATAATAGCCCTTTTATAAGAAGAAGAAGAAGCAGCATTTGGACCAGACTCCTCCTCGCTCCCTTAAGGAGGGGACTGAAATTTCCTTTCAGAAGGTTGGTGTTTATCTTCTCTCCTGTTTCTTTGGCTCTTTGGATTTATGCCCCTCCTCTCTCTCTCTCTCTCTCTCTCTTTTTTTTTTTAAAAAAAACATTGACTGTTATTTGGGAAGACACAAAGGTGGAGAAATTCTCCCTGTGTGCAGCTGCCACCTTTTTCATTCTTTACATCTCAGCTTAAATAACACATCCTTGGAGAGGGTTTTCATACAGAATCTATATTCTCTGGAATACCTAGACTAAGTTTCCCCTGACTTTTCTCACTAACTGAGTCCTTTCTGGTGTAACTGGTTCGCTGAATACAGTGAACTCATAGGGTGACGTAAAAATAAACATTATTTTAGATGCCTACTGTCCCTTTAAATGTGTTCTATGAGGAGTGTGTGTGTGTGTGTGTGTGTGTGTGTGCACGTGCACCTCACCTTCCTCTATACAGAAGTAAACTTTTGGGCCCTCCCCAGGATGTTTTTAGGAACTGGAAATTCCTACAGTAACTTTAAGTCACAAGCACAGTTTCAGTTTGATACTGCCTCATCTTAGGAAAAATTTGTCAACCTGATTTACCTGTGAGTCTTCTCCCCTCCCTCCAGCTGAGACCTGCTAAGCGCTGACTGTTTGCAGTAGAAGAGAGAGGAGTGGTCCTCCTGCTCTTGTTCCCAGTCTAGCATTTCTTCTCATCCCTCAGATTGCTGAGATTTCTGGATCTGCCAGTGCAAAGGCAGGGGATAGAAAGGGAAGTAATATGAATGGAAAGTTCTTTCTTGGCTGATGCTGCTGTAAGATTTCCTCATCTCTCTGGGCTTGGGAGTTGTTTAGAACTTTACTTCCCCTGATGGTTTTTCATTCATTAAAGCCTTTAGCACCAGCTCAAGTTCTCCTCTCTACCCCAGGCCTGCCACCATCTTGTAACAGATGTCAAGACTTACTAAATTGCTTAATAAGACTTCTCTGGCCCTTTTTAGATACATAAATGTATTTCTATGTATTTTCTAGTGTGCTTTAATTTTTACATTTAGATACTTAATACTATTGATATTTTATTTTGTACAGTCATCCCTTGGCATCTATGAGGGAATGGTTCCAGAAGCCTCCTCAAATACCAAAATTTGTGAATGCCCAAGTCTCTTATATATTTACCACGGTATAGTACCATCAGCCCTCCATATCCATGCACTCTGTATCTGCATTTTCAACCAACCGTGGTTATGTTATTTTGTATATTACAATTTTATAAAATCTGCAGATTTTGGTGTCTTCAGGGACCTGGAAAAAAACTCCTGTGGATCCTGAGGGACAGCTGTATTCAGTTCTAATTTATGCTGTTTACTAGGCCTGCCACAAAGAAGTACCACAGACCAGGCGCCTTAAACAACAGAAAAGTATTTTCTCACAGCTCTGGAGGCTAGAAGTTTGGGATCAAAGTGTCAGCAGGGCTGGTTTCTTTGAAGTCTTTCTCTTTGGTTTATAGATGGCCATCATCACTCTGTTCACATGGGCTTCCTTCTACACATGACCTGTGTCCAAACTTCCTCTTTTTGTAAAGACCCTGGTCATATTGTATTAGTACCCACCCTAATGATCTCATTGTAAACTAACACTTACATGTACTTATCTCCAAATACAAACACATTCTGCAGGACAAGGGATTAGGACTTTAACAAATGAACTTGGGAAAGTCTGGGTGAGGGTGGGGAGACATAATTCAGTCAGTAACAACTTGGATCTATTTTCAGATGCTCTACTTATCCATTTCTATGTTATCACAGGTATAAACAACATACTATTAGAAATTAACTTTTCTCTTTTTAAAATTTATTTATTTTTTAATCAAAGGATAATTGTTTTACATAATTTTGTTGTTTTCTGTCAAACCTCAACAAGAATCAGTCATAGGTATACGTATATCCCCTCCCTTTTGAACCTCCCTTCCATCTTCCTCCCCATCCCACCCCTCTAGGTTGATACAGTCCCCCTGTGTGAGTTTCCTGAGCCATACAGCAAATTCCTGCTGGCTATCTGTTTTACATAGAAAGTAACTTGTCTTAATGGTTTACAGCATTCCTAAAACATTCTCCAATCCCTTCCTTCTCCTACTAGAAACAAATATCTGCCACTGGATTTTATTTGAATACATGTGATAACAATATTCCCTTCATAAAGAGATGTGTCCACTTCTTGCTTCAGACTTGTGGGAAGAGAACAAATTAGCCAAGTTGGCGTGTTCAGGCTCTCTCGTCCCATGCTTTGTAAATAATGACTATGTAACAACTGAGATCATTTTACAGCACTGCGCATGTGCGTCATGAAGTACTCATGACAGCTACCTGTGACAGCTACCTGTGATGGCTACGATCATGGGCTACTTTGTGCTGTATGGATACATGAGCTCCACATAGCAAGCAGTGGCGTTACTGCTGCATCAAGTCTACGGCCGCTGTGCCAGCCAGAAGAGAGGTTGTGCTGGGTTAGGCTATGGTAGCTGCTGTGGCTGCTGCATCAGCCAGGAGAGAATAAACGTGTCTGCAGTTCCTATGGCTCCTCAACTCTTCTTCCAGACTCTTAACTTGTGCCTTGCCTACCCTGGGTTCAGCCGACAGTGTGAACGGCAAGACAATGGCATCACGAACAGGGTCAACAATACAAAACTCGACTGCAAACTCCAAGGGCTCAAATAATTAACATCCAAAATTTATCATTTGAAAATTCATATCTGACATTGTTAACAGTTTTTTAATGACTTACTTCAAACACTGTGCTGTGAGTTTTGCTTGCAACGTCTCCTAAGTACCCCATAGTATAGGACACAATATCACAGTAATCCAAGTCTGTGCCAACCACTAATGCTGATGAAGCTGAAGTTGAACCATACTATGAAGACCTACAAGACCTTCTAGAACTATCACCAAAAAAATATGTCCTTTTCATCATAGGGGACTGGAATAAAGAAGTAGAAAGTCAAGAGACACCTGGAGTAACAGGCAAGTTTGGCCCTGGAGTACAAAATAAAGCAGAGCAAAGGCTAACAGAATTTTTCCAAGAGAATGCACTGGGTCATGGTAAACACCCTCTTCCAACAACACAAGAGATGACTCTACACATAGACATCACCAGATAGTCAACACCGAAATCAGATTGATTATATTCTTTGCAGCTAAAGATGAAGAAGCTCTATACAGTCTGCAAAAGCAAGACAAGGATCTGACTGTGGCCCAGATCATGCAAATTCAGATTTAAATTGAAGAAAGTAAGGAAAGCCACTAGACCATTCAGGTATGACCTAAATCCAATCCCTTATGATTATACAGTGGAAGTGACATACAGATTCAAGGGATTAGATCTGACAGACAGAGTACCTGAAGAACTATAGACAGAGGTTCGTAACATTGCAGAGGAGGCAGTGATCAAGACCATCCCCAAGGAAAAGAAGTGCAAAAAGGCAAAATGATTGTCTGAGGAAGACTTACAAATAGCTGAGAAAAAAAAGAGAATCTAAGAAAGCAAAGGAGAAGAACAAAGATACCCATTTGAATGTAGAGTTACAAAGAATAGCAAGGAGAGATAAGAAAGCCTTCCTCAATAATCAATGCAAAGAAACAGAGGAAAGTAATAGAATGGGAAAGACTAGAAATCTCTTCAAGAAAATTAGAGATATCAAGGGAACATTTCTTGCAAAGATGGGCTCAATAAAGGACAGAAACAGTATGGACTTAACAGAAACAGAAGATATTAAGAAGAGGTGGCAAGAATACACAGAAGTACTATACAGAAAAATTCTCATGACCCAAATAACCATGATGGTATGATCACTCACCTAGAGCCAGACATCCTGGAGTGCAAGGTCAACTGGGCTTTAGGAAGCATAACTATGAACAAAGCTAGTAGAGGTGATGGAATTCCAGTTAGGCTATTTCAAACCCTAAAAGATGATGCTGTGAAAGTGCTGCACTCAATATGCCAGCAAATTTGGAAAACTCAGCAGTGGCCACAGGACTGGAAAAGGTCAGTTTTCATTCCAATCTCAAAGAAAAGCAATGCCAAAGAACGTTCAAACTACCACACAATGCCACTCATTTCACATGCTAGCAAAGTAATGCTCAAAATACTCCAAGCCAGGCTTCAACTGTACATGAACCGAGAATTTCCAGATGTTCAAGCTGGATTTAGAAAAGGTAGAGGAACCAGAGCTCAAATGACCAACATCTTCTGGTTCATAGGAAAAGCAAGAGAATTCCAGAAAAGCATCTACTTCTGCCTTTTGACTATGCCAAAGCCTTTGACTGTGTACTACAATAAACTGGAAAATTCTTCAAGAGATGGAAATACCANGGTAGAGGAACCAGAGCTCAAATGACCAACATCTTCTGGTTCATAGGAAAAGCAAGAGAATTCCAGAAAAGCATCTACTTCTGCCTTTTGACTATGCCAAAGCCTTTGACTGTGTACTACAATAAACTGGAAAATTCTTCAAGAGATGGAAATACCAGACCACCTGACCTGCCTCCTGAGAAATCTGTATGCAGGTCAGGAAGCAACAACTAGAACTGGACATGGAACAATAAACGGGTTGCAAATTGGGAAAAAAGTAAGTCCAAGCTGTATATTGTCATCCTGCTTATTTAATTTATATGCAGAGTACATCATGTGAAATGCCTGGCTGGATGAAGCACAAGCTGGAATCAAGATTGCTGGGAGAAATATCAATAACCTCAGATATCCAGATGACACCACCTTTATGGCAGAAAGCAAAGAGGAACTGAAGAGCCTTTTGATGAAAGTAAAAGAGGAGAATGAAAAAGCTGGTTTAAAGCTCAACATTCAGAAAACTAAAATCATGGCATCCAGTCCCATCACTTCATGGCATCCAGTCCCATCACTTCATCGCCAATAGATGGGGAAACAATGAAAACAGTGACAGACTTTATTTTCTTGGGCTCCAAAATCACTGCAGATGG
>SJYV01054899.1:0-24466 GCA_006410875.1 Neotragus pygmaeus
TTCTAATCACTTTTTGTAACAGCCACCTGTAAGTCAGACCTACTTTCTTTTCCCTTTATAAAATAGAATTTTATTTTTTATATCTTCTTTATTAAAAGCATACTACTTCCATATTAGATTAGCAAACAAACATTAATACTAGATATTTAATATTGACTATTTCCCAGTTCACATGAATCTGAAATTTATTTAGGTTAATTTTTCTTGTATTTAGAATTTTTGATTTGTAAGGACTTACTTTTCTTTAGTCTAATTAAATTAGAACTCATTTACAACTTCAACAATATTATATATATATATAAAGACATACTCTGAGACATACAGAAATCCAGACAGACAGACTGACAGAGACCTTACAATTTTCTGTTTGAAATTTAAAATATCTCTTTGACCATCCTACCCCCCCCCTCTTTTTTTTTCTTCCTTTGAAGTTCTAACTTGCCCAAGGCTGAGGTCTGTGGCAAAGCTGGCTGTGTATTTCAAAGACATGGAAAGGGATAGCTTCAAGCTTTTCCCCTGGGCAGACCTTTTAACAAGCTAGTTGTTGTTAATTGCCTATACAAAAAGAATTAGTTTTTCAGTTTCCGAAAAGAAAAATTTCTCTCCATTCAATCAGCAATCACACACTCACAAGCATTCAGAGGCTATCACAGTGCCTCCCTTCTTCTGAGTCCCCAGGTTTCCTTAACCGTTGCCCTCTTCCTGGGGGCCCCAAGGAGGTTCTCAGTCGTGATGCCTCCCTTCCTCCCGAGTCCGCAGGTTTACTTAACTGTTCCTCCCTTCCTGGGAGCGCAAGGAGGTGATCAGTCTCCTCTTCTACCCGCTGGAGTAGGTTCTGCCTGGGGACTGGCCCGGGGCCTTACCTTATCCTGTGACTATTCCTGGTGACTTGGTCCATCCCTCCCATGAGTCCAGCTGGGGCTCGGCCATCCCAAGCATCGGAACACCAGTCTGAAAGAGAATCCATATACCGTCAGGTGGCATGCTCTCTTTTTTGTCTTGGATTTCCTTCGCTCCAGCCCAGCCAAGCCACCAGTCCGACCGCTCAAGGGTTCAGTGTGATTGGAATCTCAGTGGTGCCTCCAGAAATGTTGCAGAAACGTACTTGAGAAACCAAGCACCATACTTGGAGAGTTGGAGAATTCAGGTTTATTACGCTGGCAGGCCCAGAGGAGTTAACACTCCAAGCTCTGAACCCTGAACAAAGGAATTACAGAGTTTTTATAGACAGGCTGTAGTGGGCAACACCAGCTGTTAATTGGCTGGTTTACACTAAAGGGTTTTGCACATGGGGGAACAGCAGTTAAGATGGGGATGGGGATGCCTGACCTGGACAGGCATGATTAAGCAGGTTTGCAGGTGCTGGATGATTGCAAATAGCAGGACAAGGGTGAGTGAGATAAACTCCAGTTCCTAGTATTACAAGTTCCCACTTTCTGAGACTATGTGACCTACCTGATCTAGACTTTGCAAGAGGCAAGCTGAGTTACAGAGGGAGAAGAAGAAGGAGGCTATGTAAAATTTTACCCTTTCCTCTTCACAATAAGAAGCCTCTTCATGTTTATCCTTAAGTTGATTCATTTTGGAATGTAAGGTGCATCAGAATCACCTGGATAATAAATAATGCAGTGAGAAAGATGGAGAGTCACACTGCTTAGATTTAAATCCCATCTCTGTCATCATGTTATGTTTATATTTTAATTTTTTTGTGCCTCAGTTTTCTCATCTCTAAAGTTGGCTATAATGGCTAATTTTTAATGTTTCTGTGCAATCATTGATGCAATGCTCCCATAACAGTGCTTCACACATCTTGGAAAGATTAGCTAATATTATCAGCCTAAGAATTGTTAACATGTGTATACCTGGAGCTCAGACTAGGATTTACATGCTCACTAATTTTGAGAACCACTGAATTCCAAGATAGGTATTCATTCATAACATAATCTAACTGTGGCCCTGCTTAGAAGTAGATAACAGATTTGAATTAAGTTATTTTGATTAGAGTATATCTCTAATCTGGGGTACAACCTGAGGAGGGAACTTTTAAAATATCCATTTCTGGATACTACTGATGACTTTTAAAAGCATAATACATGAATCAAGAGGCATGGGAATATGTATTTGAGGAGAAATTTTCTATGTACTTAGTGATATGCTGACCCACAGCCTAATCTTTAAACAATTAAATGACTTTATTTAGATGATGTCTTGAGATTCCTTTTACACTTTAGATGTCTATATGGCCAACATAGTGTGTGTTCCTCCTTTCAGAGTAGAGAATTTTTGCTGACAAGAGGCTATGTATGTAGAAATCATATTTCCAAGCCTCTGTGCTTGTAAGTATGGCTATGTGAGTATGAAATGTGAGTAGAAATAATGTAATTTCTGGGGCAAAGCTATGAAGAAGTAGTTGTTCATATTCAATATTTTTCTGTCTTGCTGACTGGCTGCAGAGGATGCTGAAGCCCTAGGCAATATTGGATGCAAAACATGGAAGAAACCTGGGTTTATGAACAACCATGTGCAGGAAGAGTGCTTACAGTATCACATCGAGCTATACTAAGGATAAAAATTAAGCATCTGTTTCATTAAATCATGGGGGTATGTTTGTTACAGAAACTTGTTATTTTCAATGGTTTTCAGCATGAGACTTTCCCTCTCTCTAAGACTGTGATGGTTACATTTTTGTGTCAATTTGGTTAGACTATGGTACCCAGTCCTTGGGTAAAAATTAGTCTATATATTGTTGTAAAGATATTATATATTATAGATATTATAGAAATATTATAGATGTATTTAATATCTGTATCCATTTACTTTAAAAAGATGATGGCTGATGATATGAATGAGCCTCATCCAATCAGCTGAAGGACTTAGGAGCAAAACTGAGATTTCCTGAAGGAATTCTGTCTCAAGACTGTAACACTGAAATCCTGCCAGAGTTTCAAATCCATTGGCCTGACCTATAGATTTCCGAATTTCCCGCTCCCTTAATTATCCACACACACATGTATATCATATTGATTATGTGTCTTTGGGGAACCCAGACTAATACAAAGTCTGAACTCTTCAGAAGATGCTTAATAAAATGTGTCTTTACCATCATAAATATATACATGTAGATCATACACTGTATACTGGAGGACATACTAGACCTTGATGGAGAAAGGAAAAATAAGACTCTCATTTGTTTGATGTCTACAATATATTCCATATTATGAATAAATGTTAACATTTCAGTCATTGTTGGTTTTATATCTTACACAGTTCAAATATGCAGTCATTAAAAAATATGTGCATTTTATGTGTGTGTGTATGTTAGTCATTCACTTATGTCTGACTCTTTGTGACCCCCCTGGACTATAGCCTGCCAGGCTCCTCTGTCCATGGGATTTCCCAGGCAAGAATAATGGAGTGGGTTGCCATTGCCTTCTCTGTGCATTTTTTAGACTCATTTAAATATTTCAAGACACTTATTATTGGTACCTTTATACTTGGCATCACTGCTTTTTTAGAGTTTGGTTGAAAGTGAAAGTCACACAGTTGTGTCTGACTCTTTGTGACTCCATGGACTATACAGTCCATGAATTCTCCAGGCCCAAATACTGGAGTGGGTAGCCTCTCCTGTCTCCAGGGGATCTTCCCGACCCAGAGATTGAACCTGGGTCTCACGTATTGCAGGCAGATTCTTTACAAGGAAGTCCAAAAATACTGGAGTGGGTAGCCTATCCCTTCTCCATTGTATCTTCCCAACCCAGGAATCAAACCAGTGTCTCTTGCATTGTAGGTGCATTCTTGGTTGAAGGTGAAGTGAAGTCACTCAGTCGTGTCTGACTCTTGGCAACCCCATGAACTGTAGTCTGCTAGGCTCCATCCATGAGATTTTCCAGGCAAGAATACTGGAGTGGGTTGCCATTTCCTTCTCCAGAGGATTTTCCTGACCCAGGGATCAAACCCGGGTCTCCTGCATTGCAGGCAGACTCTACCATCTGAGCCACCAGGGAAGCCCTAGGAGATAGATCAGATCTCTATTTTGTAGCTCCACAGACAGAAAATTACTGCGTTTTATAAAATGAAACAATGTGCTTATAAAGGACTTCCCTGGTGGCTCAGATGGTTAAACGTCTGTCTACAATGTGAGAGACCTGGGTTCGATCCCTGGGTTGGGAAGATCCCCTGGAGAAGGAAATGGTAATCCACTCCAGTACTATTGCCTGGAAAATCCCATGGACAGAGGAGCCTAGTAGGCTGTAGCCTAGTAGGCTGTCCATGTGGTCACAAAGAGTCGGACACAACTGAGTGACTTTACCTTACCTTTACCTTAAACCATT
This sequence comes from Neotragus pygmaeus, assembly GCA_006410875.1. Lineage (NCBI taxonomy): Eukaryota > Metazoa > Chordata > Mammalia > Artiodactyla > Bovidae > Neotragus > Neotragus pygmaeus. Next base: position 4,332 of record SJYV01054899.1, read on the forward strand.
TTAAAACTTCTCAAATAGTATAAACATAAATATTCATAAATGATTACTCTTTTAAATATATCAGTTCAGTTTATATAGAGATAAGGGTTAAATTTTATGAAATGCTATTTTCCTTTCATGCTGATGGTTTAATGCCAATCATTTATGGCTGAGGACCTGGGCCAAAGTGATCTGCATTGCCACATTTGACTGAGAGCACATGATTCTTATCCTCATATGAACAACAAAGCATTAAATTCAAACTAACATTCAAAGATGGATAGGAGAGGGGCTGGAGCTTGGAAATTAGAATGAAGTTAATTCATTTGACTTGAGAAACTTATAATCAACCTGTCTCCTCTTAAAAGATAGGCTATAAATGGAAGTTTTAATTATTGAGGTTGCATGCCTGGTGCCAGCTTTTGATCAGTACCATCTGAGCTGCTCTGTCTTAGGAAAAGACAGTATCTCTTTGCCCAAACGTTTATCACACAGGCATTGATATACATTTGCAAACATGCATGCACACCCCCTTTGGGAAGGCTCTTTCACTCATGGCTTGATTACAAGTAGATATAAGACCCTACTCTTATTTTAGATTGCTTTTTAATTGCTTTCATTTTGGATTGGGTAACAGGAGGTATCTGGAGAAGGAAATGACAACACCCTCCAGTATTTTTCCCTGGGAAATCCCACGGACAGAGGTGTCTGGTGGGCTACAGTCCATGAGGTCACAAAAGAACTGGACACGACTTAGGGACTTAACAGCAACCACAACCCTCCCTCTCTACTGTCTCCTCCCTTCTCCCTCACACACAGGTGCACTTGGGTAGGATGAACAGAACTACCTCCAGCTTCCTCCAAAGACCTGGGACAGTGTAAGACATAGCCTTAGTATAAAACAACTGTCCTTTAAATCTTTTTGGTGAATAGGCCATTGCTTATGAACAAATATGCTAGATAAGCAGAAAAATCAAGGGCATTCTAGAAGCTTCAGACCTCCAACTCTCTGATCTTTAGGCCATCGGGAGTCTCAGTAGCCTTAGAAATATCTCTGATTCTGCAAAGTAGGTGAAAAATAAGGTTTTTACTGGTGGATAATAGGGATAATATAATATCTTTACTACTTACAAGCAGATACCTACATTTGGTGTACTATAATAACTACTCACATTTTTATATATTCAATACATGCAAGACATGTTTTCTTCTTTTAGTACTTTGAGCCCCTTTGATGAGAGCTGCATTAGTGAATTTTGTTTTCACATTGGATAGAATCATGCAATAAATGTATCTGTGAATTCAACCCAAACTCCACAGAGTCAGGATTGAAATCCTTTTGCAAAACAAAAACAAGGGTGTTCTCATTTTTGCATGATTCTGATTTTACACAGAGATCACAGGAAAGGCAGATGGGTACCTATTTTGTCTTGTGAATATCTCTGAACTTGGTGATTATAAATGATCTCTAGTGTGTGACTCCAGGGAAGGCAATGGCAACCCACTCCAGTACTCTTGAAGTGAGTGACTTCACTTTCNGACAGAAAATTACTGGGTTTTATAAAATGAAACAATGTGCTTATAAAGGACTTCCCTGGTGGCTCAGATGGTTAAACGTCTGTCTACAATGTGAGAGACCTGGGTTCGATCCCTGGGTTGGGAAGATCCCCTGGAGAAGGAAATGGTAATCCACTCCAGTACTATTGCCTGGAAAATCCCATGGACAGAGGAGCCTAGTAGGCTGTAGCCTAGTAGGCTGTCCATGTGGTCACAAAGAGTCGGACACAACTGAGTGACTTTACCTTACCTTTACCTTAAACCATTTTAAAACTTCTCAAATAGTATAAACATAAATATTCATAAATGATTACTCTTTTAAATATATCAGTTCAGTTTATATAGAGATAAGGGTTAAATTTTATGAAATGCTATTTTCCTTTCATGCTGATGGTTTAATGCCAATCATTTATGGCTGAGGACCTGGGCCAAAGTGATCTGCATTGCCACATTTGACTGAGAGCACATGATTCTTATCCTCATATGAACAACAAAGCATTAAATTCAAACTAACATTCAAAGATGGATAGGAGAGGGGCTGGAGCTTGGAAATTAGAATGAAGTTAATTCATTTGACTTGAGAAACTTATAATCAACCTGTCTCCTCTTAAAAGATAGGCTATAAATGGAAGTTTTAATTATTGAGGTTGCATGCCTGGTGCCAGCTTTTGATCAGTACCATCTGAGCTGCTCTGTCTTAGGAAAAGACAGTATCTCTTTGCCCAAACGTTTATCACACAGGCATTGATATACATTTGCAAACATGCATGCACACCCCCTTTGGGAAGGCTCTTTCACTCATGGCTTGATTACAAGTAGATATAAGACCCTACTCTTATTTTAGATTGCTTTTTAATTGCTTTCATTTTGGATTGGGTAACAGGAGGTATCTGGAGAAGGAAATGACAACACCCTCCAGTATTTTTCCCTGGGAAATCCCACGGACAGAGGTGTCTGGTGGGCTACAGTCCATGAGGTCACAAAAGAACTGGACACGACTTAGGGACTTAACAGCAACCACAACCCTCCCTCTCTACTGTCTCCTCCCTTCTCCCTCACACACAGGTGCACTTGGGTAGGATGAACAGAACTACCTCCAGCTTCCTCCAAAGACCTGGGACAGTGTAAGACATAGCCTTAGTATAAAACAACTGTCCTTTAAATCTTTTTGGTGAATAGGCCATTGCTTATGAACAAATATGCTAGATAAGCAGAAAAATCAAGGGCATTCTAGAAGCTTCAGATCTCCAACTCTCTGATCTTTAGGCCATCGGGAGTCTCAGTAGCCTTAGAAATATCTCTGATTCTGCAAAGTAGGTGAAAAATAAGGTTTTTACTGGTGGATAATAGGGATAATATAATATCTTTACTACTTACAAGCAGATACCTACATTTGGTGTACTATAATAACTACTCACATTTTTATATATTCAATACATGCAAGACATGTTTTCTTCTTTTAGTACTTTGAGCCCCTTTGATGAGAGCTGCATTATTGAATTTTGTTTTCACATTGGATAGAATCATGCAATAAATGTATCTGTGAATTCAACCCAAACTCCACAGAGTCAGGATTGAAATCCTTTTGCAAAACAAAAACAAGGGTGTTCTCATTTTTGCATGATTCTGATTTTACACAGAGATCACAGGAAAGGCAGATGGGTACCTATTTTGTCTTGTGAATATCTCTGAACCTGGTGATTATAAATGATCTCTAGTGTGTGACTCCAGAGAAGGCAATGGCAACCCACTCCAGTACTCTTGAAGTGAGTGACTTCACTTTCACTTTTCACTTTCATGCATTGGAGAAGGAAATGGCAACCCACTCCAGTGTTCTTGCCCGGAGAATCCCAGGGATGGGGGACTCTGGTGGGCTGCCACCTGTGGGGTCGCACAGAGTTGGACACGACTGAAGCAACTTAGCAGCAGCAGCAGCGTGTGACTCAAGCGATAGGTTACCTCCCGGTTATTCTATCCTCACCTTGCTGGGTGACTTTGGGAGAGATCTCTAAATTGTTGAACTTCAAGATCTTTATCTGAACAGTGAGACAATAAACCTGGTTGATGTAACTCAGGGAATCATTAAACCTGATTATGTTATTATGATGCCTCAGTAGACTAATATTGTGAAAGATAGTAACTTCATGGGCATGAATGCTGTTTCATCTCAACTTTCATCCGTTTAGTCTATGTGCTGTGCTTAGTTGCTCAGTTGTGTCTGACTTTTTGTGACCCCCATGGATGATAGCCCCCCAGGGTCCTCTGTCCATGGGGACTCTCCAGGCAAGAATAATGGAGTGGGTTGCCATGCCCTCTTCNTTTCATCCGTTTAGTCTATGTGCTGTGCTTAGTTGCTCAGTTGTGTCTGACTTTTTGTGACCCCCATGGATGATAGCCCCCCAGGGTCCTCTGTCCATGGGGACTCTCCAGGCAAGAATAATGGAGTGGGTTGCCATGCCCTCTTCCAGGGGATCTTCCCAACACAGGGATCAAACCCAGGTCTCCCACATTGCAGGTGGATTCTTTACCATCTGAGCCATCAGGGAAGTCTATAATATTTAGTCTATAGCCATATTTATATTATCATTACTGATAATTGTCATTTAATGAGTCATTCAAATTATTGTCATTATTGTTATCATCGTGAACACTAATATGTGAATAATAAAACAAATCCAATAATATCAAAGTGGAAGTCTCTCAGTCATGTCCAACTTTGCGACCCCAAGAACTATACAGTCCATGAAATTCTCCAGGCCAGAATACTGGAGTGGGTAGCCTTTCCCTTCTCCAGGGGATCTTCCCAAACCAGGGATTGAACCCAGGTCTCCTGTATTGCAGGTGGATTCTTTACCAGCTGAGCCACAAAGGTACATTATAAAAAGTGCCCCCACCTCACTGAACTGCAGCTGTAATTTCATGACCTGAACACAATTTTAATCATTTTCTTTTTTAATATTTATCATATTACTGTAGTTTTTCTATATCTCTGTCTTGATTAACTTTATTTATTCATTCTATTTATGTTTTATATTTTCCCATATACCTTTTTGAAAAAGTCATTTTCTTCCTATATCAAACACATATAAACTGAGTCTGAAGGAAATAGGGACATTTTCTCTTATTTCTGAGATCCAGGGGTCCTGTTCAGGAAGAGCATTGCTCTGAAACCAGAGGGCAGTCTACTGCTGTCAGTAACTTTGGGCGCCCTGAGAGAGTGCCTCCAATAGGCTCTATCCTATTGTGAGATGAAATATGAAAAACCAGTCAGAACCTTCCAAAAAGCATATCCCAAAGTCATTTAAGAAATGTGCTACTCATTAAATTAGTCACAGTTTAGAGATTTTTGAGCTTCAGTGAATCTGAGTCTTCTTTGAATTTCTTTTTTTCATTTTTGTACCTTTAGTTATCAATATTAACACATATATTTGGACTTGAACTTTTGCAACTGTCAGAACAAATGAGACAAAACACAAATCTATTGCTTTTCTTGTTGCCTCTGGTTTGTTTTTAAAACATAATTATTCACAAAAAGTGGCATTTTTCTGTTTTCCTTGGAGCTGTGAATAAGGACTTGACATAAATCAATGCCTTATTTTTATCTGGAATTGCATAAGAAGAGGGTCTCTAAAAGAATTGGAAGAATTAGAGGAAACAAACATTTCTCATAAGGAGAAATGAAAGAAATGTTTAAATTAAGCAACAAAAGATTCAGGGAAAATTAATGACTCCTGTGGTGAAAAATATTCACTGAATATTACACAATAAAAATAAATTTTTACCTGGATGCAACCAAAACAATTCTTGAGGCACATATTTTAATTTATAAGAATTCTGATATAGAGAAAAGGCTAGCAAAAATAGCCTCATAAAATTGAAAGAAATGTTTTGAATAAGATATTAATTGATATATTAGCAGGTATAAAAATTGTCCCTTCAGCTGTCTTTTTAAAATCTGCTCTTGTGTTAAGGGCTTAATTTCTCTAGAATTTTAGAAAGAATGTAACTAGAGTTTTATGCACAGGAACAAACATTCAGTTCAGTTCAGTTGCTCAGTTGTGTCCGACTCTTTGCAACCCCATGAAATGAAGCACACCAGGCCTCCCTGTCCATCACCAACTCCCAGAGTTCACTCAAACAAACGTCCATTGAGTCGGCAATGCCATCCAGCCATCTCATCCTCTTTTGTCCCCTTCTCCTCCTGCCCTCAATCCCTCCCAGAATCAGACTTTTTCCCAATGAGTCAACTCTTCGTATGAGGTGGCCAAAGTACTGGAGTTNTCCTCCATCCATGGGATTTTCCAGGCAAGAGTACTGGAGTGGGGTGCCATTGCCTTCTCCAACAAAGTGCCTAGTCTAAAAGAAATCACTCCAGCGGTGAGTGTTTCTCCTTTCCTTAAGTGGCTGGAAAAAATCAGGTGAGTTGTGTTAAAAAATGAATCCACGTGTGTATGAGCTGTTGAACTCTGTTAAGTGTTTCAGTGAGTTGATAAGGATGCTGATTGAATCGTAGCCCCTCAGGAAAGAGGGGACAACTGCAGTATTTTCTGTCTTGTTGGGAGAAGTGGAGGGAATGAAATCCGCCCTGGGAGCTGCCCTCTTATCTCGGCAGTGTCAATGCTGACAAGTTACTCATCTCTTCCAGCCTCTGTTTTCTTATCTACAAAATGGGGGCAAATATAACTCTTTTCCAGGGTGGTTTTGAGAATTAAATGAAATAACGTGCATCTAGCATCAAGCCCTTTGCCTGGCATCTAGAAACGCGCCTTTATTTCCATTTATTCGTTTTGCAAACTTTTGAAATTTTGTTTTACTTTTGGCTGCACTGGGTCTTCCTTGGGCTTTCTCTAGCTGCAGTGAGCGGGAGCTGCTCTCTAGGTGGGGTGCACGGGCCTCTTACCGCGATGGCTTCTCTCCTTGTGGAGCACAAGCTGTAGAGTGTGGGCTCAGTAGCTGCAGCTCATGAGCTTTAGAGCATGGACTGAGTTGTCCCACGGCATGTGGAATCTTCCCGGACCAGGGATTAAGCCCGTGTCGCCTGCATTGGCCAGCAGATTCTTTACCACTGGATCACCAGGTAAGTCCCTTGCAAACTTTTCTAAAATCTGGAAGTTCCAGAATATAAGTTATGGGAGACAGAATTCTTGCTTTAAAATCTCACAGACTGGAGAAGGGGGCAAGTGAAATAATAGGGTGTGATAAAGGTTGGTGTTGGAGTGGTGAGTTTTGGATCAGAAGCTGGAGGAGTAATAAACCACAGGAAATAGGTGGAGGGAAGAGATGCATTTCGGGCAAAGGGATGGTGTATGCACAGCAGTGCACGTGAGCTGTTGTTGGGAAGCCGCCCAACTCGGCTGGGACACAGCATCACAGAAATGTACGAGGTGAAGCTGGACTGTGGGCAGAAACTGACCCTGTTCTCTGGTCATCTGCTGTGTGTCACCAGAAGGGCCACAGATGCATAAAGGCCACCTCACTCATCCAGGGCCCAGTCTAAGCGTCACTTCTTCCAGGGAGCTGCCCTGACCGTGTTGGACGTGGTGAGGTATCCTTGCCGGGACTCCCGTGAGTCTGTCACTTCCCTTACATGTTACCACGGCTAGCTTAATCGTGTGTCTGAAATGTACAAATGGAAAGCTGTGCAAGGGCAANCCCTGACCGTGTTGGACGTGGTGAGGTATCCTTGCCGGGACTCCCGTGAGTCTGTCACTTCCCTTACATGTTACCACGGCTAGCTTAATCGTGTGTCTGAAATGTACAAATGGAAAGCTGTGCAAGGGCAAGGCTCATCACCAGGTCTCCAGTCCTCAGTGTGGCTCATGGAACACAGAACTGTGATGATTCTATTCCCAGATCAGAAAGTATCTCTGGTGCCTCAGTCGATAAACATTCATTAAATGTTCTAGTGAAAGGCCATTTAGACACACACAGAAGTCGTTCCATTTCCATTTCTGTGGGGTCTTCCAGGATTATCCTGCACAGGATGTTCCTCTGTCAAGTTTTGGGACGCCCACTGCTTAGTCACCTAAGTACACTGGCATGCAATCCCACTCCCAGTCTCATATCAGAGTGTTTCACCTCGTTCTGATAACTTCACTTTAGAAACGATTTGGAAGAAATGAAAAGGAAGAAGAGAAAATGGGTCACTGGAATTTAGAACATGTTCTAGAGGCAAGATGTAAATATTGGGGGAGAGAGAGGTGAATCAAGAAAATGGCATGTCTTTATGAGAACAGTTGGAGTGGACACTTTTGGGAATATCTTCCCAGCTCAGCCTGACCCCTGTGACTGCCCTGCATTGTATCTTCAGGGTGGGCCCTTAGCATCATCTTCCTCCTGGACACCATGGATCAGATTGGAGTGGACCCTTGACCCAAGGTCACTGTATCAGTTTCTCCCTCCTGGAATTTCAGATTAAAACCAGGAGATTGTGGTCTAGTTGGCATGATCTTTTAAGTGGAGGAGAAGCCAAGAGGGAGCCATTCTGGCTTTTGTGTGGATAGAGAGACAGAGAAAGCTGTCCACATAGAGGGAAGAATAAGGCAGATGTGTAAGCAACCCAGAGAGAGCCTTGATATTTTCCTGCACCCCATGCTGAGTACCATTTCCTTGTACCATCAAGACCTTGTAGCTCCTCCTCCAAGCACCAGGAGACACTTTCCTATGAAGTAAGCAGAAGCTAAGTTTTGTCCCATGCAACTGTGGACTCCTGGCTTAAGATTCTTAAGCCATTTCTGCTCAGGCCCATGTAGGACACAACAGGGATGTACATATCAAATAATTTTTCATTGGAAATAAGAAATCACTTCCTGACTGCTGAGATGACAAAAACATTGGCGCCTCCGTCACTGGAGAGCTTCAGAAAGAGGTGAACACCTAGCAAGCCCAGCTGCATTGAGTATTTCCTTACCCTGTGTCAGGATTGAAGTAGACCTTTTTAAAAATACACACACACACACACACACACACGATGTCTTTTGGTTCAATTCATTGGTGACTGTGCATTGATCAGTAGAGTGATATACCAGTTTTGTTTTCTTATCTTATTGCAAAGCCTTTAAAGGGATTGGACAGTTAGGAATCTGGTCAATTTTAAAAAATATTTATTTATTTGGCTCTGTTAGATCTTAGTTGCAATGCACAGGATCTGTGTCACATCAAGCAGTATCTTTCATTGCGGTGCTCAGGACTCTAGTTGTGGCCCTCGGGATTAGTTGCTCTGTGGTTTGTGGGACCTTCATTCCCAGTCAGGAATCAAACCCATGTCCCCTGTATTGAATTCTTAACCACTGGACCACCAAGGAAGTCCCAGGAATCTGGTCCATTTTTTTGGTTAATGATGGTGGCACATTTTTCTCTCATGCAGCTGCAGGTCGCCTTAATTTATGACAATATTTGAGAGGGTAGGAAATAAATTGCTCCCCTCCGGTGGTTTGCAGCTGAGCAGGCTTGAGGCTGTCATTGGACTCCTGAGGCAGAGAAATTTTCAGTGTAACTTCTCAGAACCATTTTCTGGTTTTGACACATGTTTTCTGTGATATTCATGTTTGCTCCTTGTCATTCTGTTATGTATCATCCATAGTACTTGGCTAGATAAGAATCTCTTAGAAGGATTATTTTTATCCTTCTTTATCATCTACTTTGTACCCATGTAGTGTTATAAAAGCTTGCACATATCCTCAGAGTTTTTTTCAATAGGGTCAGAAGAAATGATGACTTCTTTCAGAATGATGGCTTTGCTTTCTTAGTTTTCTTTTTATAGAGTTTGCTCATTTTCAGTGAACATATATTAAGATGCCCTGTTCTTAAAAAAGGAATATAATGATGATTGTAGTTATGAAGTGTTTGGGTTTTGTGCTGTTTTCTCCTCATGCCATCCATGTGTGGGAGTTTAAGAAACACTCTTTAGTGACAAGTGCATTATGTTGGCAAATGTTACAGAGGAAGGACTTGAACTTCTGTCCTTTATAAAGTTCTTTTAAAAGAAAGAATGAAATCATTTGAAGACTATTTAAATGCCATAACCCAGAACAACAGATTTCAAGGGTTTATCCAAACTCTCTTCTTTTAAGTCAACATTTTGTTTTATTAAATATTTAACATAAGCATCTTCGGTAGGTGTATCTGATTTCATGCCATAGGTGTGTTTTCAGTTCCATGAAGGTTTTGTAATTCAAATCTATTCTAGAAACACAAATTTATTCTAAAATATGGGTACTGGTGCATATGTCCTTGTGTTTGTTCTATCTGAAACCTGCATGGGCCTTGTGTTTCTCTCAGAATACATGGAAGGTTTTCAGTGTGCTTGCTGAGAAGTTGGAGAAAAGAATACTTTCAAACCAGACCCCACTGCCACCATGCTCCCTCTTGAGCAGCCCATGGGCCAAGCAGGGACTCGGAAAATCACTGCAGGGAATTTCAAATACCACTCATGGGAAGGCTTGTTGGTCAATGATGTGGTAACAGGTCAAACAGTGGAACTTACTATGAATACATATTCATTTAATCATTAATCCATTCATTCATTTTTTTATCCAGTCACTCATGTACTCACTCTTTCATTTATTCAGACATCAAATAGTTCACTACTTCTAGTGGGCAGTAAATATATTCACTTCTTAGATCAGCTGTACTAAATATATGGCGTATTACCTATTTCCTAGAAAACGACTGAACTGAGAAACCAGACAGACATATCCTAGTCCATGAAGTTATGTACTTTTCTTGTTTAGGGCCATCTCACAAGTGGACTTCATGTTTCTTTTTGGTGCTTCCGTAACTAAATATCTTGGGGTATTTTGGATCAGGTCTGAACCTCAGGAAAGCTCTTTTTCTCTTCCTTTGGAAACTAGTTGTCTGCTGCTGTAGTGAGAGTTCTGATTTGTTCATTTGTTGTAGCCCAGCCATGAAACGTAGTTTTCTTTCTTGTGTACTCATGCAGCAGCGAGGAGTTCTGACTGAGCAGATGTGATTAAGCGACTAAGTCTGCACATTTCTTCCCTAATGTTTTCTGTAGCGGCCATTCAGTTTCTTTCTAGTTTTGAACAAAGCTTGCCTGAGATCTGAGATGTTTTTCTTCCTCTTACTTGAGCCCTACCAGAAATAGCAGCGGACAGACTGGAATTCAGGGGAATTGAGATTTACTTCCAGCTCTACGTGTTCTTGCCTGCTTGGCTGTCTGTTCTTACTATGCTGTTTCTCTAGTTCCTGTAAGAGAAAATCCTCAGCGTCCACTGAAATACTCCTTTAAAGCTCTTCTCTTGGTTGTTCAGCCTAAGAATCATAACACTGTCCAGTTCTTCTAGATGTGATACTTCCAAGTGGCAGCTCTACTTTTATACATTAACAAAAATCAAAACATGTGATTAATGTGACTGTTATTTTGAATATATATATATATGTATATTATTGAAGTATAGTTGATTTACATTGTTGTGATAGTTTCAGGTGTACAGCAGAGTGATTCAGTCATACATACATACATATATATATATATATTTTCCCCCCTCAGATTCTTTTCCCTTATAGACAATTACAAAACATTTTAAACATAGTTTACCTAGTTCCTTGTGCTATACAGTAGATCCTTGCTGGCTATCTTTTTTATGCATAGTAGGATGTTTATGTCAATCCTAAGCCCCCTATCTATTCCCATGTCCCTCCCCACTGCAAATGTAAGTTTGTCCTCTATATCTGTGGCTCTATCTCTGTTCTGTAAGTCCATCTGCATCATATTTTTCAGATTCCACATATAAGTGATATACAGTATTTGTCATTGTCTGGCTTACTTTACTCAGAGTGATAATCTCTAGATTCATCCATGTTGCTGCAAATGATATAATTTCATTCTTTTTCAGGGTGAGTAATATTCCACTGTGTGTACCTACCACATCTTTATCCTTTCAACTCAGATGGACATCTGAGTGTGTTCCAAGGCTTGTAAATAGTGCTGCCATGAACACTGGGGTGCATGTGTCTTTGTGAATAATGGTTCTCTCCAGATATATGCCCAGGAGTGGGATTGCTGGGTCATGAAAGTGAAGGTGTTAGTTGTTCAATCATGCTGACTCTTTGCAACTCTGTGAACTGTAGCCTGTGAGGCTCCTTTGTCCATGAAATTCACCAGACAAAAATGCTGGAGTGGGCAGCCATTCCCTTCTCCAGGGGATCTTCCCCACCCAGGGATCAAACCCAGGTCTGCTGCATGGCAGGCAGATGCTTTACCGTGTGAGCCACCAGGGAGCACTTGCTGAGCCATATGGTAATTCTGTTTTCAGTTTTTTAAGGAACCTCCATACTATTCTCCATAATGGCTGCACCAACTTTCACTCTTACTAGCAGTATAGTAGAGTTCCTTTTTCTCCACATTCTCCCCAGCATTTGTTATTTGTAGACTTTTTGTTGATGGCCATTGTGACCCATGTGAGGTGATCCTGGGGTCACTTTTCCATGTGCAGATGAATCTAAGTCTCAGAGGTGTGAGTTAAAATCTAGGATGAGGCTGGGTTGTCGAAGGACAGTGTCTTGTTCACGCCTCCCTTCCTATCTTGCTTGCCTCCTTTGACTTCCACCTTCTCTTGGAGCTGAGCACATGCAAATCTCATCATGGAGAGAAGGCTGTATATCTTTGGAACTGATGCTTCCTAATGGTCAGCAAGTGCCATCACTCAAGTCAATTCCTAGGGACTGAAGCTGAATCCAGCTTCTGTAACCCGATACCAAATTAAATCTTGGATATAGTTTGGGTAAAGTAGAAAACAGTAACTTTATTGTTTTGCAAGGCAAGGGGGGCCACAGTGAGTTAATGCCCTCAAAACTGTATGTCCGACCTGGAGGGGCTAGCAAGAGTTTTATAGAAATGGCTCAAAGAGCATAATCAGCTTGTGGTCATTTTTCTGATTGGTTGGTGGTGAGATAAGTGGGAGTCAGCATCAACCTTCTGGTTCCAATGGGTTTGGGGTCTCTGTGCTTGTAGGCAGGGTATGGTTAACTTCTCCCACATCTTTGGGGTATCAGTATCTGCAAAACAGCTCAAAGGTATGGTTAAGTGTATCCCTTGAGGGGGAACCCATACTCTGCCCAGGGCTGCAACATTGTTTCTTAACTGTTCCTCCCTTGTATAGGCATCACTTCTTTTCCCTGAGTAGCAACTGTTGAACCTGCGCCTTGGAACTCAGGGAAGGTCTAGGAGGCTGAATGAAGCCTATTCTAGAAATGGGCATCAGTTCAGTTCAGTCGCTCAGTCATGTCTGACTCTGCAACTCCATGGACTATAGCACGCCAGGCTTCCCAGTTCATCACCAACTCCTGGAGCTTCAGTTCAGTTCAGTTCAGTTGCTCAGTCATGTCCGACTCTTTGCGACCCCATGAATTGCAGCACGCCAGGACTCCCTGTCCATCACCAACTCCCGGAGTTCACTCAGACTCATGTCCATCGAGTCAGTGATGCCATCCAGCCATCTCATCCTCTGTCGTTCCCTTCTCCTCCTGCCCTCAATCCATCCCAGAATCAGAGTCTTTTCCAATGAGTCAACTCTTCGCATGAGGTAGAGCTTGCTTAAACTCATGTCCATTGATTTGGTGTTGCTTTCCAACCATCTCATCCTCTGTCATCCCCTTTTCCTCCAGCCTTCAATCTTTTCCAGCATCAGGGTCTTCCAGTGAGTCAGTTCTTTGCATCAGATCACTAAAGTATTGGAGCTTCAGTCCAATGAATACCCAGGACTGATTTCCTTTAGAATTGACTGATTCGTTCTTGCAGTCCGAGGGACTCTCAAGAGTCTTCTCCAATACCATAGTTCAGAAGCATCAGTTCTTTGGTGCTCAGCTTTCTTTCTAGTCCAACTCTCACATCTATACATGAATACAGGAAAAACCATAGCTTTGACTAGATGGACCTTTGTTGGCAAAGTAATGTCTCTGCTTTTTAATATGCTGTCTAGGTTGGTCATAACTTTTCTTCCAAGGAGCAAATGTCTTTTAATTTCATGGCTGAAGTCATCATCTGCAGTGATTTTGGAGCCCAAGAGAAATAAAGTCTCTCACTGTTTGCATTGTTTCCCCATCTATTTGCCATGAAGTGATGAGACTGGATGCCATGATCTTTTTTTTTTTTTTGTATGTTGAGTTTTAACCTAGCTTTTTCACTCTTCTGTTTCACTTTCATCAAGAGACTCTTTAGTTCCTCATTGCTTTCTGCTGTCAGGGTGGTGTCATCTGCATATCTGAGGTTATTGATATTTCTCCCAGCAATCTTGATTCCAGCTTGTACTTCATCCAGCCTGACATTTAGTATGGTGTACTCTGTATAGAAGTTAAATAAGCAGGGTGACAATATATGGCCTTGATGTACTCCTTTCCTAATTTGGAACCAGTCCATTGTTTCATGTCTGGTTCTAACTGTTGCTTCTTGACCTGCATACAGGTTTCTCAGGAGGTAAGTGAGGTAGTCTGGTATTCCCATCTTTTGAAGAATTTTCCACAGTTTGTTGTGATCCATGCAGTCAAAGACTTTGGCATATAAAGCAAGAACAGATATTCTTCTGGAACTCTCTTGCTTTTTCAATGATCCAACAGATGTTGACAATTTGATCTCTGGTTCCTCTGCCTTTTCTAAAACCAGCTTGAACATCTGGAAGTTCACAGTTCATGTACTATTGAAGCCTGGCTTGGAGAATTTCATTACTTTACTAGTGTGTGAGATGAGTACAGTTGTGCAGTAGTTTGAGCATTCTTTGGCATTGCCTTTCTAAGAGATTAGAATGAAAACTGACCTTTTTCAGTCCTGTGGCCACTGCTGAGTTTTCCAAATTTGCTGACATATTGAGTGCAGCACTTTCACAGCATCATCTTTTATAATTTGAAATAGCTCAGCTGGAATTCCATTACCTCCACTAGCTTTGCAATGCTTCCTAAGCCCTTTTTGACTTCATACTCCAGGATGTCTGGCTCTAGGTGAGTGATCACACCATTGTGATTATCTGGGTCATGAAGGTCTCTTTTGTACAGTTCTTCTGTGTATTCTTGCCACCTCTTCTTAATATCTTCTGCTTCTGTTAGGTCTATACCATTTCTGTCCTTTATCAAGCCCATCTTTGCATGAAATGTTCCCTTGGTATCTCTAATTTTCTTGAAGAGATCTCTAGTCTTTCCCATTCTATTGTTTTCCTCTATTACTTTGCACTGATCACCGAGGAAGGCTTTCGTATCTTTCCTTGCTATTCTTTGGAGCTCTGCATTCAGATGGGTCTATCTTTCCTTTCTCCTTTGCCTTTAAGGTCTCCTCTTTTCTCAGCTATCTGTAAGGCCTTCTCAGACAACCATTTTGCTTTTTTGCATTTCTTTTTCTTGGGGATGATCTTGGTCACTGCCTCCTGTACTGTGTCATGAACCTTTGTACATAGTTCTTCAGTCACTCTTATCAGATCTAATCCCTTGAATCTATTTGTGACTTCCACTGTATAATCACAAAGGATTTGATTTAGGTCATACCTGAATGGACTAGTGGTTTTCCCTACTTTCTTCAATTTAAGTCTGAATTTGGCAATAAGGAGTACATGATCTGAGCCACAGTCAGCTCCTGGTCCTGTTTTTCCTGAGCGTATTGAGCTTCTCCACCTTTAGCTGCAAAGAATATAATTATCCTGATTTCAGTATTGACCATCTGGTGATGTCCATGTGTAGAGTCTTCTCTTATGTTGTTGGAAGGGAGTGTTTGCTATGACTAGTGTGTTCTCGTGGCAAAACTCTGTTAGCCTTTGCCCAGCTTCATTTGGGCTCCACGGCCAAATTTGCTTTGCTCCAAGTATCTCTTGACTTCCTACTTTTGCATTACAGTCCCCTATGATGAAAGGACATCTGTATGGTGTATTAGTTCTGGAAGGTCTTTCCGGTCATAGAATCGTTCAACTTCAGCTTTACTGGTTGGGTCATAGGCTTGGATTACTGTGATATTGAACGGTTTGCCTGGAAACAACTGTAGTCCATGGGGTCACTTAAGAGTCGGACACGACTGAGCGACTTCACTTTCACACATTGGAGAAGGAAATGGCAACCCACTCCAGTGTTCTTGCCTGGAGAATCTCAGGGATGGGGGAGCCTGATGGGATGCCATCTATGGGGTCACACAGAGTCGGACACGACTGAAGTGACTTAGCAGCAGCAGTAGCTGGAAATGAACAGAGATTATTCTGTTCAATTCTGTGCAATTTGAGATTGCACCCAGTTACTGCATTTTGCACTCTTTTGTTACCTATGAGGGCCACTGCTTTTCTTCTAAGGGACTCTTGCCCTCAGTAGTAGATATAATGGTCATCTGAATTAAATTCACCCATTGCAGTCCATTTTAGTTCACTGATTCCTAAAATGTCCACGTTCACTGTTGACCACTTCCAATTTGCCTTGATTCATGGACCTAACATTCCAGGTTCCTTTGCAATATTGTTCTTTACAGCATCGGACTTTAATTCCATCACCAGTCACATCTACAACTGGGTATTGTTTTTGCTTTAAATGTGTATATACATGTGCTGAGTTGCTTCAGTCATATCTGACTCTCTGTGATTCTATGGACTGTAAGTACTCCCCCAGGCTCCCCTGTCCATGGGGGTTTTCCAGGCAACAATACTGGAGTAAGTTGCCTATACGCCTCCAGGGGATCTTCCAGACCCAGGGATCAAACACACATCTCTTATGTCTCCTGCATTGGCAGGTGGGTTCTTTACCACTAGTACCAGCTGGGAAGCCCAATCTAGAAATGGGGGATACAGAAAAGCTTTTGTGCTGAGGAGCCCTACAGGCTCCTGCTCAATTTTATTTACTCAGGTATAGTATTACTTATGCCTCTAAATGAATGCATTTAATTGGAGACATTATTTTAAATTATGGGGGTCTTCCTGTGAAAAAGGTTTTCCCTGATAGCTCAGTTGGTGAAGAATCCGCCTTCAATGCAAGAGACCCTGGTTCAATTCCTGGGTCAGGAAGATCCACTGGAGAAGGGATAGGATATCCACTCCAGTATTCTTGGTCTTCCCTTGTGGCTCAGCTGGTAAATAATCTGCCTGCAATGTGGGAGACCTGGGTTCGATCCCTGGGTGGGAAAGATACCTTGGAGAAGGGAAAGGCTACCCACTCCAGTATTCTGGCCTGGAGAATTCCATGGACTGTATCGCCCTTGGGTTTGCAAAGAGTTGGCGATGACTGAGCAACTTTCACTTTCACCTTTCATAAAAGGGAAGATCTTGTTATGAATCTTGTTTGGAATCCCCAGTGAAACAGAGAAAGCAGAAGTGCTGCAGTCTATTAAGAGCAAGTTTCCTTGAGCTGAGAGTGGAAAGGATTGATTGGTTTCAGAATCAAGTCTACACAAGGTCAGAGGAAGAGTACTGAGTGGGAGGCAAGAGTGGGGTTTGAATTTTGAACAGTTTATGAGAAGAAGCCTGTGTGAAGGTGCTAAGCTGAGGGAGGAGAGGTGACAAGTACTTTGCCATGCTCTGTGACCATCTTTGTGGTTGTCTCAGATGAATATTGACACTCATTTCCACTGGATACACATCCAAGAGGGGAATGTCAGGTTGCGGTGTCATGGCGGACAGACTTGAAGCTGATCCCCAGTGACGTCTGCCTCAGAAGTCTAGCCCTTGAGTAATTCCCTCTTTTAGAGTGTGGGTGGGACCTGTGACTTGGTTTTAGCCAATAGAATATGGCAGGTGGTGGGATATCCTTTCCATGGTCATGTTGTGTTACATGAGATTCCACCTTGCCAGCAAACTCCCTTTAGATCTTTTCTCTCCGGCCTTGATGAAACCGTTGGCCATGTTTTGGAGGCCTGTGTGACAGAGAACTGTGTGTGGCCTTTAATACTTGAGGGTGGCCTCTCGCCACCAAAAAACTGAAGCTGTTAGCTCTATAATCATAGGGAGCTGAAGGCTGCCCAGCAGCCATACAAGCAGAAAAGTAAATCCTTCCCTAGTTAAGCCTTTTGATAAGAATCAGCCCTGCCAACATCTTTCTTCAGCTTCCTGTATAGAGAGGAAAGAAGAATAATGTGATAATGCAGGGCTTCCCAGGTGGTTCAGGGGTAAAGAATCTGCCTACCAAACAGGATACACTGGAGATGCAGGTTCAGTCCCAGAGTTGGGAAAGTGCTCTGGAGAAGGGAATGGTAATCACTGCAGTATTCTTGCCTGAAAAATCCAATGGACAGAGGCACCTGACAGGCTATAGTCCATAGGATCACAAAGAGTCAGACATGACTGAATGTCGAAGCATGCACAGATGCAGGCTACCACAAGGGTAAAGAAATGAATTGGGCATTAAGGGAAACCTGAAGGCTGGGCTTGGTTCTGCCATTTACCGACTGGGTCTCATTGTTTTTGTGTTCAAAGAACGGATTTGGTGGGACTTCCCTGGTGGTCCAATGGTTAAGAATCTGCACTTCCAATGCAGGGTACATGGGTTGATCCCAGGTCTGGGAATAAGATTCCCCGTGCTGCGTGATGTGGCCAAAAATTTGAAAAATAATAATACATTTAAAAAGAAAGAAGGGATTTGGCAAGATTACCACCTGAACCCCCACCAGCCTGAATTTTAATGAGTCTAAGATTAATCCACAGTATCAGAGGAAGTCATCTATTCTGAAAATGAGAGGTTGTTTTAAAAAAATAGAAAAATAGAAGGCTAGACAAATCTGGGTCCTATCTAGCAAATCAGCCTCATCTGAATCACTTCATCTGTTTGTATGAGCTGACACCCTGCTACTGAGTCACTGGAAAGGGAAACACATGGATTAAAGAGTTCCTTTTCGTTCCACTACTTTTTCTCATTTCTTTTGGTACATCAACCAAAGATACATTGACTGAATATTCTTTGATTAATTATGTTGAACACTCAGCCATGGGAGAGTGTTTGCATTTCAAAGCTTGGAAAATAAGAGAAATAACAGTTCTAATGCACCTCTTAGAGGAAATGAGGATTTCCTATTGAGCCACAGGAGTACCTGCCTGGTCCTGGGTTACACCTTTTAGGCAGCTGAAAGGGTGACCGAGAGACTTAACATGGCTTTCACTGTGTCGTTTCTGTAAGACTGTTATAGGACTTTGAGTAAATTCCTTGCAGCTTTTGTGATGAGCAGCTCTGCAGAGATGGTGACAACATCCCTAGTGGAGAGTTCTTCTTGGAGGCAAGAGAGAAAAATAGAAATGGAGAAACTTGGAGCGGTTGTCGAGAGGACCATCTTTGGGGAGTTGCCCCTTTAAGAGAAATTGATAAGGAAACACATGCTCCCCAGGCAGGAGTGCTTTATTTTTCCCCTGGCTGATCCTCCTCCCCGGAAGCAGTTTATCAAGTGTCAGATGAGGAAGGACCCAGCTGTTCGTAGTCTTCAAGGGCAGCAGGAGTTTCCTTTGATTTTTTTGCATTAAAGTGAGCTGTGGTTGGTCTCTTGATTTTTTCCCCCCTCACTGCAAAGAGGTGCTTTAACTTCCCTCCTGGCCAGCTGTGGATGCCAGAAGTCTGGATCAAGGACTGTTGAACAATCCATTCATGGAGCCCTTGTACTTTTAAGTGGTTCTCCAAGACCCTGTGAGGTTGATGAGCTTTGCAAAAGAGGATTATTACAACATACTATATGATTCCATCTATATAAAGTTCAAAAGCTGGCGAAACTAATCTGTGGTGATAAAGGTCAGGGGAGCGGTTACACTGGGGGTTTATGGACTGGAAAAGACGTTAGGGAGCCTTCTTCATGACGTGGTGGAAATACTCTATGTGGGAATCTGGGGGCCAGGGTATATATATGTATGTAAAAGGAAGTAGACATGTAAAAATGTATCAAGTAGTTTGCCCTATGTGTTATAACAACTAAAAATCTCTTATAAAAGATGGTCACTGGGGGAGCGGACTGCTCTATGTAGAGACATTGGTCCCTGGATGGATCAGGTTGTTTGAGGAGGATGATAACCATCTAGGACCTTGCTCAAACTCCAGGACCTGAGGGAATCAGAACTTAAAATTAGAACTCTGGCTCCTCTGTTGTCCTCGGCATGGTTCTGCTGAAATTGCGAATAGCAGGATATGTCTAAACCGTAATCCCACTTGTTTTGGACATCTAGATGTTTGTAAATAGAGGCAGACCTCATTTTTCCCTTTTTTGAAGGAAGGCCACCTTTCTTCTCTTTCTGCAAAGTAAGTTTAGATTTTGATACTGTGTTAGTGTAGTAGAAGTTCTGAAGAAGTGTGTGCTTAAAGAAAACCAAAGGGGACTTCCCCAGTGGTCCAGTAGTTAACAGTCTGCCTGCCAGTGCAGGGGACACGGGTTCCTTCCCTGGTCCGGAAACTAAGATCCCACTGGCTGCAACTACTGAGCCTGCACTTCAACTAGAGAGAAGCCTGTATGCAGCAACTAACACCCTATGCAGCCAAATAAATAGATAAACATTTTTTAAAGCCAAAGAAAGGAAGCCACAGGTTTTGGCTCTTCAGGTAATGACAAGATCATAGTAAAAATAATTGGGACTTTGGATATAACCCTTGGTGCCATTATTTACTGGTATTTTACTGCTTACTTTTTTCCCCAGAAGATGACCAGGGAGGCAGAAGAG
>SJYV01054900.1:9874-21973 GCA_006410875.1 Neotragus pygmaeus
AAAACCATAGCCTTGACTAGATGGACCTTAGTTGGCAAAGTAATGTCTCTGCTTTTGAATATACTATCTAGGACATGATATAATAAAACTAAAAATAAAAGAGTATGTCTTTATTTTATTTATTTTTTTTTTTACAGTTCATCTTGTCTTTATTTTTACACCATACAAAATATTGAGTATTTTGCAAAGTAACTTAGGTTAGTTTTTTTTCCTTTCCCACTCCCTTCAGTGTGTTTATGTCATCCATTTGTAATACAGTTAGATTCATTTGTTACGGTTTTTACTCCAATTTTAATTTCCCTAATATCCTGTTTCATCCAAGTCCTACTTATGACCCCACCCATATTGTTTTGCCTTCTCCCAAACGTCATCTAAATGCTATATCACACACTATGGAGTCTTTGGATTCTGGCGTATGCGTTTAAGAGTCATCCTTGTTTTACGTTTTCGATCCTTTGTTTTTTTCTCTTGTTGAGTTGAATAGTGTTCCATTGTCCAGGAGTTTGGCACTACTCTATTGTCCTTCTGAAGATCATCTGTGTTGTTTCCACTCTGGGCTATTATAGGTAGAGCTACTATAAAGATTTGTGTAATTGCTTTTATATGAACGTACGTTTTCTTTTACACTGGAGTTGGGCTGCCAGACATGGTTACCTTTACAAGAAACTTCCTTTTTTATTTATTTATCTTTTATTATTATTTTTACTTTATTTTACTTTACAATACTCGATTGGCTTTGCCATACATTGACATGAATCCAAACTGCTTTCCCCATTGATTGTAAACATTTGGGAGTCCCACAAGCAATGTTTTAGGGTGTCAATTCCTCTGCATCCACGTCAGCACTTGATAGCCTCAGACTTTTTTATTTTAGCCATTCCAGGTGATATCTCATTGTAATTCAAGTTTGCATGTTTCCTAATGACTACCAATGCTGGGACTCTTTACATATGCTTCATAGCTGTCTATATATCTTCCTTGGTGACGTATCTATTTAGATATTTTGCTCATTTAAAATATTGGGTTATTTGTTTTCTTTTTTTTTAATTAATTAATTTATTTTTTTAAATTTTACTTTACAATACTCTATTGGCTTTGCCATACATCGACATGAATCCACCAGTTGAAACTTAAGAATTATTTAAACTCTTGTTTAAATCCAGCAGTTATGCTGGATACAGCCCTGTATCATCAATGCAATTTGAAAATATTCCTTCCAACCTTTATTTGGTGTTTTCTTTTTTTTTGTTTGTTTGTTTTTTACATTTCCAAAACTTTGGTGGCTCACAGGGAATGGGGCAAGAAACCTTGAACTTAATTTTAGGACCCCTGTACTCAGGGCTGTGAAAGATGGACTGTGGTAGGAAGATCCACAGCAAAACAGGCAGAAGGGAAGGGCCCATGGGGAGAAGTCCAGATTGAAACGAGGTGGAGGGTCTCGCGTTAGAGCCACACAGGACACGCTCTGTCTGTCCAGCCACGAGTTCTAACAGCACGTGTGGAACGCCGTCATCCAGCGAGGATCTGTGGGCAGACCTGAGGCCCAGAGTTCTCCTGATAAGCTGGTCACTGAGGTTCCTTCTGCCCAGCAGGGACCAGAATCCAGACTCCCAGAAGGGAACAGGGGCCAACAGTTTAGGAAGGGCGAGCCCTTCTTACCAGTGAGGGGTGGATGGGATAAAGCCCTCCCTCCAATTCTTAAGTTTCCAGAAGCCTGCCAAGGCTTGAAGCAGGAATTTCTAAAGACAGTTTTGCTATGGTGTAATCATGGTTATTTCCAGATGGTAGTTGCTGAGTCGCCGGTCGTGTCTGACTCTCTGCAACCCCACTGACTGCACGATGCCAGAATTCCCTGTTTGCCACCAACTCCCGGAGTTTGCTCAAACTCATGTCCATATGTCAGTGAGGCCATCCAACCATCTTATCCTCTGTCACCCCCTTCTTCTCCTGCCCTCTATCTTTGCCAGCATCAGGGCCTTTTCAAATGAGTTGGCTCTTCCCACCAGGTGGCCAAAGTATTGAAGTTTCAGTTTCAGCATCAGTCCTTCCAATGAGTATTCAGGGTTGATTTCCTTTAGGATGGACTGGTTGGATCTCCTTGCTGTCCAAGGGACTCTCAAGAGTCTTCTCCAAAACCACAGTTCAAAAGCATCCACTCTTAGGCGCTCAGTTTTCTTTACAGTCCAACTCTCACATTCATCCATGACTACTGGAAAAACCACAGCTTTGACTAGAACGGACCTTGCCAGCAGTCATGTTTTTGATTTTTAGTACATTGTCTAGGTTTGAGAATTTGGAATGAAGGTTAAGTTTCACTCTCTTGTGCAGTTTGTTTTACCAGTGTTTGCTCATATACAATTTCCAATGCTCATATACAATTTCTATTAAAAATAAATACATTAACCTGTTTAGACAAAACAACCCGAACTGCCAGCTGCATCTTTCAAAGAAAGCATCTAATGACTAAGTATTCATGAAATCGGAAAAAGAATTCTCAATTCAAACATTTCTAACCTGGGCTAGGAAATGCAATTATGAGTTGCTTGGAAATTCAGTTATATATCCTAATGGATTACATGTGACGACCAGTAAATTGCTTCCCAGGCAAACTGTAGACCATGGCCGTGAATGCTACCAAGTTAGGAGAAAATCAGAAACATGTTTTTTAAGAACGCCACTTTCCTACTCCTACTCTGATAAAAGTGTATGACCCTTACACTTTACCGGAGCTGTTCAGCTACTGGCCCCCCAGGTTGCACAAGGCTGTGTTCCCTGAGAGCTCACACACATGAGGTGACCCCTGAGATGACCGAAAATGCACGCCTGGAGGCAGGCTCGAATCCACAGGGCCGGGCCAGATGTTGACAGGTGCTTCTGAGTTGAGGAGAAAGAGATCAGAGTTTGAGGAGGCTGGGACTTCCCTGGTGGCATAGTGGATAAAAATCACCGCCTGCCAACAGCGGAGACACAGGTTCGATTCCCGGTCTGGGAAGATTTCCCTGATGCTGCAGAGCCACTAAGCCCCAAGCGCCACAACTAATTGAGCCCACGCTCCAGAGCTCCTGAGCTGCAACTCTCAAGCCTGAGGGTTGCAGTTACTGAGGAAACGTGTGCCTAGCGCCCGTGCTCGGCAACAAGAGATGCCACCACAATGAGAAACGCTGTGCATCACAAATAGACAGTAGCTCCTACTGGCTGCAAGTAGAGCAGATCAGTTCAGCTCAGTCACTGTTTCCCAGCATCAGGGTCTTTTCAAACGAGTCAGTTCTTCGCATCAGATGGCCAAAGGATTGGAGCTGAAGTTTCAGCTTCAGCATCAGTCCTTCCAATGAACACTCAGGACTGATTTGCTTTGGGATGGACTGGTTGGATCTCCTGGCAGTCCAAAGGACTCTCGAGCATCTTCTCCACCATCGCAGTTCAAAAGCATCCATTCTTCGGCGCTCAGCCTTCTTCACAGTCCAACTCTCACATCCATACATGACCACTGGAAAAACCATAGCCTTGACAAGACGGACCTTTGTTGCAAGTAGAGCAAAGCCCGTGCAAATCAACAAAGGCTCAGCCTAGCCAAGATGAAAGTTTGAGGAGGCTGAAATGCATAGGTCCTGTGAGCAAAAAAAAAAATCAGGAAGGATGGAACTGGACAAAGAAACCCAGAGAGGTGTGAGTGACCCCCCGGGGTTGGGCTGAATACTGCTTTTTGAACGTGCAGGTGGTGAAAGCTCACAAGAACGGCAGAAAGCACCAGAAGAGAAAGCACCAGGGCAAAGCACGCCTAGACTTCCAAGGAGCCTGCTGCTGCTGCTAAGTTGCTTCAGTCGTGTCCGACTCTGTGCGACCCCATAGACGGCAGCCCATGAGGCTCCTCCGTCCCTGGGATTCTCCAGGCAAGAACACTGGAGTGGGTTGCCATTTCCTTCTCCAATGCATGAAAGGGAAAAGGGAAAGTGAAGTCGCTCAGTCGTGTGTGAGTCTTAGCGACCCCGTGGACTGCAGCCTACCAGGCTCCTCCATCCATGGGATTTTCCAGGCAAGAGCACTGGAGTGGGGTGCCATTGCCTTCTCCATCCAAGGAGCCTAGCACCTCCCATTCCAGCCATCAGGGCAGAGAGGATACAGAATACACACGGCATCAGAGTCCCAAGAGAAGTATCACTTTACTGCTCAGTGGCTCATACATGTCTGACTCTCTGCAACCTCACGGCCTGTAGCGCGGCAGCCTCCCCTGTCCATGGGATTCTCCAGGCATGCATAACTGCAGTTCAGTGCCATCTCCTTCTCTAATCACCTTAGTAACGCGGACACAAGAGCCCCGGGCTGATGGCTGCTCTGACTCTGCGCTAAGAAAGTTTAAGAGCAAGTCTCTGCAGCAGAACCTGATGTCAAGTAACTCTCTCCATGCCAGGAGAGTCTAATGCTTTTCACAGAAATACAGCAGAATTGAGAACACGAAAAAAAGTGACATCTAGTCAAAAAGTCAGCTGGTGTGCAAAGAAGCCAGAAACTATGACATGCAAGCAAAACGGAAACAGAGAGTCTAAAGGTGATGTCATTGGCAGAAAAAAGACATGTGAGAGGATATTATAAATATGCTCCGTATACCTTAGGAATATACAGGAAAACATGGACACAGAGAAAAGAGAAACAGAAGATGTGAGAAGGTCCTGCATGAGGCTCACAGAACCAAAGACGGAAATACAAAAAATATACCAGAGAGGATTGTAAAAGTGTCAGATATTGCAGAAGAAAAGATCCCCTGATGGGATCTTGAAGTCACAATGATGGAAATGATCAAAATGAAGCAAAGAGTGGGGGTGGGTGGGGAAATGAACATCACCACCACCAACAACAAAAGACAAGATCAGAGAGTCTCTGATGAGAAGACCATATAAGTCTATCAGTATAAGACAGGACATGGAGGGTGTTTAAAAAAAAAAAACAAAAACTTGATGAAAATTATAAGCCTACCATTAGAAGAATCCTACTCACCCCAAACAGAAGACATATAAAGGCTATCCCATCAAGGTCTACCATAACCATATAACAATCAGACACAGGAAAAAAAAAAAAAAAGAAGAAGAACTGAAAAGCAGACAGTGAGAGGGCTTCTTTGGTGGTCTGGTGGTTAAGAATCTGTCTTGCAGTGCAGGAGATGCAGGTTTGATCCCTGGTCGGGGACCTAAGATCCCACATGCCTTGAGACAATTACCCCTGTGCACAAGTAGACAGGTCGCATCCTCAACTGCCTAGCCAGTGCTCCGAAATGAAGACCCAGCACAGGCGAAAGAAAGAAAAAAAAAAAAAGGAAAGAAGGAAAACTGTAAGAACAGATACATCACTTCAAGTTTTTAAAAAAAAAAGCAGGCAGAGAAATGAAAAGATACTTTATATACAGCTTTAAAAAAAAAGCAAGTCAAAAAATTTTCAGAAAATATTCAAGACAAAAGTATATGAAGAGCTATTTTTAAATCACTAAATTTTTAAAAGAAATTATTAATATTTCACTGGAATTCTATAGCCCATTCAAATACCTTTCATTTGGGGGCAGAGACAAGGCAACAATTGTAACTCTGCATGTCAAATGATGAAAAGAGTGAGGGTTCCTCCTGCCACCTTAAAACACCTTTATGAGTCACTGCATATTTCCTGTCTATGGAATACCAGAGAGGATAATGGCAAGACTTCATCAAGTCGGCAGGCAACACAAAGTGAGAGCTTACACAGAACCCCAGGATCAGTGAGCAGCATCCACACACACATTTGCTAGTCCTTGACCAGCCTCACTGGAACACACGGACCCTGATGCCCACGGCCCACACCTGCTGGGTCAGGATCTGCACTTTAGCCAAAAAAAACTCCAGGTGACATGTGTGCAGCAGGACCAAGTCTGGTCCCTGGAAGCTGTATGGAGAAGCCGTCTCTCTCCCATCTCTGCAGCTGAAACGTGATTCAAAAACCTCACCTCTGACTCCAGAAATCTGGGCTTTCCCCCAGCGTATCTCGCACTCCACACTCCTGTTCGCCTCCCCTTGGCATGCATTCAAGCCTTTCCGAGGTGAGAACACACAAGAATCGTCTCCCCAGAATGAAAGCCCCTGACCACAGCCTGTTGTTTCTCATCTTTCCCACCCAGACAGTCTCAGGAAGGAAGTTAAAACTTAGCAACAGAAGTTAAAACTTAGCGTTCGCTGTGCATTTCCTTCTGTGTGTTTCCATACTGAGTATGATCCCTGGGGGGTCAGATGGTAAAGAATCTGTTTGCAATCTGGGAGACAGGGGGTTCAGTCCTTGGGTTGAGAAGATCCCCTGGAGAAGGGCATGGCAACCCACTATAGTATTCTTCCCTGGAGAATCCCATGGGCAGAGGAGCCTGGTGGGCTACCATTCATGGGGTCGCAAAAGAGTTGGATGTGACCGAACCGTGGACACTCTCACTTTTCTACTGGTCACTGGGACTTTATCACGCAATCTTCAAAGCGGTGACCTTGTACTTCGCCTTCGTCATAAAAACACCTACTACTTACCCCATCTCTGTTATGTTCTGTCCCTGTTTAAGTGCTTTGATGTATGTTTTATCATCTACTTAAATCAGCTTTAGCAACTTCCAAGACATTCCACTCCTGTGTGGCTACCTGCCTAGTCCTTCTTCTCAGACAGGATAAGTCTTTAAATCATTCCAAATAGCCTCCAGTCTCAGTCTGTTACAAATTTTCAAACCTCATCAGGTCTCAACAGAGTCTCGTATAATTCTATACACCACAGTGTCACATAAAAGTTCACTGAAAATTGAGCCTTATTGCTTGGGGAGAAAGAATAGGCTACATTCCATGGAGAACATGTTCCACCCAGAGAATAATTCACCCAATGACAACAAAACACCATTCAATATTCTTGATATCCTCGTTTTGCAGGACTGTGAAACTGGTTCTAATGAGGACAGCTTCTTTTATAAAGCGATCGTAAAGGAAATCTCATAGTGATTATAACCTTCTTCACCATTCCGCGAACCGTTTCAGTTCCATGACTTCCACCCCAAGTTGAAAACTTGGACCAAATCTGCACCTTACCCAAAGAGCACAACCCAGAATCTATCGCCCACACGTTTCTTTACTATGAAAATATAAAATGTAAACGTCCAGCATTCGTAAAAATAAAACCTTTTATTCGTTGTAGTAATAGGAGCTAACACTTTCAGAAAATGTGCAGGTCCTCTTAGTCACCACAGGTGGCTCTCAGCAAACCACTCACTTACACCAACAGAAGAACACTTCCACGTGTCCCCCTTCACACCCACCCATGCCCGGAAGCTGGGCCCACGTGCCTTCAGTCCAGTTCAGTTCAGTTGCTCAGTCGTGTCCAACTCTCTGTGACCCCATGGACTGCAGCATGCCAGGCCTCCCTGTCTATCAGCAAGTCCCACAGTTTACCCAAACTCACGTCCATGAAGTGTTCTTATAGCCTCCCTCCTCTCTGCAAGCCGCCCGCCCATCCCTCTGGAGTACATCCAGTAAGCTTTCTCTGCAGCCACCTTCAATTTTCAGACCTCCCCCGTCTTGCAGACACACTCCATTACTTCTTCCTTCTGGGGATTTCCCTGATAGCTCAGACGGTAAAATAATCTGCAATGCAGGAGACCCAGTTTTATCCCTGGGTCGCAAAGATCCTCTGAAGAAGGCAAAGGCTACCCACTCCAGTATTCCATGTGCCTAGAGAATTCCATGCACAGACCATGGGGTTGCAAAGAGTTGGACACGCTGCTGCTGATGCTGCTAAGTCACGTCAGCCGTGTTCGACTCTGTGTGACCCCATAGACGGCAGCCCACCAGGCTCCCCTGTCCCTGGGATTCTGGACATGACCGATAGTTTTCTTGAAAAACTGTTGCCGTGTGTCCTTTAGACCTCCACCCTGGACTTTCTCCTCTGGGAGCACAGAGTCTCAGCCACTGGACCACCAGGGAAGCTTAACTTTCTCCCATCTTAACAGCTTCCCTTAGTCCACTGTGGTGTTAGAGAAGACTCCTGAGAGGCTCTTGGACTGCAAGGAGACCCAACTAACTGACTTCTAAAGGGAATCAGTGCTGAATATTCATTGGAAGGACTGATGCTGAAGCTACCATACTTTGGCCACCTGATGTGAAGAACCAACTCATGGGAAAAGACCCTGATGCTGGGAAAGGCTGAAGGCAGGAGAAGGGGAGGACAGAGGATGAGATGGTTGGATGGCATCACCAACGTGATGGACACGAGTTTGAGTAAGCTCTGGGAGCTTGATGATGATGGACAGGGAAGCCTGGTGTGCTGCAGTCCATGGGGCTGCAAAGAGTCGGACACGACTGAGCAACTGAACTGAACTTTCTCCACTTGCTGGGTTTTCCTAGGCTCTCATCCTTATGCAACTGTGATTCAGGGCATAACCCAGGAAGCTCCTGTCTTTCCACCACTTCATCCAGCTTCATGACTTTAAATACCATCTATCAACCATGATGTCTGTATTTCCAACCTGATCTCTCCCCTCAACTGCAGACTCATGGATTGGTGGTGTGCCCATAATGCGTCTCAAGTGGAAGTATGGTTTGCATCTTAGACACAGTATGTACAAACTTTTAGTGTATCAGTTCAGTTCATTCACTCAGTCATGTCTGACTCTTTGTGACCCCATGAACCGCAGCACGCCAGGTCTCCCTGTCCATCACTAACTCCCGGAGTCTACCCAAACCCATGTCCACTGAGTCAGTGATGCCATCCAACCATCGTATCCTCTGTCATCCCGTTCTCTTCCTGCCCTCAATCTTTCCCAGCATCAGGGTATTTTCCAATGAGTCAGCTCTTCGCATCAGGTGGCCAAAGAATTGGAGTTTCAGCTTCAGCATCAGTCCTTCCAATGAACATTCAGGACTGATTTCCTTTAGGAAGGACTGGTTGGATCTCCCTGCTATCCAAGGGACTCTCAAGAGTCTTCTCCAACACCACAGTTCAAAAGCATCAGCGCCAAAGTCCATGTGCACATGTCCCTTCATAGGGATGTTCTAGTCAGGTCAGCTACTGTTCTGATACACTGAAGCCAAAGACTGCTAATGTGTAGCAAATTCTATGGGCTGATTGGCTGTCTCATGCACACACCTGGGCCAGANGCGCCAAAGTCCATCTGCACATGTCCCTTCATAGGGATGTTCTAGTCAGGTCAGCTACTGTTCTGATACACTGAAGCCAAAGACTGCTAATGTGTAGCAAATTCTATGGGCTGATTGGCTGTCTCATGCACACACCTGGGCCAGATTATATAATTTTATCTGTTTAGCTGTCATCTGTTTCTTTCAGTACCTTTAACTCTTACAGAAACACACCCAGACAGCTGAGGGCTCTGCCTGAATTCCTCAAGTGATGTACATTTACTTAACACCCTAGATTGGAAGACAACAAACCTGGGTTGTGGGGGGGCAGAAGGAAGACAAGGTTTAATGGCAAGAAGGTGTGATGAACACCGCACTTGTGGAGTCTGATGAACACCGCACTTTTGGAGTCTGATGAACACCGCACTTTTGGAGTCTGATGAACACCGCACTTTTGGAGTCTGATGAACACCGCACTTTTGGAGTCTGATGAACACCACACTTTTGGGGGTCTCTTTCCAGGCATGCTGGAATATCCCAAGGCCAAGGAGACCCTGAAGTTAGTCAGGAACCTTGTTGTTCCTTTAATTCCTTGAAGGACCTTGAATGGACTCTGATTTTGCACCATCAAAGCTTCCTTCTCATTTGAGANACACTTTTGGGGGTCTCTTTCCAGGCATGCTGGAATATCCCAAGGCCAAGGAGACCCTGAAGTTAGTCAGGAACCTTGTTGTTCCTTTAATTCCTTGAAGGACCTTGAATGGACTCTGATTTTGCACCATCAAAGCTTCCTTCTCATTTGAGAGCAAGTTAATGGCTGGGACAACGACTTTACCTAAGAGACAGGCTCATTCTGTACTTTCTGCTGAGGGAAATGTCTTCCACTCTGGGCATTGTGACATGGAGCAGGTTAGACAGAGGTGCCTGGGGACAGAAGGCGGTGGGAAAGAAAGATAACTAGAAATCACACGTCCTCGATTTTACATCTCCTTTCTCTGCCTCTCAACAATGTCATCTCATTTTCTCCTTGTGTGCCAGCTTCACTGTCCACCAAGTTCACCTAGCGAAATTCAGACGTAACTTCTCCCGAGAATTGCCATGAAAATCAGATGCAGTGAGATGGGGAAAAAAATATTTTAAAAAACGAGAAAGCACAAAGAAATAAATCAATGTTGCTGTCTCTGGCAGTGCANGTTCACCTAGCGAAATTCAGACGTAACTTCTCCCGAGAATTGCCATGAAAATCAGATGCAGTGAGATGGGGAAAAAAATATTTTAAAAAACGAGAAAGCACAAAGAAATAAATCAATGTTGCTGTCTCTGGCAGTGCACCAGCCTCCTTTTTGTTCCTATTTTTACCCTGACCAGGACCGGATCACCAGGTATGTCAAGTTCAATGCCAACCAGGGACACTTCTCTCACTGACTCACACGTGATGTAGGCGAGCTCTCGGCTTTCCAAGACCCCTAGTGCACAGTTCTGATGGCCAGTGTTGACTGTCAGCTGACATCCTGCTAGACTGGGCATGTTAGGAAGTCAAAAACATCACAGGTAAAAGTGGGAGGTGTAGCATCACCAAGAAGGCCCTGTGTAAACTACCTGCGCCATCAAGAGTAAGGCAACAACAGCTCTAACACAGACGATTATCTTACATACTGCTGGCAAGGAAAAAAGAGGCTTTCTCTTATAATTTAAGCCTCCATCAATCGTAATAAAGAACATTTAAACGTAGGAAGACATGCGTTTTATGACTAGAAAAATGAACTGTCATAGTTTATCATGGTTATTAGGATTTTATAAAAGTAAGAGGGAGGAAGTAGTGGTTAGTTAATACACTAAAGCAACAAAGTACAATCCATCCATGTACTTATTTTGGAAAAAAAAAACACATTTCACAACACATGAGAAATCATCCGTTAAGACCCATAGAAAGAGTGCCGAAAGATTCCTGTCTTAATACATTTAACTTTTTTTTTCTTTGTTTAAAAAAATAAGATTGTTAGGTTTGCCTGTAGCCTGAAACGGTATCGAAAGCAGAAGGGTATCCATAATCAAATGAGAAGTTGAAAGGGTCAATACATGAGAAGGGGATGAATCGGTTCTAGGCATGTTATTTTATATATATATATATGCCCCTGGGGGCTTTCCTGGTGATCCAGTGGTTTACAGTTCGCCTACCAATGCAGGGGCCATGGGTTCCATTCCCTGAGCCTGTGATCCGGGGCCGCAGGCTGCAAGTACTAAAGCCCACACACCTAGAGCCCATGCTCTGCGACAGGAGAAGCCACCGTCTTGAGGCTACACCACATTGCAACAAACAGTATTTCCTCCTCGCTACCGCTAGTGAACCCCGGTGCCCAGCAATGAAGACCCAGCATAGGCAAAAACCAAACAGACAAGATGCCCCTGAAAATCTTTTCCATGCAGGATAGTTCTAAGAGCAAACTCACCAAAAACAATGGTTTATGTTTAGACACCGGTGCTGGTGATACAGATGAAGACAGGATGGCAGTCTGACTGGGTAGGGGCGGGGGGTTATGTGGGTATCATGATGCCTTGTGGTTCTTCTTCCCTGCTGGCTCAGAAGACGGTAAAAGCATCTGCCTACAATGCGGGAGACCCAGGTTTGATCCCTGAGTTGGGAAGATCCCCTGGAGAAGAGAATGGCAGCCCCACTCCAGTACTCTTGCCTGGAAAATCCCACGGATGGAGGAGCCTGGCAGGCTACAGTCCATGGGGTCACAAAGAGTCAGACACGACTGAGTGACTTCGCTCAGAAAGTGGGACATACTTTCTCGGAACAGCCAGATTTTTGCCAAAGTTTAAGCTTTATGGACCACACGACATGTCACAACTACCCAGCTCTGCTCTTGAAACACAAAAGCAGTTGTATACATTAAAAAAAAAGAAAAAGAAACTTCCTTTGTTGTGCAGAAGCTTTTAATTTTAATTAGATCCCATTTGTTTATTTTTGCTTTTATTTCCA
>SJYV01054904.1:0-10905 GCA_006410875.1 Neotragus pygmaeus
CCCCAAGGAGAGGAGAAGGTAGAAGGGAATTAGTTATCTGAGCAATAAAGTAGAATAAGGCTGATGGTTTAGCCGAGTGGCTAGGTGCAGTGGGATGTGTGCAGAGCACACATGAATCCTGTTTTTGGGTTTAAGTAGGGGAAAGAGACAGACAGGGATCAGCTCAGGACATGAATCCTTGGTGCCAGACACTGGGCCAAGTGCATTACGCACATTATTTTATTTAAGCTTCACAGCAATCTAGTAAAGTCCATGTTCTTATTCCCACTCACAGATGAAGACCATGACACTCAAAGAGCTTTAAAAGCCTACTTTCCCAGAGTCACTGGCTATTGGAAGCAGCAGAGTCCACGTGAAACCCAAGTTCGCCTGCCCCCAAAGTGGTGCTCTGTCGGCTACACTGTGCTGCCAACAGCAGGACTGTACCCCACCTCGTTCCTCCCTGTGTACCACTCACTTCTACCCCATCACACACAGCACAGCACCAGCACACGAGAGGACTCAATAGATATTTCTGGAACTGAACCCAAGAAATATGAACATTTTTTTAAGGCAAGATCTGTCTCACCCATTTCTTCATGTGCCCAAAAGATGCCCCCATGGACAATTATCTCCAAGGGCATGACCTGGACACCACGGAAGAAGGGAAGCTGACTGATTGATTTACTCTGTGGGAGGACAGGAAAGTGGCAGCAAGGGGAACCTGAGAGGAATCCATTCTCTGAGTTTCAATTCTGTGAATTTGGTTGGAGACAGTATGGTTCTGAGTTTCCTTGTTGCTTTTGCATTCCCACAGCTGCACTGACTTCCATTCTCACAGATCACCAGCTGTGTGCCAGAAGGTGTCACCTTATGTCTTAGTTCATCTTCTGTAAAGTGGGCTTAATACTCTCTGCCTTATCTGTATCACAAGATTGTTGGGGGAATCAGACTATTTTAAATTTGAGTAAAAGTTCTTTATAAACTGCCAAGTTTTAAACACTCTAAAGGATTCTATGGCAGGCTTAGGGCGCACCCTAAAGGCTAGGGTGGGGGCCACCGTGAAGTCAGGGGACCCTGATAACTAACGCAAGCTGCATTCCTCCCAAAGGAGGATGAAAGCGAAAGACTGAAACTCGATGACTAAGAGCAAAACCTGGCCCCTCCCCTTGGGTTTCTCGGGAGCTCTGTTCCCCTGGCCTCCAGTTCCCAAGGCTGTCTTCCGCCACCACTGAGGTCCTTCAGGGCAGGACCCTCATAAGGTGCTAGGTTCGAGATCACCTACAAATGTCATTTGTGGGACAAGAAAGCCCAATTCATAATAAAGGTGACTCACAGGGACGGAAGGGAAGAGATTATGCTTGAGATGGCAAGATGCAAATGAGGTCCAGGAACTGACTGTGGCAGATCCTCTATCTCAGTCTGGGAATGTCCAGGCTCCTTGTGACTCACTAGCAGTGTGAGAGTGACAAGACACAATCAGGGTTTGCATGATCTGAGATGACAGTACACGCACTTCACACACACTACTTCCCTCCCTGCCTCAAACACACATACAAGCACTTACACACAGTCTGGCTCCCAGTGAAGCAACATCTCCAGTGAAAGTGACCTATTGCTAGAGAAAGCCAATGTGTAAGGAGGTAGAGGTGCCTGGGAGGTAGTGGCAGGGACAGACTCACCATTGAGAAGACCAAGGAGGAGCAAGGACCACAGGAAAGAAAAGGCCATTCTATACAGCAGACTGGCCCACCTCAGGACAGCCAACGGACCGTATGTGTACAAATGTCAGCCCTCAGACTTTCATTTCCCACTTCCAGAGCTCAGTTTAATCACATGTAGCTTTTGAGTCACAAGATATAAAAATAAAGGAACATGAAAGAAAGAAGCATGAGAAGCAGCAGATTGAGCTATTTAAAAGCCAAAGCTGACAATGTCTCAGCCTCGCTTTAAACCCTTCCAAGGTCCCCCACCCCTTATAAGACAGAGTCTAACTAAGGTCACAGTCCTGGAGGACAAAATCCTTCAGGCTCTGCTGGCTTCCCGTCTTGAGCTTGGTCTCACGTTCTGTCACCAAGTCTCCCATCCAGGACTCCCCACACACGATTTCTTACTGCTGGAAATGGTTGCTGCAACTTGGTACCCTCATCCCTGCCACCTAGGTCACCTTTCTCCACCACCCTCCCATTCCCCCATTAAAGTTGTGACCACCTGGGGAAAGACTTCCCTGAAACCCCAGGCCAGAACAGGTGCCCTCTTCTGGGCCTCTCGGTTTCCTCCTATTCACCTCTATGGTTATATCCACCTTGCTTACTATAAAAGTCTGCTTACTTGCATACTCTTTCCCCAGTATACTCTCAGCTCCTTGATGGTAGGGTTTACCTTTTTCATCTGTTAGTTCCTAGTGACTAGCTCAGTGTCAGCATATAATATGAATGTAGTTCCTACATACTGTACCTTCTTTAGCACAGAAACAAGGCTGGAAGGAGACTCACATCTACCTCCAACCATGAAGAACTACCGGATATTATTTTGTTCTCTTGGCCTGTTGGTGGTATGGTTGAGGGAGTTGTCTTAAAAGTCCTGATCCATGGGTGGATGGAGGGAAAAGGTAGAGCTGGGGCAGGTATAGAGATCCCTCCCTTCTTCTCCACACCTAAGAGTCCTGATGGATTTGCGAGGCTATGCAAACTCCGCTGACATCTCCGTGAGGATGTGATTTGACTAGTGTCCCCTGCTGGCTCCCTTACTTCTCAAATTTTGACAAGCATCTCCCTAGTCATTAGTGTATGGTGGCTATATGTCCTGACAAGACTTGGAGAGAATCCATGCTGCTTTTAAGAAGGTCACAAGTGGTCTCCCACTGGTCATATGCTATAGACCCTTTGGCCCATATCTTATGTGACTGCTTGGTGGAATTTGATATTGCAACCATCCCTGCTTGAAACCTTCTCTTGGGGGTGCTCCAGGATGCTATTCTCACTGGGTTCTCCTCACTCATTTATTCAAGGCATTGCGCTGAGACTGCTGAATCAAAGGTGAAAAGAAGTCTCTGCAAACATGTTGCTCATAGGCCAGTGGGAAAGAAAGTCACATAAATAGAAAAATACAGTGATGTGGATGACTTGCCTGGGGATTGGGTGCAGTGGGATAGGTGGGAAACTTTTTGATCTGAATCCTGCCTCTGCTGCTTCCTAGACTTATGATCTTAGCAAACTACTTTCCAATCAATAAAACTCCCCCATTACCATTTATTTACCTAAAGATGGTTTTAGTGCACAGAAAATCATTCATAGGCTATATTTTTAAGAATTCATACTCAGTTTATTAAAAAATAAATTAAAAACCTTGGTCAGCCTTAAGGCCAGTTCAGCTTACAAATCATATTGGTCTATTTACTAATCGAGAAACTTTTAACAAACCTTTTTAGGGACTTTTGATAATATTTGACTGATTTTGCAAATGTACAAATTGATTCTCTTAAGGACTTCAACCTATTCACAGATCACTGCCTTGTCATGGCAAAGGGGCTTGCATAACTCAGTGAAGCTATGAGTCATGCCATGCAGGGCTACTCTCGATGGACGGGTCATAGTGGAGAATTCTGACAAAACATGATCCACTGGAGGAGGGAATGGCCAACCACTCCAGTATACTTGCCATGAGAACGTCATGAACTGTATAAAAAGACAAAAGGATATGACACCAAAAGATGAGTCTCCCAGGGTCTGAAGGTGTCCAGTATGCTAAAGGGGAAGAGCAGAGGACAGCTACTAAGCCCCAGAAAGAATAAAGTGGCTGGGCCAAAGCAGAAATAATGCTCAATCGTGGATGTATCTGATGATGAAAGTAAAATCCGATGTTGCAAAGAACAGTATTGCATAGGAACCTGGAATGCCAGGTTCATGAATCAAGGTAAATTGGATGTGGTCAAACAGGAGATGATAAGAATAAACATCAACATCTTAGGAATCAGTGATCTAAAATGTACAGGAATGGGCAAATTTAACTCAGATGACCATTATATCTACTATTGGGGCAAGAATAAAAAAAAAAAAATGGAGTAGCCCTCATAATCAACAAGTGAATCTGAAATGCAGTACTAGGGTGCAGCCTCAAAAAAAAAAAAAAGAATGATCTCAGTTCCTTTCCAACGCAAGCCATTCAACATCACAGTAATTCAAGTCTATGCCCCTACCACCAATGCTGAAGAAGCTAAAGTTGATCAGATCTATGAAGACCTAGAAGACCACCTAGAACTAACATCAAATAAAGATGTTCTATTCATAATTGGGGATTGGAATGCAAAAGTAGGAAGTCAAGAGATACCTGGAGTAACAGGCAAATTTGACTTTGGAGTACAAAAAGAAGCAGAGCAAAAACTAACAAAATTTTGCCAAGAGAATGCACTGGTCATAGCAAACACCCTTTCTCAACAACACAAGAGATAACTTTATATATGGACATCACCAAATGGTCAATACTGAAATTGAATTGATTATACTTTTTGTAGCCAAAGATGGAGAAGCTGTATATAGTCAGCAAATACGAGAACTGGAACTGACTGTGGCTCAGACCATCAGCTTCTCATAGAAAAATTCAGGTTTAAACAAAGTGGCGAAAACCACTAGGCTAGCCAGGTAAAACCTAAATCAAATCCCCTATGAATATGCAGTGGAGGTGTAGGATAGATTCAAGGAATTAGATCTAGTAACCAATGTGCCTGAAGAACTATGGATGGAGATCTATAATATTGTACAGAAGACAGTGACCAAATCCATCCCAAAGAAAAAGAAATACAAGAAGCAAAGTGGTTATCTGAGGAGGCTTTACAAATAGCTGAAGAAAGAAGAGAAACAGAAAGCAAGGGAGAAAGAGAAAGGTATATCCAACTAAACACAGGGTTCCAGAGAATGGCAAGGAGAGACAAGAAGGCCTTCTTCAATGAACAATGCAAAGAAATGGAGGAAAACAACATAGGGGAAAGACTANAAAGCAAGGGAGAAAGAGAAAGGTATATCCAACTAAACACAGGGTTCCAGAGAATGGCAAGGAGAGACAAGAAGGCCTTCTTCAATGAACAATGCAAAGAAATGGAGGAAAACAACATAGGGGAAAGACTAGAGTTCTCCTCAATAAAACTATATATATCAAGGGAACATTTCACCCAAAGATGGGCGCAATAAAGGATAGTAATGGTAGAGACCTAGAAGAAGCAGAAGAGATCAAGAGACAGAAAGAATACACAAAAGAACTGTACAGAAAATATCTGTGACCCGAGTAACCATGACAGTGTGGTCAGTCACCCAGAGACAGTCATTCTAGTGCATGAAGTCAGTAGGCCTTAGGAAGCACTGCTGTCAATAAAGCTAGTGGAATTGCTTTAAAGTTATTTAAAACCCTAAAAGACGATACTATCAAAATGCTGCACTTAATATGTCAGCAAATCTGGAAGAGCCAGCAGTGGCCACAGGACTGGAAAAAGTCAATCCTCATTCCAGTTCCCAAGAAGGGCAGCGCTAAACAATGTTCAACTCATGGGTCAATTGCACTCATTTCCCATGCTAGGAAGGTCATGCTCAAAATCTTACAAGCTAGGCTTCAGGATTACATGAACCAAGAACTTCCAGATGTCTAAGGTGGGTTTAAAAAAGAAAGAAGAATTAGAAAAAAAAAAAATTGCCAACATTTGCTAGATCAAAGAGAAAGCAAGAGAATTCCAGAAAAACATCTACCTCTGTTTCATCGACTATGCTAAAACCTTTGACTATGTGGCTCATAACAAACTGTGGAACCCTCTTAAAGAGATGAGAATACCAGACCATCTTACCTGTATCCTGAGAAACCTGTACGCAGGTCAAGAAGTAAGTTAGAACCCTGTATGGAACAACTGACTGGTTCAGGATTGAGAAAGGAATACAAGACTTTTTTTTTTTTTTTTTGGTCACCCTGTTTATTAAACTTACATGCTGAGCACGTCATGAGAAATGCTGGGCTGGATGAGTTACAAGCTGGAATCAAGATAGATGAGAGAAACATCAGCAACCTTGTATATGCAAATGATACCCCTCTAATGATTGAGGGCTGGAGGGAAGGGGTCAACAGAGGAAGATATGATTGGATGGCATTGCTGACTCAATAGTTATGAGTTTGAGTAAGCTCTGGGAGTTGGTGATGGACAGGGAGACCTGGTGTGCTGCAGTCCTTGGGGTTGCAAAGAGTCAGACACGATTGAGCAACTGAAGTGAACTGAATGGAAGAAAGCAAAGAAGAACTAAACCTCTTGATGAGGGTGAAGGAGAGTGAAAAACCCAGCTTAAAATTAAATATTAAAAAAACTAAGATCATGGCATCCAGCTCCATCATATCATGGCAAATAGAAGTGGAAAAGGTGGAAGCAGTGACAGATTTCCTCTTCTTGGGCTCTAAAATCACTGTGGATGGTGACTGCAGCCATGAAATCAGAAGATGGTTGTTTCTTAGCAGGAAAGCTATGACAAACCTAGACAGTATATTGAAAAGCAAAGACATAAGTTTACCAACAAAGATCTGTATAGTCAAGGCTATCGTCTCTTCAGTGGTCACGTATGGTTGTGAGAGCTGGACTGTAAATAAGGCAGAGCACCAAAGAATTGATGCCTTTGAAGTGTGGTGCTGGAGAAGATTCTTGAGAGTTCCTTGGAGAGCAAAGAGATCAAATCAGTCAATGTTAAAGGAAATCAACCCTGAATTCTCATTGGAAGGACTGATGCTGAGGCTGAAGTTCTAATATTTTAGTCACCTCATGTGAACAGCTGACTCAAAGGAAAAGACCCTGGTGCTGGGAAGGCTTGAGGGCAGTAGGAGAAGAGAGAGTCAGAGGATGAGATGGTTGGATGGCATCGCTGATGCAATAGACATGAAGTTGGGCAAATTCCAGGAGAAAGTGAAGGGCAGGGAGGCCTGGTGTGCTACAGTCCATGGGGTAGCAAAGAGTCAGACAAGACTGGGCAATTGAACAACAAATCTCACTATCAAGTGTTACATATTTAATTTCCTTTTAAAGCTTTGATCAACAAATAAGCCCTCCCAAATACTTAAAGAAGGCTTATAAATCTAACCCATTAAAGTTTTAATTATGGTAATTCTTAATTTGTTTTAAAATATTCACTACTTCATATATACTTGATAAGATTTCCAACCAAAATCCTAAATGTAAATCAATTACTCAACTACATAGTTCAAATCAGAACCACAAAGTTAACTATAACTTTAATAAGCTAAATTTCTCATACAATACATATGCTAAAACAAATGTATTAATTAATATCTTGAACATGTCTATTCTGAATCCTTTGTCTTCCCAGGACTGAAAGATTCATAACTACAAAGGAAATAATAGTCTCGAGACCAGTTATTCCTTGGGGAACCTTCTCAGCCAAGTGGTTTAGTCACTCAATCACATTCCACTCTTTGGAGTAGGACTGTGGCCTACTAGGCTTGTCTGTCCTTGGGATTCTCCAAGCAAGAATACTGGAGTAGGTTGCCATTTCATTCTCCAAGGCATCTTCTTGACCCAGGGATCACACCCACATCTTCTGCATTGCAGGCAAATTCTTTTACCACTGAGCTATAAAGGAAATCCTCTCAGCCAAAGACAGTTGCTTAATGATCAGGCATCACTGAGACTATTCTATTTAGTCTATTTACTTGCTTTGCTGATGCCCTCTAAAACGCTGTTTGTGTCCTCATAGCTTGTGTCCTCTAGATTCAACTTGCTCACTGTGGTGTTATCTAATTCTTCCCCTCCCTGCAGCTACAGAACTTGATTTTTCTTTTGCATTTCTTTTGTTCTAAAAATATTTAACTCTCTTTCCATTTTGGTGTAAAGAGTTTTGAACTTGTCAAAACTCTATATTCTTTTCATATTCTTCCAATCTTTAAGAGTTTATACATATTAAAACCCCACACAACATTAAAAGTAAAGTCCAAAAAAGTGCAGTTGTGTAAAATGCAGGGTCAGCTTAATTGCAGAATTCATGAAGAACTCACTAGGGGCTCATGGTGAGTCTATGCAACTAAATTTAGGACTGTGGCTTCAGGATCCAAATCATAGCCCAGGCTGCGGTTTGATGCTCTCTGAGGGCAATGCCCAGTAGATAAAAGCCTATGACTGGCTGGATTCCAGGACAGCAGCAGAGATTTGAGACATTTTTCAGGCATTTGTACCCTTTGCTGGTTTGGTTCAAGGACACTGAGAAACTGGAAATGCTGGGACCAACTTCCCTCCTCTCTGCTTCCCAGCACTAGATGCCTTTGCATCAACAGCCCAATGAGAACATTAGCCTTCCCTGTATGAGCACAGGGGCTAAGATAATACAAGACCCCATTTGCTGACTACATTATATCAAAATTCACATTACTTTAGATTCTTACTGTACTTAATTACTATACTTAAATGATACTTCATTTGGAGTCTGTGTATCACAAGACTCATCTGTGTTCATAACTTCAAAGAAGGTCCTTCCAATGACATTTCCCTCAATAAGCCTCAGTTGGCTTCCCTGGTGGCTCAGATGGCAAAGCGTCTGTCTGCAATGCGGGAGATCTAGGTTTGATCCTGGGTCAGGAAGATCCCCTGGAGAAGGAAATGGCGACCCACTCCAGTATTCTTGCCTGGGAAATTCCATGGATGGAGGAGCCCTGGAGGCTATAGCCCATGGGATCACAAAGAGTCAGACACGACTGAGCGACTTCACTTTCACTTTTCCTCATCTCTAAAATGGGGATAGCAGGAGCATCAGTGAAGTAGGGTTGATTTGAGAATTGAAAGAGAAAACATATTAAAATTTTGAAAGAAATTAAAGATAAAAAGAGAATTAAAAGAGAAAAGGAGAAAAAGCTCCAAGCACAAAGCCTTACCTACAGTAATTAGTCAACAGATATTAGTGATTATTTTTATTATCAATACCTTTGTTCTCTCCTCCCACACAGGCTGTCCCTACTTTTATGCTCTTATCTGGGCTCCCTAGAAGCCCCTTACCTGTCTTCTCATGCTGCAGTCTCATTCCTTCCGTACACCTTTCACTACTGCTGTTGGAGTAAGCTTTCTACAAGTCCTTGAATCATGCCATGCCTCTGCTTAAAAACACATGCTAGGGTATTCTCTGCTGACTCAGTGGTAAGGAATCCATCTGCCAATGCAGAAGACATGGGTTTGATATCTGATCCAGGAAGATGCCACATGCTGCGGAGCAACTAAGCTCATGCACCTCAACCACTGAACCCACATGCTGCAACTACTAAAGACCGAGCACCGTAGAGCCTGCGCTCCACAAGAGAAGCCAATGCAATAAGAAGTTTGTGCACCACAACTAGAGTAGCTTCCACTTGCCACACTGAGACAAAAAGTCCAAGGAAAAATGAAGACCCAGCAGAGCCAAAAATAAAGTTGTTTTTCTAGAAAAAACACCTGCTGGATCGCCACTGTCTTTAGCCTGTTGTCTTAGTCCATTTGGGCCTCTAAAACAAAAATACCATAGACTGGGTTCCTTATAAATAAAAGATTTACTTCTCACAGTTCTGGAAGCTAGGAAGTCAAGGTTTAAGTCACCAGCAGCTGCGGTGTCTGGTGAGAGTCTACTTCCTGATTCATAGACAATCTTCTCACTGTGT
This sequence comes from Neotragus pygmaeus, assembly GCA_006410875.1. NCBI lineage: Eukaryota > Metazoa > Chordata > Mammalia > Artiodactyla > Bovidae > Neotragus > Neotragus pygmaeus. Next base: position 9,634 of record SJYV01054904.1, read on the forward strand.
TCTCACATGGCACAAACTCTGGGATCTCCTGTATAAAGACTCTAATCCCATTCTTGAGGGCTCCAATCTCTTGACCTCATTATTTCCCACTTCCTAATACCATCATATTTGGAGTTAGATTTCAACATGTAAATGTTGAAGAGACACAAACATTCAGTCCCTAGCTCCTAGTTTGCAAGACCCTTTATCTGGGCTTGGCAACCATTCTTGGCCCCACATCCTGCAGCTCCTCTCTAGACAATTATGTTCTAGCCACAGGGCCAGTACTAGAGTGAAGTGAGAGAGGCACCTAGAACAGGGGTTCCCCACTGCTGGGCCATGGACCAGTACCAGTCCATGGCCTGTTAGGAACTGGGCCATACAGCAGGAGGTGAGCAGTGGGCAAGTAAGCAAAGCTTCATCCGAATTTGCAGCAGCTCCCTATCCCTCTCATTAACACCTGAGCTCCCCCACTGTCAGGTCAGCAGTGGCATTAGATTCTAAAAGGAGCGCAAACCCTACTGCACTTGAATCACCCCAAAACCATCCCCCAACCCCCGCTCTGTGGAAAAATTGTCTTTCACAAAAACTGTCCTGGTACCAAAAAGGTTGGGGACCACTGATCCTCAAATTTAAGGAGACATTCTCTCTTTTTGGATTGCACATCATCAGCACGACCAGCCTCTGGAGAAGCTCTCCATGGCCAGAGGCTGCTATCCTAATTGTCCTCCCCTTCTTCTCCTTCCTCTTAGACTTCCTGAGTTCAAATTCTCATTGACTACAAAACTCAGAGTGAGCTACTTAATTTCTTTGTACTTCAGTTTCCTGTTCTGTTCAAGCTAAGTCACACTTCAGTTGTGTGACTCAACCCTATGGACTGTAGCCCACCAGGCTTCTCTGTCCATGGGACATAGAGTGTCCGCTCTGTCTATAGAGTAAAAATTATTTTTAAAAATATCCATCTCATAAAGCTGTTGTGAGGACTAATGAATTAATACATGTCAAATATTAAAATAGAACTTAGCACCCAAAAAGCACTCACTGAACATTAACTAAAACTACACACTCCACCATCCTGAAGTTTTCAAGTCCTCTAATGTTACAGCCTAAGTAAATATATGAATCGCAAGATACAAGAAGTTACAGCTGTTACACTGTCAGTCAAAAAGAAGCCAGCTTTCCAAGGCAAGATAAAAGGAATGATGTCACCCCCAACCACCAGGACCCAGTGACTCCACAGAGACTGAGCCAGACCTGACTTTGAGTGTTTGAGTGTTTCCTGCAGAGGCACAG
>SJYV01054905.1:0-21091 GCA_006410875.1 Neotragus pygmaeus
CACACACACACACACACACACACACACACACAGATTTGAACAATGATTTTGCCTGACCTTCTTCAGCAAAAGAAAACACAAGTCAATAGTAAATATTCCTAATCTGTGGGTTACAGTAATGGTTTCAAATGTCAGCTTAAGGCCTCTTAAGCTGCTTATGGCAACACAATGCTTTACAGTTATTACTGTTAAACTATATCCCCCCAAAATTCAGATGGTGACATCCTGGCCCCCAGAAGCTAAGGATGCGTGCTTGTTTGGAAACAGGGTCATCGCGGATGTAATCAGTTAGGATGAGGTCATGCTGGAATCGGGTGGACCCTGACCCTAAAGGACGGCTGACCCTGAGCCTAGAGGACAAGCCCGCTGTCCTTATAAGAAGGTACATTTGGGCACAGATGTGGGCTCAGGAAGAACGGCACGGGGAGAAGAGGGCGGAGACTGGAGTGGTGCATCTCGGAGCCATGGATCACCAGTGATCAGCCAGGCCAGGGGCCTGGAACAGACCCGGCATCACCACCCTCAGAGGAAACCCAGCTGAGGTCACCTCGCTGTGCGACTCCAGACCTGTGAGACGCAGCTCTCCACTGCTGAAGCCCCCAGTCTGAAGGACTCTCTTACGGCAGCCCCGGCAAACCAAGACAACCATGAGAGGGAGGGTCTTAACTTCTTATTAAGACTGGAGACCAGCTGGTTCACTGTGGGAGAAGCTTCGATGGGGAACATCTCCCATCTGCGCAGGTCAGCCTCCCACAGATGTGGTCACTGGTCATCTCAGGCCCTCGAGGAGCTGCGCCCCGGGGTCTGGTTCTCCCTACCCGCTCCCCTCGCCAGCCCCACACCAGGCAATGGCTCCATCCCCCGCAGCACATCAGCAAAGAGCACTCCCCCATCCCAGGTCCAGACCAGCCACCGACTGTGCTGAGCAGCCTTCCCCAAGCCCAGCCTCTCTCAGCCCCCAGCAGAGCTCTGCCTGCTCCTGCCCTGCCCTTGGCTGCCTCCCTGCCTGCCTCCTCTGACCCCACCGGTCTCTGAGCCTGCCTTCCCTCTTCCTGCAAACGAGCAAACATGCTGAGCCGGGCAAACAGGCCATCCCCACCCTTGCAGGGACCATGCGTCCAAGGTTCCGCAGCTAAGAAGTATTATCCGAATGTGCTCGTGAAACGGCAGAAAAGCCAATAGACTGAGCGAAGGAGTCGGGGGAGGTGACGGGAGGAAAAGGATGATCCTTGCGGGGAACCCTGAGGAAGGAAGGATTTATCCAAAGCTGCTCTCTGTAAATGCTGTTTTTAAAAAAGCAAGAACCGTGAATCATCCCTCCAGGAATGGGGGCTTCGCAACGACCATGTGGCCCTGGCACTGCAGCCGTGTCTCTCACTGGGAAAGCCACCTTTGTGACACTGGCTCCATTGTTTTGGGCAAATACAGTTTTTGTTCCTGTTGCTTCGTGCTTGTATGTGGACTGGGGAGGGGGGTGGGGGCATGGCTTGTAGCTGATTTCCTCCCTCTGGGAACATGCAGCTGAAGAAATGATAATGGGAAAAGGATGCCGTATGATTCAGAGGACACACATTTCCAGGGAGGCCCCCCAGAGATGAGAGGCAGTGGGTGGGAGCAAGCAGGATCTACTTGGAAAGGTGGGCCTGGATATGGGTGCTCTGGCTTGACCATCCCCAAGGGCTGCTTCCAGAAGCATCCAGCCTTTGCTCTCACTGCCCAGAGCTCCTGAAAGCCGCTGAGGTTACAGCCCCTTCCCAGCAAGCTGCAGAGATAGATGGAGGTCTTTCAGCATCCTTGAGTCAACAGAGGACCACTATGGTCACCACTTGAGGCGCCAGGCGTGGTTGAATGGTGACCCCACCCCCGAAAGATGCTTATATGCCCTAAGCCCCAGTATCTCTGGATGTGACTTTATTAGAAAAACTGTCTCCAAAGACGTAAGAAAGCTAAGAATTTCAAGATGAGGTCATCTTGGATTGCCCAGGTGGTCTCTAAATCCTACCACGAGTGTCCTTACAAGAGAGGAGAAGAGAATGCAGACCCACAGGAAAAGGCCACGTGAAGATGGAGACAGAGATGGGAGTGAGGCAGCCACAAGCCAGGGGCTCCTGGAGGCTCCCGAGGCTGGAAGAGGCAGGAAGGGTCTTCCCCTAGAGCCTTCAGAGGGAGTTCAGCCCTGCTGACACCTTGATTTCAGACTTCTGGCCTCCGGATCTACAAGAGAATCAATTTATGTTGCTTTAAGCCATCCAGTTTATGGTGATCTGTGATGACAGACGTGGGAAATGAGCACACCATCCCTCCAAATCATCCCTCACATTCTTCTGTCTCCTCGGAGACCATCCAAACACACACTATTTGTGGAATAAAGAAACCAACAAGATAGAAAAGCACCAGGGCCCAGCCAGCCCCCCAACATGTGGGCACACCAGACCTCTTTCCCCTAAATAAAGAAATAGAGCAGCAGGTACCTGTTCCCTTCAACAGCCATCCGAGACCCGCAGGGCACGCCCTGACCTCCAGTCACATGGGAGCTCCACGGACACTGGTCTCAGTTGGCCAGGGTGTCTGCCCGGAGCCTTGACTTTCCAGAAAACACCGTCTTTACCTTCTCTTTTTTTTTTTTTTTTTTTTTTTTTTTTGTCACTAGCATAATTCACCAGCCGCATATACATTTACAAAGAGAAAGTTGAAGCAACAAAATGAGAAAACATTGCTCCTGGTTTTCCTTTTGACATCACAAAAGGTTGTGAAGAATCCGACGGAGTGCAGACATTCCTGAGAAAGCAAGCCCTTGGTAGATGGATCAGGGTGAAGACAGCAGGCTTGGGCATGCATCTGTCAGAAGCTCCTGGTCAAATTACAGGTTTCTATTCTGCTCAGAACAGTGCAGAATCCTGTGCTGTTCATTGATAATTCACCAATGAGTACCTGTCACTCTCCTCTCGGGCTGAAACCAACATAGGAACTATCCACAGAAGATGAAGAGAAGAATCCAATCAGAGAAACGTGGACGGTTATCAAATTGTGCTCAATCACTAAGTCGTGTCTGACTCTTTGGGACCCCATAGACTGTAGCCCACCAGGCTCCTCTGTCCATGATATTCTCCAGGCACGAACACTGGAGTGGGTCTTCATGCCCCTCCTCCAGGGGATCTTCCAGACCCAGGGATCGAACCCTTGTCTCTTGCGTCTCCTGCTTTGGCAGGTGGACTCTTTACCACTGAGCCACTTGGAAAGTTACCAAATTACTATCTGGCTATTTCTGGATCATCCTCCACTCAGATCACATTATACCTATGGACATCTGGGGAATTTCCTCCCCTCGTTTGAGAATTTCAAGTCCTTGTGTCAAATAAAAATTGCCAGGAAAGGCAAGGACTGAAAACTCTCAACCCCTGGAGACTTAACGAGACAAGAGAAAAGCGCAGCCTTGGCATACTTATTTCTGACCGAGGCCATGGGATTAAGCTATTTAGGCCTCGATAGGCATCAGACAGATTTCTTGAGGTCACTTGGAAATCTTGCAGTCAGCTCTAGGGTTACAGCTCCCTGCACAGCCGACAAGATCCTCTGTTGAGTGCTCTTGGTGAGAAGCTTTGCAGAAACACGAGACCTGCTGGAAACAGCAAATCCTGCCTGCTGTGGAGAAGGGACTCTTTAGCAAGCCCTGAGGCTCCAGAGGTGTGGGTTAAAAAAGCTCCCTGAAGGGTGATGGAGATGCTGGCTGCAGTGTTCTGTGTAACCTGTGTATTAGTCTGGGCCCTCCAGACAAGCAGAACCAATAGGATCAGTCAGTTCAGTCGCTCAGTCGTGTCCAGATCTGTGCTACCCCATGGACTGCAGCATTCCAGGCTCCTCTGTCCTCCACTATCTCCTGGAGTTTCCTTTGATTCATGTCCATTGAGTTGGTCATGCTATCTAACCATCTTATCCCCATCGTCCTCTTCTCCTTCTGCCTTCAGTCTTTCCCAGCATCAGGGTCTTTTTCAATGAGTCGGCTCTTCGCATCAGGTGGCCGAAGTATTGGAGCTTCAGCTTCAGCAGCACTCCTTCCAGTGAATAGTCAGGGTTGATTTATTTTAAGATTGACTGGTTTGATCTCCTTGCTGTCCAAGGGACTCTCAAGAGTTTTCTCCAGCACAGTAATTCGAAAGCATCAATTTTTCAGCACTCGGCATTCTTTATGATACATAGGTAGATAGATAGACAGATAATATCTCACAGGTAGATACACAGAAACAGATGGTAGCTAAAGAGACTTACTATAAGGGATTAGCTCACACAGCTATGGAGGCTGAAAAGTCCCAGGATCTATAGTTGGCAAGCTGGACAGCCAAGAGTGTAGCTCCAGTCCAAGTCCAGACCCGGAGAGAGAGGGCCAGTGACCCAGCAGGAAGACAATCACTAACCATAGGAGAGTTCCTGTGTTGGCTTCAGGTTGGAGAGGATCTCCTTCTCCACCCTTTGGTTCTGTTCAGACCTTTAATAGATTGCATGAGCTCCCCACATCATGAAGGGCACTCTGTTATACCTAGTTCAACCATTCAAGTATGAACCTCATCCAGAAACACCTTCACAGACACACCCAGAATACTGCTTGGCCACATCATCTGGGCACCGACTGGTCCCCACCAAACCGACTTATACAATGAGCCATCATCGATGTCAATGACAACCTCACGGTGCCCAGAGCTGGGTGGTGACTTACACAGTGAGCCATCATCGATGTCAATGGCAGCCCCATGGTGCCTGGAGCTGGCTGGTGAGCTGCTCTGTGGATCAGACAGTGAGCATCCTTGGAGATCCCTGAGGTCTGAGAACTCTGGTGTTGTGGGGAAGGAGCTGAAACATGCTAGGGGGTCACGGGAGGTGCAATTCAGAGAGTCAGCCCCGTTAAAGGACCGGAACGGGCAGGCCCTTGGCGGTAGTCAAGTGAGACCGGCCGTGACAGCATCGGCTCGCACGCTGAGTTCCCCTGCCTCCGGGCGCCCCTTGGAAATCCATATCATCAGTTGCTCTCCAGGGCCCTGGCTGATTGGACCAAGGTGATGAGCAGAGTTTTGCTCATCGTTCTTGGGCAAATGTTTCTCTCTGATCCATCCCCAGAGGGCTTGCTTCCTCAGGAATTTCTGCACCAAGTTCTATCTTCACACACTGTTTTCCCTCCAAAAGAGGGGGGGAAATGAGTAAAGAACAAGTAAGCATGTTCTGTTATTTATATACACTCCCAGTCAGTGGGGGAAACCAGTTGAGAGGCTGAATAGAATCTACGCATCCAGCTTTCATTTTGGAGGTGGGGGGTGGGGGAGAACATGATTCACTGTAGACCATTCATTTATATACAGATATCTAGCTAGAGTCAAAAAAGAATTTTACTCAAAGTTCTCACCACGGTAACTGGCTCTTCTGCTGACTCAGGGCTTCCCAGGGAACTGGTGCTCACAGATACTCAGCTGCTTCAAAACTATGAGTAATGAGGATGTTTGGCAAAGCTTTTTAAGGTCAATATTAGACAGGGTTCTTTCAACCAAGCCTAGCAGGTGAGAGAGCCTGATCTCTGAGTCGGTGCAGAAGGCGGCCGGGAGAATGTCCTGAGACAAACAGGGCAGGCTGAGCCCAGTCCTGGTCCTCCACGGTGATGGTCTTCATTCACTCACCAGCCCACGGACATCCCCACCCTTGTGCTAGTGGGGCTCGCCAACTGGTTAGGATAAGTGTCGATTCCCACCTTCCATTCATCCAGCAAGAACTCTGTTTCTTCCCCTCTCTTCCATCTTTGCCCAAAATTCATGCAATGGTTACTAATGATACTTAAAACTAATGACCACTGTTTGAGCGATTACTGCATGCAAGGCACTGTTCTAAGTACTTCGTGTGGACTAACTCACAAAACTCTTATTGATCATCTATGACAGAGACACCATTATTATCACCCTAGTTATGTGGGTGAGGAAGCAGAGACACCAGAGTTTTAATTCACTTGTACGAGGCCACAGAGCTTCTGTACTGTTCATCCACTGATGTACCACACTGCTACTGCTAAGTCATGTCAGTCATGGGGTCTGTGCGACCCCATAGACAGCAGCCCACCAGGCTCCCCTGTCCCTGGGATTCTCCAGGCAAGAATACTGGAGTGGGTTGCCATTTCCTTCTCCAATGCATGCAAGTTAAAAGTCAAAGTGAAGTCGCTCAGTCGTGTCCAACTCTTCGAGACCCCATGGACTGCAGCCTACCAGGCTCCTCCATCCATGGGATTTTCCAAGCAAGAGTACTGGAGTGGAGTGCCATGTACCACAACTTACCCCCAAATTTAGGGGATGAAACAACAAATATGTGCTGTCTCCTGTAACTGACTTCTAATCTCATAACATTGTGGTCAGAGAGGATGAGTGATACGATTTCAATTTTCTTAAATTCACGGAAGTTTGATTTGAAGTTTCTGCAGGTCAAGAAGCAGGAGCTACTTAGCTGGGTGGTTCTGGTTCCGGAGACCGCAGTTGCCCAGGTGCCTGATGGGGCTGGAGCGTCCACTCCCGCATGGCTGTTGGCTGGAGGCCTCAGTTCCTTTTCTTGTGGATTTCTCTCTAGGCTGCTTGAGCATCCTCATAAAACGGCAGATAGTCTTCCCCAAAGCAGGTGGCCCCCCAAAAAAGACACAGACAGCCTCAGTGCCTTGAACGACCTCTTCTCATCGCTTCCACTTTTACTTCTTCATTAGGAATGAGTTCTAAGCCCAGACCACACTTTGTTGTTGTTCAGTTGCTAAGTGGTGTCCAATTCTTTGCAACCCCATGGACTGCAGCACGCGAGGCTTCCCTGTCCTTCACTCTCTCTCAGAGTTTGCTCAAACTCAAGTCCATTGAGTCACTAATGCTATCCAACCATCTCATCCTCAGTCACCCCCTTCTCCTCCTGCCCTCAATCTTTCCCAGAATCAGGGTCTTTTCTAACAAGTCAGCTCTTCACATCAGGTGACCAACATGTTGGAGCTTCAGCTTCAGCATCTGCCTTGCCAATGAATGTTCAGTGTTGATTTCCTTTAGGATGGACTGGTTTGATCTCCTTTGGGACTCAAACTCAAAAGTTTGGTCTCCAAGGGACTCTCAAGAGTCTTCTCCAACACCACAGTTCAAAGGCATCAATTCTTCAGTGTTCAGCTTTCTTTATAGTCCAGCTCTCACATCCATACATGACTCCTGGAAAAACCATAGCTTTGACTACACAGACCTTTGTTGGCAAAGTGATGTCTCTCCTTTTTAATATGCTCTCTAGGTTTATCATAGCCTTTCTTCCAGGGAGCAAGCATNAGTCCAGCTCTCACATCCATACATGACTCCTGGAAAAACCATAGCTTTGACTACACAGACCTTTGTTGGCAAAGTGATGTCTCTCCTTTTTAATATGCTCTCTAGGTTTATCATAGCCTTTCTTCCAGGGAGCAAGCATCTTTTAATTTCATGACTGCAGTCACCATCTGCAGTGATTTTGGAGATGGGTAAATTGGGAGATAAACGAGTGGACGGATGGATGGATGGATGAATAGCTGACTGGACATTTGGCTGGTTGGATGAGTGAACTGATAGTTGGGTGACAAAAGGAATGGATTGATAAATAGGTAGGTGGGTGGGGAGATAAAAGAGTGGATGGATGGAACAATGGAATGTATGGATGGATGAATGGTTGGCTGGTTGGATGAATGAGCTGATGGATGGATGAGCAAATGAATGGGTTGATAAATAGATGGGTGGGTTGGGAGATAAATGAGTGGACAGATAGATGCATGTATGCATGAATGGATGGATGATGCTTGGATAACGATCAGGTGAATGAATGTTTAGGTTGGTAGGTAGATGGGTGAGTGGATGGATGGAGAGACACAACTTCTGATCTCATGGAGCTTCAGTTCAGTTCAGTTCAATCGCTCAGTCGTGTCCAACTCTTTGCAACCCCATGGACTGCAGCATGCCAAATCTCCCTGTCCATTGCCAACTCCCAGAGTTTACTCAAACTCATGTCCATTGAGTCAGTGATGCCATCCAACCATCTCATCCTCTGCTCTATCGTCCCCTTCTCCTCTTGCCTTCAATCTTTCCCAGCATCAGGGTCCTTTCAAATGANACTCCCAGAGTTTACTCAAACTCATGTCCATTGAGTCAGTGATGCCATCCAACCATCTCATCCTCTGCTCTATCGTCCCCTTCTCCTCTTGCCTTCAATCTTTCCCAGCATCAGGGTCCTTTCAAATGAGTCAGCTCTTCGCATCATCAGGTGGCCAAAGCATTGCAGCTGCAGCTTCAGTATCAGTCTTTCCAATGAATATTCAGGACTGATTTCCTTTAGGAAGGACTGGCTGGACCTCCATGCAGTCTTACAACAGTCAAATTAAGATTAACAGAATATATGTATTCTGGAGAAATCTACCAAAGAAAGATATTATGGAAAACAGCCTAATCAGGATAAAACCATATGAAAAACAAAGCATAAAATGTTAATACAAGCAATAACAAAAGACGGGAAGATGGGAAAGCCTAGGAGAAGGATCCCAAATGAAAAGGCAACTGAAAGCACCAGTATTTCATAAACCCAAGGATTTGGTCCTCTTGAGCAACATTACTGCTTTTCCCCCAATGGATTGAAAATAAACTCTCGGCCAACTTGCTGTCTGGGTAGGACGCAGGCTGCCTGTGCCCCGTGTGCCTCAGGAGCGGATCCAGCGCAGAGCTGTTGCCATGGAAAAGCCATTGGCCCGGGGTTTGTTCACAGGAGCCCGCCCTCACCCTCACTCCCTCACCACAGCAGCTCAGAGCCTGCCTTCAGCCTCGGGAGGGACAGGTCCAGCCATCTGAAGCAATTGTCCAAGGCCAGCAAGAAGGCGGGCACCGCCGTCCTGGCCTCTGGGGAAAGAGATTTGAATCAATGGTGGATTCCTGCCACTGGACAGAGGAGCTCCCGGATGCAGGCGCGGCCTGGCCAGGAGCCCTGTCCCTGCAGTCCCCTCAGACCAGAACTGCAGGTCCTCTGCATAAGGTCGCAGGCCCCAGTGCTGGGCAAAGTGGAGGTGGTGGAGAGGATGCACCAGAAGACTGGCAAGCGCCGGCAGGGTGGACAGAAGCCCTCTGCGTCCCCACTCAGTCCCTCCAACGCGGCGTTGCTCCCAGCTGCGGTGTCTGCTGGGCAGCCGTTCGGTGCGTCGGAGGATGTTTTGCAGCCACAGATCTGGCCTCTACCCTCTAGGGCAGTATCTATGCTCCCCGAGTCTAACCACCCAGTGTCATCAGAGGAGCCCGGGGTCCCTGAGGGTGGGAGAACACTGCCCACTGAGAGCCCCTGCTCTGGCAGCAAGGCCGACCTCGTGCACTCACGTATCCCCTCCCTCCAGCCCAGCCCTGGACACAGTCCCTTCACAGACCCTCCAGTGCCCTCGGGCGACCCCAGGCGCCCAGGGCCCCATGCGACTGCTCAGAGCCCTCAGCGGCTCTTCCGCGGGGCCCTGCGATTGTCCATCCGAGTTCATGCTTCCTTCGCCAGGGATTTATCAGGCGCCCAGCGTCAGATGGCAGCAGGGGCAACAGGAGCCAGAGGGCAGAGGCAGTGGAGCTTGAAGCCCACCTGTCCACCCGCCCATGAGCTCCTTAGGGTCACGGGACACACATCTGACCTGCGGCAGGATCGGCCCCTAGTCAGTATTGACCAGCCTGTCAGTTCCCCAGGCTGCAGGCATCACCAGCCTAGCTCACTGCCCTCAGACCGCGGGCCCCTGGCGGCCTCAAGCTTTCCGGTGCACACAAGTCTGCTGGGGAAGGCACAGTGGGTCTGGGTTCTGCATTCCAACCAGCCCCCAGGGCTGCTGCTGCTGCTGGTGTGAGGGACCACATGTGAGATCCAAGTCACACTCAGGAAATCTGACAAACGCCTCGAGCAGGGTTAGTGCACTGTCGCCTATGGACATGGGGACTGCAGATGCATTTGCCCTCAAGATGACCCTAGCAATGAGAATTCTGGGGTTGGGGCAACGGTGGCATACTTATTCAGGAACAGGACACAGAAATTGTCTAAGAGCCAGCTTGCTGTTCCAGCTTGATCGCTTCAGTTGTATCTGACTCTTTGGGAATGCCATAGACTATAACCCACCAGGCTTCTCTGTCCTTGGAGTTGCCCAGGCAAGAATGCTGGAGCAGGTTGTCATTTCCTTCTCCAAGGGCTTCCCTGCTGGCTCAAGTGGTAAAGAATCTGCCTGCAATGCAGGAGATCCAAGTTCGATCCCTGGGTTGGCAAGATTTTTCTAGAGAAGGAAATGACAACTCACTCCAGTATTCTTGCCTGGGAAATCCCATGGACAGGACAGTCCATGGGGTTGCAAAGAGTTGGACACGACTGAGCAACTAACACTTCTCCGAGGGGGTCTTCCGGACCAAGGGATCCAACATACGTCTCCTGCATTGCAGGTGGATTCTTTACCACTGAGCTACCTGCAAAGCCCAGAGTCAGTACCAAGTTGCTATCGTTTTCAGGAAAAGAGAAGGTCTCTGGTAGCACCTTCCAGGGTCTGTCTCTACAGGTCAAGACATACTGGCTTATCACACACCCTCTCCTGGGAGCTAGAAAGGCATTGAGGCTCAAGTCATCACCACAACCCCTGATCCCAGGTCCAAGAAGTCAAGGAACAGCTCCTCCCAGAGCACCTTCCCTACATGACATTTGTGGTGACCACCCAGCACTGTCAGTTTGGTTCAGTTCAGTCGCTCAGTTCAGCCATATCTGACTCTTTGAGACCCCATGGACTTCAGTACGCCAGGCCTCCCTGTCCATCACCAACTCCTGGAGTTTATTCAAACTCATGTCCATCAAGTTGGTAATGTCATCCGACCATCTCATCCTCTGTCATCCTCTTCTCTTCCCGCCTTCAGTCTTTCCCAGCATCAGGGTCTTTTCCAGTGAGTCAGTTCTTCACATCAGGTGGCCAGAGTATTGGAGTTTCAGCTTCAGCATCCAGTGAATATTCAGGACTGATTTCCTTTAGGATGGACTGGTTGGATCTCTTTGCAGTCCAAGGGACTCTCAAGAGTCTTCTCCAACACCACAGTTCAAAAGCGTCAATTCTTCTGCCCTCAGCTTTCTTTATAGTCCAGCTCTCACATCCATACATGACCACAGGAAAAACCATAGCTTTGACTGGACAGCAGTGACCGAAAGCAACCTGGGTCCGTCTGACCATCTCTAAAAGACGTGCGAGCGCCACCTGCTGGTGTGGTGATCACACAGCGGGCCACGCATCGGCCTGCCTGGAGACTCACCGACAAGTCTCTAAAACCAGGGGCATCAGTCACTGGAAAACATCCCCTAACTCTATTCCTCCCTTCCGAGGTTAATTCTGTGGATGTAGCCGTCACCCCTGAAACTCTAGATAATGAAAGGAAAGGGCTGTGGGGTTTGCACTGATCCAAGCACAAAGTTTTGAGGCCTCCCAAGCTCAGTGCAAGCCAGACACTCAGAGCGTGATGTGCAAGACGTCTGCTGAGTTAAGTCCAGGGCATCTGGCCCTCGGATCAGGGCTCCCTGAGCCCACCTGGGAGGCTGGGAGGGCTAGAGAGGATGGGTCTGGAGAGAAACAATATCCTTTCTCCTCCTCAGCCACCCTAACGGAGCCCATTGGCTGGATTTGGTGCATTCATTCATTCATTCACTCATCATTAGTGAATACACAGTCTTGAGTCTTCCAGAACTCACGCTATGCACCAGCAGCGAGTGAAGCAGGCTCTGGCTCTCTCGTGTTTACAAGCGGGGGAATGGGAGATGAGGGCTAAGTGAGAAGGTACCCGGGTCAAGGTGGGGTGGGCGAGAAGAAAAAGGAAGCAGGAAGCAGGTTCTGAAGTGGGGGGGGCACAGGTGAGGCGGGGAGTCAGGGAGGGTCTCTCTGAGAAGGTGAGGTTAGAACCTGCCTGCACAGGGAAGCCGTGAGCCACGGAAATCTAAGGGGGAGAGTGTCCCAGGTGGAGAGGACATGAGTGCAAAGGGCTTGCAGGGGAAAGGCAGCGTGGAGAAATCGAGGGTGTGCTAGGACTTTGAGAGCTAAATCTGGGCAGGCCTGGATGAGCTGGTCACTGACTGGCTGGCAGCCAGGAGAGGAAGAGAGGTCAACACTGGGACCAGGTGAGAGGCAGCGTAGGGGCGTGGATGGAGGTGAGAACCCAGGGGCTCCACAGTGTGGGCCTGGGCTTCTACAGACACCTGGGTTCTTCCCTGCCTCCCGCTCCAGAGTTGCTTGTCTTCACTGGCTCTATGGACCCAGATAGAGGCCGACTTCTCGTGAGTGGAATACGCTGTGTGCACTAAAGGAGAGAGCTGAAGGTTACACAGTAAAAGCAGACAGGTAGGCTCTGCTCTTCAGCCACCTTCTCCTCCAAGGCTCCCCCAGGTGTCTCCAGCACACAGCAGGGATGAACCCTGTGAGAGCCTCTTCCCCTTTCTTGCCTTCACTGAGCCACCTGGTAAACTCCTATTCATCCTTCAACACCCAGTCTATCTTTTTTGAAGGCTTTTCTTGCAACACTCTCACCCATAAAATCCCTCCCTTCTCTGCCCCCTCAAGCTCTGAACACTCCTCTAAAATTAAATGTACCCATCTATCATGTTACTAACAAACTGTGGGAAATTCCGAAAGACATGGGAATACGAGACCACCTTACCTGCCTCCTGAGAAATCTGTATGAAGGTCAAGAAGCAGCAGTTTGAACCAGACGTGGAACAACAGACTGGTTCCAAATAGGGAAAGGAGTACGTCAAGGCTGTATATTGTCACCCTGCTTATTTAAATTATATGCAGAGTACATCATGAGAAATGCTAAACTGGATGAAGCACAAGCTGGAATCAAGATTGCCAGGAGAAATATCAATAACCTCAGATATGCAGATGACACCACCCTTGTGGCAGAAAGCAAAGAAGAACTAAAGAACTTCTTAATGAAAGTGAAAAAGGAGAGTGAAAAAGTGGGTTTAAAACTCACCATTCAGAAAACTAAGATTATGGCATCCAGTCCCATCACTTCATGGCAAATAAATGGGAAAACAATGGAAACAGTGATGGACTATTTTTCGGGCTCCAGAATAACTGCAGATGGTGACTGCAGCCATGAAATTAAAAGATGCTTGCTCCTTGGAAGAAAAGCTATGACAAACCTAGACAGCATATTAAAAAGCAGAGACATTACTTTGCCAACTAAGGTCCATCTAGTCAAGGCTATGGTTTTTCCTGTGGTCATGTATGGATGTGAGAGTTGGACCGTAAAGAAAGCTGGGCACTGAAGAATTGATGCTTTGGAACTGTGGTGTTGGAGAAGACTCTTGAGAATCCCTTGGACTGCAAGGAGTTCCAACCAGTCCATCCTAAAGGAGATCAGTCTTGAATATACATTGGAAGGACTAATGCTGAGGCTGAAGCTCCAATACTTTGGCGACCAGATGTGAAGAGCTGAAAAGACCATGATGCTGGGAAAGATTGAAGGCAGGAAAAGAAGGGGACAACAGAAGATGAGATGGTTGGGTGGCATCACCGACTCAGTGAAGATGAGTTTGGGTAAACTCCAGGAGTTGGTGATGGACAGGGAGGCCTGGCGTGCTGCCGTCCATGGGGTCAGAGTAGGACATGACTGAGCGACTGAACTGAACTGACTACATATAAAATAGATGAACAACGAGGACTTACTGTATAGTGCAGGAAACTATACTCAATATCTTGTAATAACCTATAATGGAAAAAATATGAAACAGAACTGAATCATTTTCCTGTATACTTGAAACTAACAACACTGTAAATTGTCAACGCTTCAGTTAAAACAATTTAGAAAATTAATTAAAATTTTAAAGGAATATTTCCTTTCTCCATTCTCTGTATGATTGGAGTTATCTATCCTTTAATGTTTAAGAAAGCACACGGCGAAAACACTTTAATTTTTCCATCTAGTATTTCTTTTTTATGAAACCTTTTAACTATTAATTTAGTTTCTT
Source organism: Neotragus pygmaeus (assembly GCA_006410875.1). Taxonomy (NCBI): domain Eukaryota; kingdom Metazoa; phylum Chordata; class Mammalia; order Artiodactyla; family Bovidae; genus Neotragus; species Neotragus pygmaeus. The sequence continues at coordinate 14,008 of SJYV01054905.1, forward strand.
TAACAGTTATAGGACTATTCAGGATTTTCTATTTCTAGTTAAGCCATTTTTTTTGAAAGTTACATTTTATTTTTAGTAAATTTGTCTGTTTCATTTAGATTTTCTAATTTACTGGAATAAATTTATATATTATAAAATAAGTTTATGTTTTTATATTTTCATATCTCCACACACCTTTATGTATACATTTTGATTCCTAATACTACATTTATGAAGGAGGAAATGGCAACCCACTCCAGTACTCTTGCCTGGAAAATCCCATGGATGGAGGAGCCTGGTAGGCTACAGTCCATGGGGTCGCTAAGAGTCGGACACGACTAAGCTACTTCACTTTGACTTTTCACTTTCATGCATTGGAGAAGGAAATGGCAGCCCACTCCAGTGTTCTTGCCTGGAGAATCCCAGGGATGGGGGAGCCCGGTGCGCTGCCATCTATGGGGTCGCACAGAGTCAGACACGACTGAAGCAGCAGCAGCAGCAGCAGCATGCTAATCTCATTAGTGGTCGGCCCATTTCAATAATCTTCCAAGAATCCACTCACTCCTTTTTGTTACATTACTGTTTTCGCGCTCATTGCCCGTTGCTTTCATCTTTATTGTCTCTTTGCCTGTTTCTTTGGATCATTTCTGTTACTTTCTCCCCTTAAAGTGCAAGTTTCTCTCATTAGGTTTCTGTCTCCTTTTTCTTTTCTAATAAATTTAGAACTAATTTTCTAAGAGTCCCTTTAGTTTCATCCCACAAGGTTTGATTTGTTGTTTTTAAATTATGGTTTGACTCTAAGAGTTATCTAACCATGATCTTAGATCATTAATTGACAAATTATTTAGACATGACTCACAGCATCTTATTAGTCTTGCTTGTTATTGACTTCTAATTTAATTTCATGACAGCTGGAGAATGTGAACTGAACGACAGTTCTTTGGAATTTATCAGCCTTGTTTGCTGAGTCTGTGCATGGCCGATTTAACAAATACTCTGTATGTTCTTAAGAAGAACACCATCCCAGCCCTCAGATGCAGTGTTTGACACACGTTCAAAATGCTAATTAAGCTTTTCATTGTGTTCTTTGTATAGATACATGTACTCTTACTGCTTTTTGGTCTGTTTAATCTTTCCTGATAGAGCCTTGATTACATTGGTGACTGTGTCCCCTTCTTAATATTGCAATATGTTATTGTGTACTCAGACACCCAGCTGTGTCCATTTCTTTGTGACCCCATGAACTGTAGCCCGCCAGGCTCCTCTGTCCATGGGATTCTTCAGGCAAGAACACCGGAGTGGGTTGTCATGCCCTCCTCCAGGGGATCTTCCCGCCCCAGGGACTGAACTTGCATCGCTTATGTCTCCTGCTTTGGTAGACAGATTATTTACCAGTAGCATCACCTGAGAAGCCCCAAAACACATTATTAGATGTATGCAAAGTTAGCATGTTTATATCTTCTGAGTAGAAACATTTATCATTTTGAAGTGATCTTTTCATCTCTTGCAATAATTTTGGCTTTATTTTACTTTATCACTTATTAATATAACTACCCAATGTTCTTTTGGATCCTATTTGCCTAATATACCTATTATTATTTTTTTCTTCAAACTTTCTGTGCTCTCCTGTTCAAGGAATGCCTCTTTTAAATAGGATCCCGTCGAATTCTTTAAAAACTCAGTAGAACCATCTTTGTCTTTTTATTAGGGTATTAGTTGAGGGCTCGAGGTCAGAGGTTAAGGAGGGTTTATAAACTTTTCTGTTCACATACTCCTTAAAAAGTTGGGCAAAGTATTATACGTCTCATATAGCTTTAATTTGACATCTAGCTTGTTTATCATAAGCTAAGTAACTGCAAAAGATTTTTTTGACATATTATAACTATTGACAGTAACTATTAAGTAATTAAATGATTCATTTAAATATATTTCATGAAACACAAATATATAAGAATTACTCTATAAAAATATTCTTCTTCATTATATAATAATTCTCATAGAATAAGTATTATTTNTTCTTACCACCTCTTCTTAATATCTTCTGCTTCTGTTAGGTCCATACCATTTCTGGCCTTTGTTTGTAGCAAAAGCAGTAAAATACAAATGTTAAAGTAAAAGAAACCAATCCAACATGGAGTCAGATTTGTTCTTCTCTGCTACATTACTAGTCCTTATGAAAGTGCAAGTGTTCTCCACTCAGTCGTGTCTGACTCTTTGTGACCCCATGAACCCCATCAGGCTCCATTGTCCATGGAATGCTCCAGGCAAGAATGGAGCAGATTGTCATGCCCTTCTCTAGTGGATCTTCCCCACCCAGGGATCAAAGCTATAGTCAGCTACATTCCCTAAGAATTTTACAAGGGTAATGGAACGGGTGAGGTTATCAAAACTATTACCAATAGTATCTAATGCTATAACTAGTATTAAGTTAATTATATGATAATAAAATAATCAAAATTGATTATATCAGTTCCTCTTGTAGTTAGAAGCATCTGTTTTAGCCAATTTTCCAAAAATTTTTAGAAAAATAGAAATATTATTCATTTCAATCCACTTTTTCAAAGGAAAAGTTGAGTAGGGTATTCAGTAATTTAAAAGTTGGCAAAATTTAATGCAAATGCTTCCCCTGTAAGTCTGCATAATGTTGAAGAAACTAAAACACTGTCTTTCCTCTGATGGATGCTGGGTGTGTATGTGTGTGTGTCCTAAGTTGCTTCAGTAATGTCCAGTTCTTTGCGACCCCATGGACAGTAGCCCGCCAGGCTCCTCTGTCCATGGGAGTCTTCAGGCAAAAGTACTGGACTGGGTTGCCATGGCCTCCTCCAGGGGATCTTCCCAACCCAGGGATCAAACCCGCATCTCTTACGTCTCCTGCACTGGCAGGCGGGATCTTTACCATGGGCGCCACCTGGGAAGCCCCTCTGATAGATGCTGCTGCTGCTAAGTCACTTCAGTCATGTCCGACTCTGTGCGACCTCTCAAAGATGTCACGATGCTATGCTAGAAGTAGACAACCTTTCCTTCTCATCCTTAAAACCAGGCAGATGGTCCACAGAGACACCAGCGGAAGACAAGGCTCCCCAAGATCAATGGGGTTAATTCAGAGAGGGTAGAATTTCCGGTGCCTGGCCAGCATCAGGAAGCTTCCATCCCATATGCAGAGAGGGTGCTCGGGGCCCATGGGCCCTGGAGCGTGACTTCTCTCAAGGCCGGCTATTTCTAACACTGAGAAACAGACAAGGTGTGGACTCCTGTGTGTGTGTGTGTGTTTGCTCGTTGGCTGACAGGAGACATTACCATCCAAGAGTCTTAGCTTCATGCTCAAGGGGACAATGCATGCTATGCCATAGAAGGAGACGAAAAGGGAAAGGTAACCCAAGGGAACTTGATGCTCTGTGTGCTAAGCTGCTCTGCAAGAGTTTGCATGCAGAGCATCACCGCTGAGCTGGAGCACCAGTACCCAGCGTTCCCTGCACAGGCCAGGGCTTGCAGACCTAGGGTGGTGCCCGGTTACAAGTGTATGCATCAGCTTTGGTATTTTTTACCACCCCTTCGGGGCCTCAGGAGGTTCCTGCACTCTGGGGCATTGACTGATGCTGGTGAACTGTGGTCATTCTTGGTCAAATGCAAGGGGATCCATCTTGAAAAAAAGGAGAAGCGGGAAAGAGACTGCAGGTGCATGCCAGGCAGATTCGTTCAGGAAAGGCTACCTGGACTGTGAGACTCTGCAGTGATGCTGCTCCCCCCGACCCTCAGTGGACAGGGGAGCCTCACTGGGGGTCCCCTAGCCATCTCCACTTCCCCCGTGAGTCCCTCTGCCTGCCTCTTGGCACTTCCCTTTCCTTCCAACTTCATCTGTACCGACGCCTACCTTTTTATCCTGTATCCAGCATTTTAAGTATTTCAGAGGGGGCTGGTTTTCTGGTTGTTTACATAGCTAGATGAAAAAGTGCTTGGATAGCTTTACAATCTCTTCTGGGTAAGGAAGGCTAAAGAAGCCGGGAGTGCACCAGCTGGAATCCTGAAGTCTCAAACTTGCCCAAGCATCATCTTGTTCCCAGCAGCCCCCATGGGTCGAGGGTGACTGTGGTCCCAGCACAGACCACTGGCTCCTGTGAGCCCCCCAGTGAGGAAGCTGAGGGTCTAGCTAGCGCCTGCCCCCAGGGAGGTCCTGGGCCATGGTGAGTACAAGCTCTCCCACCCTCCAGATGCGTCTCCCATCCTTCTCTGCTCTTCCCCTGGTTTATTCTGCCTCTTTCTCAAGTTTGTCTTATTTCCAGTCTCATCATCTTGGCTACATCTCAGACTGATCTAGCATCTCTAGCAGTTGGGGGGTCACAGAAGATTTGCCCCAGGGGTGAGGGAACAGTCCCGGTCCCCATCCCCACTTAGAACAAGGTCTCTGCTGCCAGTGAGGGGGTCCTGAAAGCTAGAGCTGACTCTTCAAGAGTCATCCGCCCACTCCTGTCACACCTTCTGGGTTCACTTCTGTGACTCCTTTGGGGCCAAGTTCACGGTCAAGAGTGCAACCTCACAGCCTCTTGAGGAACAGTGTGATCTGACCACGCTACCATTTTCAGGAGTGCCTGGGAAAAGAAAACACCCAGGGATGGCCTGAGACTCTTCTCGAAGCTCCTCCTGTGGCTCTGAGAACCTCCAAGAACCAAGTTTTAATCAACGAGCCCTGACAAAGCAGGGACGCATTTGAGGCCAGGAAACTGGATCAAAATACATCTCCTTTGGGGAAGGAAAAAAAAAAAAAAAAAGAGTGCGGAGTATTCCCAGCTCAGTTTCCAGCTAATGTAAACACTGGAAACAGATTACTCACTTGAGGAGTGAGAACAAGGAATCTGATGTTTTAAAGTGTGCGAGCCAGCATCTCTATAGAGATATTTAATGTTTGAGGGGAGGCAGAATGGAAAGAGGGTCGCCCTGAGAATTGGAGAGTCCAGGTGAGTCCCAGGTTCTGTCAATACCCAGATGGATCACTGGGGTCAAGCAGTCACTGCCTCTGTTTCCCCACCTGGCACAGAAGGAGTGGGGGCCCCCTCTGAGGCTCCTTGCACCCCTAATGAGTCAGGATTCTGTGCCACAGAGAATTCCTTAGGGCTAAATACTTTGGCCACCTGATATGAAGAGCTGACTCATTGGAAAAGACCCTGATGCTGGGAAAGATTGAGGGTAGGAGGAGAAGGGGGTGACAGAGGATGAGATGGTTGGATGGCATCACCAACACAATGGACATGGGTTTGAGTAAACTCCAGGAGTTGGTGATGGACAGGGAAGCCTGGTGTGCTGCGGTCCATGGGGTCACAGAGTCAGACACGACTGAGCGACTGAAAATAACAACAGCAAAGCAGCCCTTCCCCTTCCGTGAGTCCTGCCACTGGGATCTGCATTGCCTTGGGAATGAGCACAGTATTGGAGTGCCTTTTCTTTTTCCACTCATTCTATAGACAAGGCAAAAAAGAAAACCTATCACCACTCCTCCCCCCATATCTGCAACACTTTTCAAGCCATCAGAAAGTTGTACACACACACACATCATTTTCCCCTGCTTGCTGCAATATTTTAGCAACTGAGAAGCTTTTCTCAAATGTTCTGCACTTGGAGAAGGCGATGGCACCCCACTCCAGTACTCTTGCCTGGAAAATCCCATGGACGGAGGAGCCTGGTAGGCTGCAGTCCATGGGGTCACTGAGAGTCGGACACGACTGAGCGACTTCACTTTCACGTTTCGCTTTCATGCATTGGAGAAGGAAATGGCAACCCACTCCAGTATTCTTGCCTGGAGAATCCCAGGGATGGTGGAGCCTGGTAGGCTGCCATCTATGGGGTCACACAGAGTCGAACACAACTGAAGCAACTTAGCAGCAGCAGCAGCAGATACTGTAGGACCCACGTTAAATGGCTGTGCAGCAGCAGAAACTTGATAGAGACCATCGCACACATGCAAAAACTTTTCCAAGGGATCTCGGCTTTATCATCCAGACTAAATTGCAATGTCATGCATNAGAAACACATGAAGAAGACCCCGAACTCCACGACTATAGAGACCTCTGCTCAGCAACATCCAGAGAAAGCAGCTTATTAGGAGACAGGACTAAAGGCCAAACTAAATCCACCCCAGGGAGGGGACTGTGTTGTCTCTATAAACAGGGAACATGTCTTCACTGGACTCCCCACTCACACAAGAGAGTCAACCATTACCTGGCAGTTCCTGACCTGGCTCTCTGAAAGAACAAAGAGCACACAGCTACCCACTTGGCCAAGTAACCAGACCTGCATTCACGGTATGTTCCTCTGAATCTCTTCAGAGTGTGCAACGGTGTCTTAGATCCTCTGTCTGTGTGTGCGTGTGCTAAGTCACTTCACTTGTGTCTGACTCTTTGCGACCTATAGACTGTAGCCCTCCAGGCTCCTCTATCCATGGGATTCTCCAGGCCAGAATACTGGAGTGGGTTGCCATGCCTTTCTCCAGGGGATCTTCCCAACCCAGGGATCGAATCCACGTCTCTTGTGTCTCTGGCATCAGCAGGTGGGTTTTATACCACGAGCGCCATCTGGGAAGCCCTTTAGATCATCCAAAGTTGACTAGACTTATGACTTTCGGAAATCACTAGAAGTGATGTGGAATTTCAACTAGAAAAAAAACCAAACAGTGGTCATGCTTGAGATACTATTTGATATTCAAAAATGAGGATAAGAAAAAAGACTCAAAAACATTTTTGTTGCATGCCTGAAAAGCTGGCTCTGATGGAAGCTTCTAGAAATCTTTTACCACACTAGTCTGAGCAGTGGGAACATCAGTGGTGCATGTGTGTAGCCCATGCACACTCACTTGGATGTGGGCATTCTGGTTCATCTGCTTCAGCCAGGCATGTTCCTCACATAAAAGTCTGACAGGACAGACACTAACCTGTCCTCATGTCCTCTGACTGAGTTACACTCCTGACGGGTTTCACTCAAGCAGGGCCCCCTCCCCCAGAGAAGAGCCCGTGCCCGTGAGCAGAGCATCTGTGAAGGTGGTTCGGTTCCCAGGAGCTTGCCCGAGGCACATGAGTCACAGGGATCCGGGAGAGGAGACAAAAAAAAAAAAAAAAAA
>SJYV01054907.1:0-11197 GCA_006410875.1 Neotragus pygmaeus
ATAGATGGGGAAACAGTGGAAACAGTGACAGACTTTATTTTGGGGGGCTCCAAAATCACTACAGATGGTAACTGCAGCTATGAAATTAAAAGACATTTGCACATTGGAAGAAAAGCTATGACTAACTTAGACAGCATTTTAAAAAGCAGAGACATTACTTTGCTGACAAAGTAATAGTCAAGGCTATGTATGGTTTTTCCAGTAGTCATGTATGCACGTGAGAGTTGGACCATCAAGAAAGCTGAGCACCAAGAATTGATNGGAAGAAAAGCTATGACTAACTTAGACAGCATTTTAAAAAGCAGAGACATTACTTTGCTGACAAAGTAATAGTCAAGGCTATGTATGGTTTTTCCAGTAGTCATGTATGCACGTGAGAGTTGGACCATCAAGAAAGCTGAGCACCAAGAATTGATGCTTTTGAACTGTGGTGTTGGAGAAGACTCTTGAGAGTCCCTTGGACTGCAAGGAGATCAAACCAGTCCATCCTAAAGGAAATCAGTCCTGAATATTCATTGGAGGGACTGATGCTGAGGCTGAAGCTCCAATACTTGGGCCACCTGATGCAAAGAGCCAACTCATTTGAAAAGACCCTGATGCTGGGAAAGACTGAAGGCAGGAGGAGAAGGGGATGGCAGAGGATGAGGTGATTGGATGGTATCACCGACTCAATGGACATGAGTTTGAGCAAGCTCTAGGAGTTGGTGATGGACAGGGAAGCCTGACATGCTGCAGTCAATGGGGTTACAAAGAGTCGGACATGACTGAGCGACTGAACTGAACTGAACAGAGTCACAGACGTAGAAAACAAACTTATGGTTACCAAACTGGAAAGGATGGAAGAGGTAAATCAGGAGTTTGGGGTTAACATGTATATAGTACTCTATATAAAGCAGATTGGAGAAGTCTATGGGGTCGCACAGAGTCAGACATGACTGAAGCGACTTAGCAGCAATAGCAGCATAAAGCAGATAACCAACAAGGACCACCCCTACCCCCGTATAGCACAGGGAACTATATTCAATAATACACACACAAATACACACACACACACACACACACACACACGTATGCATGCATGCACATGCTCAGTCACTTCAGTTGTGTGTGACTCTTTGTGACCCCGTGAGCAGTAGCCGCCAGGCTCCTCTCTCCATGGGATATTCCCAGGCAAGAATGCTGAAGTTGGTTGCCATTTCCTCCTCCAGGGGATCTTCCCGACCTAAGGACTGAAATTGCAAATCCTGCATTGCAGGCAGATTCTTCACCACTTGAGCCGCCAAGGAAGCCCACATGTATATGTACACACACGTTGTTGTTCAGTCGCTCAGTCATGTCTGACTCTTTGCGACCCCATGGACTTCAGCACGCCAGGCTTCCCGGTCCTTTACTGTCTCCCGCAGTGTGTGCGAAGTCCATTGAATCGATGATGACGTCCAACCGTCTCATCCTCTGTCGCCCCTTCTCCTCCTTGCACATAACCATCGTGGGAAGGCCTGGGGGAAGAAATGACACCTTACTCCTGGTCATGGCCATTTTCCACCTTGGTGAAGCATCACCCAGGACATTTAAACCTCTGAACCTCAGTTTCCTTTCTGTGGAGATGCATCAGAATGTCTCAGTGGAGGATGCCCATTGGAACCACTCTGGTGAGCTTTAAAAAATCTGTGTGGTCCCCACCAGCGTCTTGGGCATTTATAGGGTAGGGGTGGGGTCTTGGTATTTCCAAAATAGTCCCTAGGCAGTGGTGTGCTGATCGTCTTATTTCAATTAGGGTTGATTTTTGTGAGTTGATCATTAGACTGTCACTATTAAAAATTAAAATGTATATGCTTACAATTAAATAAATGATATTTAATACACAGGTCATAAATCCTCACAACATATCACTTCCTAACCATTTTAGTACTTTCTCCAGTTCCCTGTGCTGAGATGTGGTTTGTGTTTGTTGCGTCAACATGGATCGGCAGCAGCTCCAAATCCCCCTTCCATGAGTCACACTGGGAGCTGGAAATCAGCTACTGTGGGGTATTTACACCACAGAAATTGGCAGATGTTATAGATCAGGGTCCTTTCCCCCAGAGGTCCAGTTGCTAAACACTGCCTGGCACCACACTGTCCCCAGTATGATGTAGAGCTAACTTAGAATCAGCCTTTAGTAATCAGGGTTTTCACAGTGATCACCGGCTCGTGTTTAACACGCCGTGACCCGAAGGTTAGGTTTCTCGCTCTCGCTTGCTGAGATGGGAGTGTCTAACCCGGGAGACCGGCTCTGAAGCTGCAGTGTCTCTCTTTCTCTGCCCTTTCTTTTAAAGGAGAGATGTTTGCTCTGTTCCTGCCGGGTGCTGAAGAAGCAGGTGTGTTTGTGCAGGTCTTTAGGGCATCTTTAAAGCAAATAGGTTTGATAAAATCTTTTTTTCCTCTTTCCTTAATTCTCCTGTTACTCCTATTGATCCAGGTCTTTCCATGGGCACAGAGTATGCTGGCTGTGTTTGTACATTTCTGCAGAGAGATAATCGTGGAAGCCTGGTGTATAGAAACCGACCCTGTGTCGGTGAACTGGAGCCCAGGAGGTGGCCAGCTACTTCCTCTCCTTTGAGAGTTTCTGGCATTTGGCAGATTTTCACTTAAACTCCTTTCCCCAGCATGGCCTGGTTCCTTTGTTGCCTTATTTGGAGTGCATACCAGCTATTGTGGAGTGATAATACCGGAGGAGAAATCAATTCCCTCCTGGGCCCTTTATGGAGTGTTCGAGCTTGCTGGGGTCGGGCCCTGCGCTTTTCAGACTCAGGTATGTTTTTTGGCATGTTAAAGACTGACGTGAGTGGACTGTGTGAGTTGACTGATGTTAAAAGTGGGCTTCCTTGGTGTCTCAGACAGTAAAGAACCTGCCTACCAATGCAGGACACCCAGGTTTGATCCCTGGGTCAGGAAGATCCCCTGGAGAAGGGAATGGCAGCCCACTCTAGTATTCTTGCCTGGAGAATCCTATGGACAGAGGAGCCTGGCAGGCTACAGTCCACGGGGTCACACAGAGGTGGACACGACTTAGTGACTAACACACACACACACACAAGTGAGCAGTGTGTGTCTCTGTCTGGGTTTCCCCCCTGAACAGTGTGTTCCTTCCTGCCCACGTTCTGAACCAGTTGAGAGATGAGATGAAGGGTAAGGGACCCCAAAGACCACTTCCATAACTGATAAGGACCAGCTGTGAGCAAGTAAGTTCTCTGATACCGAAGTTCAACTTTCGGGGAGCAGGGGGAATGACAGCTCATTCAAGGCCTTGGCAAGGCGCTGTGCTATCACTTTTGGCTTCTCGGGGGCTGAGGACAGAGGACCAGAGCTGCAGGTCCTGCTGTGTCTTTGTTGCTGTTCAGTCGGTATGTCCAACTCTTCGCAGCCCAGTGGACCACGGCACACCAGGCTTCCCTGTCCATCACTATCTCCCAGAGTTTGCTCAAATCCATGTCCGCTGTGTGGGTGATGCTATCTAACCATCTCATCTTCTGCCACCCTCTTCTCCTTTTGCCTTCAGCTCTTTCCCATCATCAGGGTCATTCCTAATGAATCAGCTCTTCAAGTTAGGTGGCCAAAGTATTGGAGTTTCAGCCTCAGCATCAGTTGTTGCCAAGTTTAATTTTCAAGATCATGGAAGTTACTGCAGAGAAGCTTCCATTGCTAGAGCTCCAAGATCCTTTCCTTACAGCTGCTTTGCTGTGTAGGTGCTGTGCTGTGTGGGGGCTNCGCAAGCTCAAGGCATGCAGTTTCAGTAGTTGAAGCACATGTCCTGGGTAGGTGCAATGTTGGGACTCAATAGCTGCAGTGCATGAGATTTAGTTGCTCCCAAGACAAGTGGATCTTCTTGCACCAGGGATCGAACCTGTGGCTCCTGCATTGGCAGGTGGATTCTCGTCCACTGGCCACCAGACAAATCCCCCTATAAGGGTTGATTTAGTGGGATCATGGGGCTCAGATATTTCATCAAACATTATTCTGGATGTTTCTGTGAGGGTGGGATTGGATGAGAGAAACGCTGACAAGCCTCCATAATTGGCCTTGTCCAATCTGTTGAAGGCCTGGTAGATATCAAAGGCTGACCTCAGGACCTCCTTGAGGGCTGAGAGAGGTGAAGAAACTCAAGAAAGTTTGAAACCAGCAGAGGTTGGCTTATGAAACTTAAGGAAAAAAACTGTTTTTCCATAACTTAAAAGTATAAGGTAAAGCAGCAAATGCCGATGTATTTAAAAGTTGTAGCCAATTATCCAGAAAGACCTAGCTAAGATCATTAATGAAGGTGGCTACACTAAGCAAGAGATTTTCAATGAAGATTAAAGAACCTTATATTGGAAGAAGATGCCAGCTAGGACTTCCATAGTTAGAGAGAAGGCAATGCCTGGCTTCAAAGCTTCAAAGAACAGTCGCTCTTGTTGGGAGCTGATACAGCTAGTGGCTCTAAGTTGAAGCCAATACTGATTTACCTTTCCCCAAATCCTAAGGTCCTGAAGAATTATGCTCAATCTACTCTCCCCATGCTGCCTAAATGAAACAACAAAGCCTGGATGACAACATGTCTGTTTACAACATGGCTTACTGAACGCTTTAAGCCCACTGCTGAGACCTACTGCTCAGATAAAAAATATTACTGCTCGTTGACAATGCACCTTGGTCGCCCAGGAGCTCTGCTGGGGACGCACAGTGAGGTTAATGTTGTTTCCCTGCCTGCTAACCCAGCAACACAGAATCCATTCTGCAGCCCATGGATCGAGGAGCCATTTTGACTTTCGAGTCTTATTATTCAAGAAGCACACTTTGTAAGGCATCAACTGCCATAGATAAGCAATTCCTCAGATGGATCTGGGCCAAGTAAGTGGAAACCTCTGGAAGGGACTCACCATTCTAGGTGCCATTAAGGACATTTGTGATTCATAGGAAGAGGTCAAAATATCAACATTGACAGGAGTGTGGAAGGAGTGATTCCAACCTTCATGGGTGGCTTTGAGGGGATTAAGACTTCAGCTAAAGACGTAATTGCAGGTGCAGTGGAAATAACAAGAGAACTAGAATTAGAATCAGAGTCCAGGGCAGGGAGAGGAGGATGAGGAAGGAGAGGGTGAGACGAATGGAAAGAGTAGCATGAACGCATATACACTACCGTATGTAAAATAGTCAGTGGGAGCTTGCTGTGTGACTCAGGGAACTCACACCGGGGCTCTGCAATAACCTAGAGGGGTGGGAAAGGGAGTGCGGTGGGAGGGAGGTTCCCAAGGGAAGGATCCATGTACACCTATGGCCAATTCATGTTGATGCATGGCAGAAATCAAACCAACACTGTAAAGCAATTATCCTTCAATTAAAAATAAATTTTAAAAAAAGAAATGGAGTCTAAAGATGTGAATTGCTGCAGTCTGATAATAAAACTTTAACAAATGAAGAGTTACTTCTTATGGATGAACAAAGAAAGTAGTTTACTGAGATGGACTCTGCTGCTGATGAAGATGCTGTGAAGATTGTTAAAATGACAACAAATAACTTAGAATATTACATGAACTTAGTTGATAAAGAAGTGTCAGTGTTTGAGAGGATGGATTCCAGTTTTGAAAGAAGTTCTACTGTTTATAAAATGCTTTCAAGCAGCATGACCTGCTCCAAAGAAAGTGTTCTTAAAAGGAAGAGTCAATTAATGCAACAAACTTCATGGTTGTCTTATTTTAAGAAAATGCCACACCGGCCCCAACCTTCAGCAACCACCACCGTGATCAGTCAGAAGCTATCAACATCCAGGCAAGGCCTTCCATCAGCAAAAGTATTATGATTTGCTGAAGACTCGGATGATAGCTAGTGATTTGTGTTTTTTTTAAGCCATAAAGTATTTTTCAATTAGGTATGTACATTGTTTTTTGACATAATGCTATTGCACACTTAATAGATTACAGAATAGTATAAACATATCTTTTCTATACCCTGGGAAAACAAACAGTTCATGTGACGCTTTATTGCAATATTTGCTTTATTTTGTTGGCCTGGAACCAAGCATGCTCTATGTCCAATATATTCCTGTATATAAACTTATAGGAGATTTATTAGAGGAATTTGCTCGTGAGATTATGAAGGCTAAATCAAGTCCCATGACCTGCCATCTGCAGGCTAGAGGCTCAGAAAAGCCAGGGGTGTAATTCTAGTCCAAGCCCAAAAGCCTGAGAACCAGGAGTGCTGACGTTGAAGGCCAGGAGTGCAAATTTGCCCTTCTTCTGCCTTTTTGTTCTGTTTGGACCCTCAGTGGATCGGGTGAGGCCCGCCTGCTCTGGTGAAGGCAATCAGCTTTACTTGGTCTACCAATTCAAAACTGCCAACCTCTTTCAGAAACCCCCTCACAGACACACCCAGAAAAATGTTTCACCAGCTCTTCTGGGCATCTGTTAGTCCAGTCAAGGTGACATATACAATTAACCATCGTGATATATGAATACACATCATACTTGTTCTGGTTCTCTGGAGAACCCTGGCTGATACGCTCTGGACCAGCCTCCATAGAACAGCTGGGGAACATCAGTGCACAGTCTGAGGAAGGATCCCATCATTGATGCAGTGGGGATCTCCAAGAGCCCCACCAGGCAGGCTGTCGAGGGCCAGAGAGACACACAGACCAAGTCAAGAGGCTTCAAACACGCAGTTCATTAGATCAACTCAGAACACGCAGCAAGAAGCAAGGGGAGAGGTCTGGGGGTGGTTGATTCCCTCTGGGTCAGGTGCTGGTCGGGTGGGAGGTCCACAAGCCTGAATCCTGGGCTGAGCGATGTTCACTCGACCCCTCTATCTGCCACGCCAGCCCCGCTCCTGATGGTGCGGTTACCGGGACCAGCCTACAGTCAAACCAGGAGGCTGAGTGGACGGCAAGTGACCTTGCCCTCTGAAGAATCAAAGGAGCGAGTCCACTGAGCCAGTAGCTGAAGCTCATCCAGGAGCCTGTTAAGCAGCTGGGGGATTTAACCTGCATTTTGAGCGGCTGAGCACATGCAGATGCAGAGAGAGTGACACCAGTGGGTGGCTGAGTTAAGACCTCGTGAATCCTAAATTCCTCGTGGATGTTTTCTTCCATCCCTTCCATCTCCATTCAGTGCACAAGCTCTACTTTGTCTACGACTAACGAGTCTCACAGCTTCCCAGGTAGCGCTAGTGGTAAAGAACCCACTTGCCAATGCAGGAGACATAAGAGATGCAGGTTCGATCCCTGGGTTGGGAAGATCCCCTGGAGAATGGCATGGCAACCCACTCCAGTGTCCTTGCCTGGAAAATTCCATGGACAGAGGAGCCCAGTGGGCTACAGTCCATAGGGTCACATAGTCAGACACGAAATGAAGTGACTTAGCCCACACGATGGGTCTCACAAACTACTTTCATCCACGAATGGTTTCATCCATCCTCCTTTTTCATTTTTCTTATTTCCTCTAGCAAAACGAGAGTCCTGTACATAAGAACAAACACATATTGCAAATTCAATGAGAGAAATGACAGTGGAGCTGCTGATTTGCCTAGTGCTTTAAAAAAGAACACTCTAGCAAAGGTCGTTCATAGTTTGTATATTTGTTTTTTCAAGTAAATGCCCTTGATTAGAGATAAAGGAGCGCTTCCCAGGTAGCTCAGTGGTAAAAAATAAAGAAATAAATAAAACCCACCTGCCAATGCAGGCTTGATCCCTGGATCGGGAAGATCCCTTGGAGGAGGAAATGGCAATCCACTCTGGTACTCTTGCCTGGAAAATCCCTATGGACAGGGGAGTCTGGCGAGTTACAGTCCATGGGGCCACAAAGAGTCGGACATGACTGAGCACCTGAGCACACAGAGATGAAGGAAAAGCAAGTGGTTTTTATCTCATGAAGGTTGGAATCTCCCTTGTTTTCAAAACACACCAGAAGTTGTGCATTTTTAAAAAATGATCATTTCTGAGCAGAGTGAAGACGTTTCAGAAGGAGATGTTTGGGGAATTCCCTGGTGGTCCAGTGGTTAGGACCCTGCACTTTCACCAATGAGAGTGAAGGTTCGATCCCCGGTTAGGGAACTCAGATCTTCACAAGCCACATGGTACAGCCAAAGGGAGGGTGCGGTGGCGGGGGGAAGCAACCTCATATAGAAAGTGGCATTTCAACCAGGAAAGTGGAATGCACTGGGCAGAGAAAGGGAAAGGGCAGCACAGTGTGCTGAATGCCTACCAGGGATTCCTAACAAGCCAGCGGGGGACGCGGAGGCGGGGTGGGGAGGAGAGCGAGGCAACGCAATAAATTTACAGAGAGAGACAGATGCATATGTAAGTTATAAATCTCAGAGGAGATAAATAAAAGATCAGGAGTGAGAAATGCGAAGGCTGAGAGGTGTTATCTGAATGAATACATTGAATGGAGAAAAAAATTCACAACAGGATTAGCTAGAAAAATGCAACGTTCCCCCGCTTTAACCAAAGGAGGCAAGGACATTCCAAAGAAATGTATTCCGCTTGAGAATGGCCAGGGTAATTTTTCAGCAATAGAATCAGACATTTTTGAGGGGGAAACCTAATAAATGGCCTCTCTCTCAGTGGTCAGAGGAGGTCTTTTGGAGGATGGAAAACAGACTCCAAAGGCAGGCGTTGATTCCCCAGAGGAGAAAAGATAAAGCTGAGATGAAAATCAGGCCAGTGCTGAGGGCTAAGCATTTGAATGTCCAAGGTCAAATTCAGTCTGCTAATTCCTGCCTCTCCTCCACTCAAGGACGGGTTCCAAGAGGTAGCCAGCAGCCCGCCAGCGTGGACCACTGAGTCTCCATCCGTTGTTGACCAACACGATCCACTTGGCCTCAGACCATGAATTTGACACATGTTGCTTCCTGGGTGGCTCGGTGGTAAAGAATCTGCCAGCCAATGCCCGAGATTTCGGTTTGATCCTCGGGTGGGGAAGATCCCCTGGAGAAGGAAATGGCAACCCACCCCAGTATTCTTGCCTGGAAAATTCCAAGGAGAGAAGAGTCTGGCGGGCTACAGTTCATGGGGTCGTAAAGAGTTGCACACGACTGAAGTGACTAAGCAGAGCCCCCACACAGCACAGCACCTACACAGCAAAGCAGCTGTAAGGAAAGGATCTTGGAGCTCTAGCAATGGAAGCTTCTCTGCAGTAACTTCCATGATCTTGAAAATTAAACTTGGCAACAACTGATGCTGAGGCTGAAACTCCAATACTTTGGCCACCTAACTTGAAGAGCTGATTCATTAGGAATGACCCTGATGATGGGAAAGAGCTGAAGGCAAAAGGAG
Organism: Neotragus pygmaeus; assembly: GCA_006410875.1. Lineage (NCBI taxonomy): Eukaryota > Metazoa > Chordata > Mammalia > Artiodactyla > Bovidae > Neotragus > Neotragus pygmaeus. Next base: position 9,284 of record SJYV01054907.1, read on the forward strand.
AAGAGGGTGGCAGAAGATGAGATGGTTAGATAGCATCACCCACACAGCGGACATGGATTTGAGCAAACTCTGGGAGATAGTGATGGACAGGGAAGCCTGGTGTGCCGTGGTCCACTGGGCTGCGAAGAGTTGGACATACCGACTGAACAGCAACAAAGACACAGCAGGACCTGCAGCTCTGGTCCTCTGTCCTCAGCCCCCGAGAAGCCAAAAGTGATAGCACAGCGCCTTGCCAAGGCCTTGAATGAGCTGTCANCGGTCCACTGGGCTGCGAAGAGTTGGACATACCGACTGAACAGCAACAAAGACACAGCAGGACCTGCAGCTCTGGTCCCCTGTCCTCAGCCCCCGAGAAGCCAAAAGTGATAGCACAGCGCCTTGCCAAGGCCTTGAATGAGCTGTCAGCTCCTCAGTAGCAGCTGGAAAGTTACGAGGGCATCCTTTAATGACTGTTCGGGAATTCCCAAACCAGCTCGGTCCACACAGTGCGGGCCCCTTACAGCCCCTTCCTGGCCCTCCCGTGGCTGGAGCTGAGTTAAGAGTCTCCACCAGGTTCCCCCTCTGGCCAAGCCTAAGCCCAGGGAAGAGAGTCAGAGATGCTGGGCTGGAAGGAGGATGGAAGGAAAAGCCTTCTGTTACATGTAAGGGAGAGCGGCCTCAAGGGTCCTGAACAGCCTCTGGGGGCCTGTCTGGCCACTCTCCACAGCAGCCCAGGTGGAATCCAGGTATTTCCACAGACAAATCACTCCCATCATGGATATGATTGACAAGCTGGGAGGCGGGGCCTTCAAGCCTCTAGGAGATGGTAGAGTCTCTAGAAGTTAAGCCACAGGGCATCCCACCCCTGGCCATCATCCTGGGTGGGTCCAGTGACACCTGATTCTTGCCATTCCTTCAGCTTCCCTCCACCAAAGAAATTCTACCTCCTTCTGCTTTGAGGGGCCCACATGCTGCCCTTGCCACGCTAAAGCCTTCAGGAGAGACTCCTTGCTGGCCCCCTCTGGCTCAGCTGTTTGTGGACAATCCCTGGTGTTTTGTTTGGCTGTGGCTGTGTAACCCCTGTCTCTGTTTCCTCATCTCATGGTGCTCTGCCTGGGCCTGTGTCTCTATGTCTGCGTTTCTGTCTTCTTATAGGGACACACTGGGCATCTTGGAGGCAGGGCCCACCTTAATCCACGATGTTCTTACCTTCACTTGATCACATCTGCAAAGACCCTATTTCCAAAGCAGGCCACAACCTGAAGCTCCTTTCGAGACAAGAATTTTACGAGGATACTACTCAATCCAATAAAAGAAGCCAGAATATCTAACTTAGTAGGTATAGCCCACTTTTATTACATATTCCAGAGTCCTCCCCAGAGCACTCTGAAGTGACCAGGGGTCTCCCCTTTCCATTCCGTAAATCTAGGCCAGCACAGACAGGGCTCAGCTTTCACATAAAGGAGTTTTCCAGAGTCACTACAGGCAAGGACCTGTGTCAGCAGTGGCTACTGGCCAGGCTGGTAGAGGGTGACTGTGGGAAGCCCCTCAGGACTTCTTCCGGGTGAAAGGGTGCATTGGTGTAACTTCTGGCTCTCTGCCCATCCCTCAGTTTCCTTCCTGGATGGAATGCTTGGAATGGGCCTGGGCAGGGAGAGATCCCCTCTTTGGAGTGTGCTGTACCTCTCCAGCACACCCCGGGTGGCTCAGTGGGAAAGAACCTGCCTGCCTAGTGCAAGAGCTGCAGGAGACGTGGGTTCGATCCCTGGGTTGTGAAGATCCCCTGGAGGAGGGCATGGCAACCCACTCCAGTATTCCTGCCTGGAGGATCCCAGGGACAGAGGAGCCTGGCAGGCTACAGTCCATGGGGTCACACAGAGGTGGACACGACTTAGTGACTAACACACACACACACACAAGTGAGCAGTGTGTGTC
>SJYV01054909.1:0-14995 GCA_006410875.1 Neotragus pygmaeus
CTGCTGCTGCTGCTAAGTCGCTTCAGTCGTGTCCGACTCGGTGCGACCCCATGGACGGCAGCCCACCAGGCTCCCCAGTCCCTGGGATTCTCCAGGCAAGAATACTGGAGTGGGTTGCCATTTCCTTCTCCAATGCATGAAAGTGAAAAGTCAAAGTGAAGTCTCTCAGTCGCGTCGTACTCTTGGCGAACCCATGGACTGCAGCCCACCAGGCTCCTCCGTCCATGGGATTTTCCAGGCAAGAGTACTGGAGTGGGGTGCCACTGCCTTCTCCTACCAACATGAAAAAGTCCGTGTATTACATCCCGAGGTTTTTGGTGTGTTTTTTCCTTCCCTCAAATGATGTTACTTAATAAAAGTGGCTATTTCTGTTCAGACATTGCTCAGCACCTGTATATAGTACATGTGGAAATTATGATCAAGGATTAGAACATGTCCAGTTAAATAAACCACAGAAAACACACAAAACAAGTCAGCTGTTATTCTGGAACTCGTTGCTTCCAGTGACTTAGGCCAAAGCCCTCAGAGTCATCCCAGCCTCCTCTTTCCAGAGCCAATACACCCTCTAGGCTTCACCTGCCAAACAGTCAAAAGCCTCCATCCGCCCCACCCTCCACCCACAGCCCCTTCAAACTTACATGTGCTGTGCTAAGTCGCTTCAGTTGTGTCTGACTCTGTGACCCATGGACCACAGCACCCTCCACCCCCCCGGTTTTTCTGTCCCCTGTCCGTGGGATTCTCCAGGCAAGAATACTGGAGTGGGTTGCCATGCTCTCCTCCAGGGGATCTTCCCAACCCAGGGATCAAAGGGGCATCTCCTGTGCCATCTGCATTGGCAGGGCAGTTCTTTACTGCTAGTACCACCTGGGAAGCCCCAAGCTTCCATAGGTTTAACCTAAACAGGCCCTTCTAGCTGGCTTTCCCCAACCCATTCTTGCCCGCTTTGGCCTTGTCTCCCCACAGCCACCTGAGTGAGACTTAAAAAAAAAAGTTGATTTTAAATAAATAAGAATCATGCCACTTTTCTGCTCCAAACCCTCTGGGGGCTGTCTCTCACTTAGCCGGACTATGACCTGCAAGTCCCTGCCTTGTCTGATCACCTTGCCCACTCAATCACAAGGCAGTGGATACACTGCCACCCCAGGGCCTTTGCACTTACTGTTACATCTTCCTGGGACGCTCCTACCCTAGACGTCCCTCCCTGCTCTCAGGTCTTAGGAAGCACTTCCAAGTGGCTCTGTTTAAACTGCAGACCCGACCCTCAGCATTCTCTCCTTCCCTTCCTTGCTCTGTTTTTCTTAGCATTGATCTCCATTCGTTTCCTTGACCACATAACAAAATACCACAAACTAGATGGCTTGAAACAACAGAAATTCATTCTCTCACAATCCTGGAGGCTAAAAGTCAGAAATCAAGGTGTCGCCAGGACCCTGCCTTTCTCGGGGGGCTCTGGGGGAGAAACTTACTCTTCTGAAGTGTGCGTGCCTGTGCTCAGTCGCGTCTGACTCTTTGTGACCCCCAAGGATTGCAGCCCCCCAGGCTCATTTGTCCATGGAATTTTCCAGACAAGAATGCTAGACAGGTTGCCATTTCCTACTCCAGGAGATCTTCCCAACGTAGGGATCAAAGCCTGGTCCCTCGCATCTCCGGCACTGGCAGGCGAATCCTTTACCACTGTGCCGCCTAGGTGTTGCCGGCAATTCTAGGGGTTCCTCAGGCTTGCGGCTACGTCACTCCACCGTCTACCTCCAGCATTGCATGAAGTTTTCTCTGTGTGTCTTTCCCCGCCTTATAAAGACACCGTTTACCTTGGATCAGGGCTCACGCTTGACCTCACCTTAACTTGACTACCTCTGCGGTGACCCTATTTCCAAATAAGGGCACATGCTACTGGCACCCAGAGGGAGAGCTTGACCAGAGCTTTTTTTGAGGGGGAGGGGCCAGGGAACACAAACCGACCCACTGTGCCATCTGATGTAAATTTTCTTTACATTATCATCTGTGTCCCCTTACCCCATAGGAATGTAAGCTCCACAAGGAGAAGAATTCTCATCTGTCCTCCCTGGTGGGGGCCAGCTCCAGGACTGTGTCTGGCACATGATGGGCCCTTAATGAACTGGTGGGATGACCAGTCATCACCTCGCTGACCCGGTGGGAATGAAAGCCAGCCGTCGCATTGCCGCGCTTCCAGGATCAATTACACAGCTTGTCACTGTTTACTTGTTTTCCCCATTTTAAGCTTCCCGCCTACCCCCCCCCCTTGACCTCCCACTCCCTCTTTGCTGTTTACCTCTTGCTAATCCCTCTTAGCCTGATTCCTCAGCCACCAGTCAACTTCTTGTAATTATATCCAGATTTTGTTATTTATGCATTTGATCGTAAAACTTTTATGTGATTTAGAAGAAACATTTCCTTATGTAAATGAAGAAACAATCCTGGGGTCTCCCTGGTGGTCCAGTGGTTAAGAATTCACTTGGCAATGCAGGGGACCTGGGTTCCATCCCTGGCTGGGGAACTAAAATCCCACACGCCCTGGAGAAACTAAGCCCAGGCACCACAATTACTGTGCACCGGCGCTCTGGAGAGAGTCCACGGGCGGCAGCAGAAGATCCCGAATGACACAGCTGAGGCCCGATGCAGCCGAAGAAAAATAAATACATATTTAAAAAAAAGAAATAGTGCTGACAGCAAAATGCAGTCTCAGACTCCGGGAAAGGGCACATCTTTCTCTTTGCTTATCAGACGAAGCATTTACCCTTCTTTGGCCAAAACCCACTCTCTCTCTTTCCTAACATTAAGGAGAGAGAATATTTGTGATTACATCACAGTTTTAGTGTTCTCGTGAGCAAATGGTTTCCAATGTGTGTTTCATGAATGATCTGTACCAAAATCAGACATGCTGGTCAAAATGCAGATGTCAGGGGCTCGTTTAATCTACTGAATCTTTCTAGAAGTGAGGCCCAGGAATCAGTATTTTAAGTAAACTCCCTGGACAATTCTTAAGCACAGTAAAGTTTGAAAACCTCTATCTAATTCAAGGTTCCTAACTCAGTTGCTCACAGAAACTAAATAGGTGATATAAGTAACTGACAAAAATCAGATTGTGCACGTGTTTGTATTAGTCAGCTACTGCTGAGTAAGAAACCACCCCTAAACTCAGTGACTTAAAATAAGTGTTCAGTTTTGCTCATAATTCTTCAGTGCTCACCTTTCTTTATGATCCAACTCTCACGTCCCTACATGACAACCGGAAAAACCGTATATGGACCTTTGTCAGCAAAGTGATGTCTCTGTTTTTTAATACAATGTCTAGGTTTGTCATAGCATTCCCTCCAAGGAGCAAGCCTCTTTTTGAATTGTGTTGCTGGAGCAGACTCTTGAGAGTCCCTTGGACAGAAAGATCAAACCAGTCAATCCTCAAGAAAATCAACCCTGAATATTCATAGGGAGGACTGATGCTGAAGCTGAAGCTCCAATACTTTGGCCACCTGACACGAAGACCCAACTCATTGGAAAAGGACCCTGATGCTGGGAAATAATGAAGGCAATAGAAGAGGGTGAAGAGGATGAACTGATTAGGTAGCATCACTGACCCAGTGGACATGAGTTTGAGCAAACTCCTGGAGATAATAAAGGACAGGGAAGCCCAGCATGCTGCAGTCCATGAGGTCACAAAGAGTGAGACACAGCTAAGCAACTGAACAACAGCAAGTGACTCAGAAAATGCTACCACTCAGAGAGAGCCAGACAGGAAGAGTCAGCGGGTTACTTGTGGCTTGTGGATAATCTCTGGTCACTGGGAAGCAAATAATACGATGAGGAAAAAAAGAGAGAGAAGGCGAGAGTCATCTACCTGAGCTGTGCCCCAGGGATTCTTGTCCATGAAGACAGGTGTCCTCCAAAGAGCTCTGTTCCTACCAAGGTGAAGGCTGAGCTTTTTGCAAGTCTCAAGAGCTGGGGCCACTACTTAACGGAAATCTAGAATATATATGTATAATATATGTTTAATTGAATCACTTTGCTGTACAGCAGAAATTAACACATCATTGTAAATCGATTTAATAAATTTTTTAAAAGAGTAAACCTTGGGGGTGAGCATTTCTGTAAAATGAGTGATCATCCTCATCATTGATTATGGGCATTTTCAAATTTATATAACAGTAGCAAGAAAGTATATAATGAAACCCTATATACTCATTACCCAGATTCAGTAATTATCAACTCACGGTCAAATGTGTTCACTAACATCCTTACCCACTTTCTCTCCTTCCCAATATGTTGAAGCAAATCCCAGATAATATATCATTTCATCTGCAAATATCTCAGTGTGTATTTCTGAGTTATAAGCACTCATTTTAAAACATAGCTATGGTATTAATCACATCAATGTATTAATGATAATGTCTTACTTAATATCATCAAACATCTGATCCATAACCAATATCTGTTGTTGTTGTTCAGTTGATAAGTTGTGTCTGACTCTTTGCGATTGTGTTCAACTCTTTATGACTCCCGCGAACTGTAGTACGCCATGCTTCCCTGTCCCACTGTTTCCCGGAGTTTGCTTAAATTCGTGTCCATTGAGTCAGTGATGCTCTCTAACCATCTCATCTTCTGTTGCCCTCTTCTCCTGTGCCCTCAATCTTTCCCAGCATCAGGGTATTTTTCAATGTGTTGGCTCTTCCCATCAGGTGGCCAAAATATTGAAGCTTCAGCTTCAGCATCAGTCCTTCCAATGAATATTCAGGGTTGATTTCCTCTAGGATTGACTTGTTTGATCTCTTTGCTGTCCAGGGCACTCCCAAGAGTCTTCTCCAGCACCACAATTTGAAAGCATCAATGCTTCAGCCCTCAGCCTTCTTTATGAACCAACTCTCACATCTGTACATGACTACTGGATCATCGATACCTGATTATCTTATAAAATTTTAATTGGTTGTTTTTCCCCCATAAGCTCTGTAATTGCAATGGTTGGTTTGAATCTTCCCAGGTTTTTAATCTGTGATTTCTCCCTCATCTTTTTCTCTTCTGGGGGTTGGGGGAGTAGCAATCTTTTGTTGAAGAATATGGCTTCTTCATCTCACAGTCTGTCTTGCAGGCACATCTCCCTGTGGTATCACTTGACATGTTCGCTGTCATCTCTATTTTCTTTTGTTTCTTTTTTTTAAGATCTTGACCCCACTTATTGATTTATTTTTGCTTTTTGGCTGTGGCATGTAGGATCTTAGTCCCCCAACCAGGGATCAAACCTGTGCTCCCTGCAGTGGAAGCGCCCAGAGTCTTAACCCTTGGACCTCCAGGGGGAGTCTCCTCTGTTTTCTATAAACTGGTGTGTTGGATGTTGACTCTCAGTTGAATTCAGGGTTGGCCTTTTCTGGGAAGTGTGACAACCGTGGAGATGGGTCTGTGTCCTCAAGCGCCCTTGGTGTGAGCATCACCAAAGACCTCCATCCATGGTTCCTCCAGGGCAGGGGTCACCACGTTCCAGCAGCACAGCTATCGCAAGACGTCCCTTCCCATCTAACCTGAGATGCAGGAAATGCGTGCAGAGGAAGGATGTTCTAGGCCTGGGGAGAGAAACATCCCTGAGGACAGGAGGACCACGTTCCCCGCTTCCAGGTCCAGGGGTGGCCACAGAAATCTCGCCTGAGGCTGGCACTGTAGACCGAGGCCTGGCCTGGGAAGGCTGTATTCCACCCAACGGCACGTGAGATGCATTGGACGCCCAACAAGAGATTTGCACTGAGGAGCGACGGGATCTGAGGTGTTTAAGGAGACTCACTCTGCCTCAGGGGGCTTCCCTCATAGCTCAGTTGGTAAAGAATCCGCCTGCAATGCATGAGACCCCAGTTTGATTCCTGGGTCGGGAAGATCCCCTGGAGAAGGGAAAGGCTACCTACTCCAGTATTCTGGCCTGGAGAATTCCATAGAATGTATAGTCCATGGTGTCGCAAAGAGTCAGACAGGACTGAGAGACTTTCACTTTCACTCTGCCTCAGGAGATGGAATTGTGATGCACAAGGCTGGATGAGGGGTGATAGTGGCTGACAACCCAGGGGCTGAGGAGAGAACTGGAAAGTCAGTAACGAGCACGGTGTTAGGTTTGCAAAGCAAAATTTAGTTTGAAGATAAACTTGCTCAGGTCAGGGGCTGTGCCTCTTGGAAGAAAAACCCTCAGATCTCAGCAGCAGGCCATAGTGAGTTTGTCTCTCATTCATACTTGCATCCAGCTGGGCCTGATGGGGCCTGGGTGTGGACAAGGAGTACATGTGAAGGTCCTTCAGGGATGCAGGCTACCCTGTCCAGGGGTCCTGGCTTCCCTGGGCCCAGCAGGCTCCCCCGGTACCCAGCGAGGACTGGCAGGGGAGGGAAGGAGCAGGATGATGGGTCCAGCAGGAGGTTCGGGGTCGGGCCTGGCATGGCCCACATCTGTAGCAGTGGGCAGCTCGATGGCCCCACCTAACCGGGGGGGTCTATAAAGTGTAGTCGAGCCGCGAGCCCAGCAGAAAGGAAACGCGTCTGGCAGACACACAGCGCTGACGCTGCCGCAGGATGTTTTGGAGGTAAAATCATCGGGCCCTGTAATTGATTCCACGTGGAGGAAGGGAAGAGGGAGGAGCCGGGAGCTTCCAGCAAGGAGCCTAGGACAGAACCTCCGGATGGAGGACACGCAGGACCCCCCCACCTGGGCAAGCCGACCAGGGGCTCCTCTACCAGCCCAACAGACCTCCGAGCGGCCGCCACCACCTGCCGGGCTCCGCCTCCCACCAGGGGAGAACCATAGATGCAAGCGGCTGTAAACCTCCAATGCAGACCAGCAACCTGAAGGTGAAACAGGAGAGTTCTCGTTCGTCGGTTTCTCATTCTCGCCTCACAGAGGCTCCTTGGCTTCAGCGTTTCTCCCGCTCCCTGGAGAAGCCTCCACAACCAGAAGCTCTTCCTGAGTGTTCACACGTTACACCTCCAGAATCTCAGGCGCTTCCTGCAACCCCAGGCTCTGTCCCCCTCTGACAGAGGTCACCCTCAGCCAGGTCCAAACCTTCCTTCCACAGCCCGAGGCATCCATAAGCTACTGCTCTGCACAGGGAAGCCGTGCCACGTTGTATACGGATTGCTCTCATCTCAGGGGTTTGCTGGAATTTCGCTCTGCCTTAGCACTTGACTGGGACAAACACCCAGTTCTCAAACCAAGATCAATTTATTTAAGAACAGGGCCTGTGGGAGCCAGTTCACACTGCAGTCACTCTCCTGTTTGTTTCCTGCCTGTGGGGCCTCGGGCAAGCTGATTAACCTGGGTGGCCTTAGTCGCCTCCTTTGGCAGAACGGTGACAATAATTCGAAGTTACGCACAGGATGGCGCTAGTGGTGAAGAACCTGCCTGCCACTGTAGGAGACTGAAGAGATGTGGTTCGATCCCCGGGTTGGGAAGATCCCCTGGAGGAGGACATGTCTACCCGCTCCAGTATTCTTGCCTGGAGAATCCCATGGACAGAGGAGCCTGGCAGGCTACAGTCCACAGGGTTGCAAAGAGTCAGACATGATTGAAGGGACTTAGCGCACACACACGTGCATAGGACTGTGTGAAGATTAAAAGAATCGATACCTGTGGAGTGCTTACCAGAGTGACGGCACAGAGCACCTGTCCTACACGTGTGTTCATGATGTCATTCCTCAGAGGTTCTTCTTACAATGTTTTATTCGTTTGGCTGTGTTGGGTCTTGGTTGCTGCATGCAGGATTCTTTGTTGAAATGTGCAGACTCTAGTCGTGATGCCCAGGCTTAGTTGCGCTGCCATATATGGGATCTTAGTTCCCCGAACAGGGTTTGAACCCACTTCCCCTGCATCATGAGGCGGATTCTTAACCCCTGGATCACAAGGGAAGTCCCTCAGAGGTTCTTAAAGAAGCTAGAATTTTCTTTACAGCCTCAGCTGCCTGGTTTCCTCTTGCTCTCAGTGGAAAGATGCACTCAAGGGCCCCGATTCCTGTTCTTTCGGTCTTGGTGAGGCTCCAACTTCCCTGGTGATGAAAGAGAAGAGCTCACTGCTCCACAGGTCTGATGAACTCATTCATTTTGCTATTTTTCTAATAGATCTTCATCCCCAGACAAACCCTCCAGGGGTCTGTTTTGTTCTATTGTGCAAACCAAGCCCTTGGGCACGTGGGCTGGAACATGTCTATTCCCAGTTGCCGCTGAACCGTCACTCGAGTCAAGAACATCCGTGTGTGACATGGAATGACCAGAGACGAGGGGCAGCAAGACCCACAGACACATGTCCCCCCTTCACGGGCCAGGGCAAGGGGATTCTGAGCCCAGGGATGGAGGCAGAGTCTACATTTCCAACAAATCGCCCTGAGTGGAAGGGAACCAGCAGGAGGGACGGATCCAGACAGAGGACCAGTCTGGGGCCGCGGCCGTGCCACCAAAGAGATGTGGATACTGGTACCATGATGGTGGGTTAGGGTTAGGGTTGTGGAGGCGGGTGCAGTCTGAAGGCAGAATCATTCGGATTGACTGAGGAGTGAGGCAGAGGGGAGAATAAAGGGAGCCCGGGTGGTGCCCTCAGCAACTGAGAGCCTTCCTCTCCTAGATGGAGACACAGGGCAGTGGGAGGCAGCTCCTTTGGAAACATGAGGTTTGTGATGTCCTGGGCTGACACCCCGGGGAGATACCCAGGAGGCAGCTGGCCACAGAAGTGATGCATTTGGATGAGGAGCTGGTCTGGAGAGGCACGTCTGGGAGGGAAGCCTTCCCTGCTGGCATGGAGCGCGGGCAGTGAGCTCACCCGGGGGGGTGTCGGTGAGCAGAACAGACAAACGGGGACGGGACCAGCCTGACGGCAGGGCAAGCAGACGCGTCACCGTCTGCCTGGACCCATTGCGTGGCATTTTTCAACCCGTTTGAATTTCTGAGTGGAATTAGGATGTGTGCTGTCATTTTTCAAGGCTCTGTTCAATAAAACAGCTGAGTAATTACTACACTCGGGGAACTGGCTGAAGTCCACTCAGGCCTAAAAATAGCGAGTTGACAGAGCTGTGGGTTCTTTTCTCACGACAGTGAGACCTCGCAGGCCCAGGCAAGCAGCCCTGGAGCTGGAGGCAGGCCTGGACGCGGAGACTTGCTGGGGAGACATTGCTAGTGGATTCTGCGCATCCACAAGGGCAGATGGAGACGGGGCCAGGGCCGCCTGCTCCACCAAGTCAGCTGTTTGCTGAGAAACCCCTCATCCTCACGTTGCCTTCCTTCTGAATTTGAGCCAGGCCAGATGTCCCAAGAATCGCTAGTAGCAAAGAACTCACCAAAGCAGGGAGACGCAAGAGACACGGGTTCGATCCCTGGGTTGGGAAGATCCCCTGGAGGGAGGAAATGGCAACCCACTCCAGTGTTCTTGCCTGGAAAATTTCATGGACAGAGGAGCCTGGTGGGCTCCCATCCATGGGGTGCACAGAGTCAGACTTGACTGAGTGCAGGTGCGCACACACACACACACACACACACACACACACAATGATGGTGAGAGCCCCCCACTGTGAATGGCGGCCACAGCAGAAACAAAGCAGTAGTTGGGAGAAATACAAGGATGCCATGTTCTCCAAAGCACAGGGCAGCCCCCAGGAATGACTGAGTGATCGAGAGGGAACCTGCTCCTGAAGCTTCAAACCAGCACCTGATGCTACAGTGCCTCCTTCACAGACCACTGGCTGTGATTAAGGTGTGGGTATTACCACCAGCAGAGAAAAGATGAAAGCTTTCACTTTCACTTGGTATTTGAAGGGAGTGGGTTCAGTTCAGTTAAGTCTCTCAGTCGTGTCTGACTCTTTGCAGCCCCATGGACTGCAGTACGTCAGGCCTCCCTGTCCATCACCAACTCCCGGAGTTTACTCACACTCATGTCCGTTGAGTCGGTGATGCCATCCTACCATCTCATCCTCTGCTGTCCCCTTCTCCTCCTGCCTTCAATCTTTTCCAGCATCAGGGTCTTTTCAAATGAGTCAGCTCTTTGCATCAGGTGGACAAAGTATTGGAGTTTCAGCTTCAGCATCAGTCCTGCCAATGAATATTCAGAACTGATTTCCTTTAGGATGGACTGGTTGGATCTCCTTGCCGTCTGAGGGACTCTCAAGAGTCTTCTGAGTGGGTGGGGTCAGCAAATCCTCCCACAGGAAGGGGCTGGAAGGAGGGTGCTCCTGGAGGGTGCGCCTGCGTGCTGCCTTTGCCCGTCCTGGCCCAGACGCCTTGCAGGAGGCAGAAGTACAGAAGCACTGAGATCACATCAACCTTCCTGCCCGGGAGGGCGTGGGCATTGTGTTTAAAAGAACGCACTGGCCTAACACAGGCTTCCTTTGGCCTACGCTGTGTGGTTTAACAGTTTAAAATACAAATCGTGAGAACTCCCCGGCAGTCCAGTGAACTGTCCTAACCACTGTCTGGGCCCAGGGTTCAATCCCTGGTCAGGGAACTAAGATCCCACAAGTCGAGCAGCATGGCCACAAACTGAATTAAGGTTTAAGATTGCTCCGCTAGTCAGCTTTGCTCATTTGTGCTGCAGTGACGGCCCACTTGGGTCATTACTGGGTTTCTCTTACCTTGGACGTGGGGTATCTCTTCATGGCTGCTCCAGCAAAGCGCAGCCACTGCTTCTTACCTTGGACGAGCGGTATCTCCTCACCGCCACTCCTCCTGACCTTGAATGTGGAATAGCTCCTCTAGGCCCTCCTGTGCCCGTGCAGCCACTGCTCCTTGGACGTGGGGTAGCTCCTCCCAGCCGCAGAAGAGGAACTAAAGAGCCTCTTGATGAAAGTGAAAGAGGAGAGTGAAAAAGTTGGCTTTTTAAAGCTCAACGTTCAGAAAACAAAGATCATGGCATCTGGTCCCATCACTACATGGGGATGGGGAAACAGTGGAAACAGTGTCAGACTTTATTTTGGGGGGCTCCCAAATCACTGCAGATGGTAACTTCAGCCATGAAATTAAAAGACACTTACTCCTTGGAAGGAAAGTTATGACCAACCTAGATAGCATATTGAAAAACAGAGACATTACTTTGCCAGCGAAGGTCCGTCTAGTTAAGGCTATGGTTTTTTCAGTAGTCATGTATGGATGTGAGAGTTGGACTGTGAAGAAAGCTGAGTGCCAAAGAATTGATGCTTTTGAACTGTGGTGTTTGAGAAGACTCTTGAGAGTCCCTTGGACTGCAAGGAGATCCAACCAGTCCATTCTAAAGGAGATCAGCCCCGGGTGTTCTTTGGAAGGAATGATGCTAAAGCTGAAACTCCAGTACTTTGGCCGACTCANTGGATGTGAGAGTTGGACTATGAAGAAAGCTGAGTGCCAAAGAATTGATGCTTTTGAACTGTGGTGTTGGAGAAGACTCTTGAGAGTCCCTTGGACTGCAAGGAGATCCAACCAGTCCATTCTAAAGGAGATCAGTCCTAAGTGTTCTTTGGCAGAAATGATGCTAAAGCTGAAACTCCAGTACTTTGGCCACCTCATGTGAAGAGTTGACTCACTGGAAAAGACTCTGATGCTGGGAGGGATTGGGGGCAGGAGGAAAGGGGACGACCGAGGATGAGATGGCTGGATGGCATCACCGACTCTATGGATGTGAGTTTGAGTGAACTCCAGGAGTTGGTGATGGACAGGGAGGCCTAGGGTGCTGTGATTCATGGGTTCGCAAAGAGTCGGACACAACTGAGCGACTAAACTGAACTGAACTTCGTGAAACTAGTCATAATGTATAGTAGGAACCCAAACCTGCATGAACGACCAAAGAGAACAGCTGTCTTTTCCATTGTCAATGACCTGCCAAAGTCACACAGTATTAATACTGGATTTTGACCACTTTATGCCCTGGGACCTATTGTTACTGTCTGGCTCAAACGTCTTTCCCTACCTCCTTATTTATGGTTTGTTTTATTTTAAGCATGTCTTGGGCAGTTGCTGTGTCTCAGCTGGTATGGTAGGTACTTTCTTCTCTCTTTTCTTTGATATAGTTTTAGTTATCTGCCTCTTCTTAGAAATTGTAATGGCTCTTATTTCCAGTTAGAACAGATCATAAAAATAGCCAGGGTCATTCTTATTTAACAGTCTTATTCCTCCTGCCAAAAGCTCATCCAGATATGTAAATATTGTAGACTGGTTTTTCCCAGTAACCAATATTATGTCAGTTGCAAAACTAACCACCCCAACTTAATGACATATAACAGTGATTTATTTCCTACCATTCTGTGGTCTGGCTGGGCAGTTTCTGTGTGCTCATTTGCGCAACTGTTTTGAGCTGGAGAGCTGGCATGTCTGGCTGTCTATCTCCTGGGGCGCCTCATTGTCTTCCACATGGCCTCTCATTCTCCAGTAGGCTCTACTGACTTTCTTATATGGCAGTCTTAGAATAGCATTCCCAGAAAATGAAGATAGAAAGTTGCAAGACCTCTTGAGTTTTAGGTTTAGAAAATTGCTTGTCACTTCTACCACATTCTCTCACTCAAAGCAAGTCATAGGCTAGTCTAGATTCAGAGGTGGAGAAATAAACTCCACCTCTCAGATGAAAGTAGTTTCAAAGAATTTGTGACAACATTATCTACCATACATTATTTGTTAGGAATCTTCAAATGTCATAATTGGTGGCACCTGTGGCTTGGGTTATTGTGGGTGCAGAAATAATAACTCCCCAAAGATTTCTGCTTCCTAATAATTAGAATCTGAATGTGTTAACATATGAGAATGTTACCTTTGGAGATATGATCAAATTAAGGATCATGAGATGGAGAGGTTGTCCCAGATTATCTAGGTGGGTCTAGTATAATCATAAGGGCCCTTATAAGTGAAACAGGTGGGAGAGTTAGTCACAGAAGATGTGACAGTGGACATAGAGGTTGGAGTGATCTAATCGCTGACTTTGAAGATGGAAGAAAGGATTGTGGGCTGAAGAATGTGAGTAGCCTCCAGAGGCTAGGTAAGACAAGGACGCATATCCCCTAGATCCTCCAGAAGGAATGCAGCCCTAGTGACATCTTGATTTGTCCCAGTGAGACTCATTTCAAGCTTCTGACCTCCAAAACCATAAGATAATAAATAGGTGTTTTAAGCTACTAAACTAGTGGTAATTTGTTAAAGCAACAATAGGAAACTAATAACAATGACATGGCCCTGTCTTAAAGATAATTTCCAACAGAAGGAAACACAGTAGACTCACTCCAAGAGAATGAGAGTCAGTGGGGACTGGGCTCAGCCTGATTCTGAGCCTTGGTTATAGGCCACACAGCCTTATCTTTCTTGTCTCCATCAGAATCTAGCACCATCAGCTCTCATTATCCCTTGCCTTCTAGTCTGCCAAGATGTTTTACCAAAGGCATAGAAAAGCACTTTTTCTCATGGAAAAAATTGAATGTGTTACTTTAATCGCCTGTAGAGGATTATTTTTCCAAACTATAGAGAAAATTACTAAAAGACTGTTGCTTTGGCTGTTCATGTGTAAGTCAAAATTAACAACGCTGCATGACTAGTGTATTTTTTAAGAAGACTGAGTATAAGAGAAAGAACCACATAATTTTTGATTCAGTTGTTTGCCCTTGCTGTTGTGATCTCTAGTGCCTTTGTATAAGAGAGTGCTAACTTCTGAGACTAGACAAGTAATGTTTTGGGTGATGAATATCTTAGGTTATTAGCTCTTGCTTATAATTTAACTTAAAAAAATTTTCCTACTCTATTATAAGGTCTTTTACCCTCCATAATTTCAAGCCTAGTCCTAAAAACACTAGTATCTTCCATTCACTGCACACCTTAAGAGAAAAGTATTTTGACCTTTGCAACTTGTGGTTCTAGGCCTCAAAATCTAAAATATATTTAAGGATTTCAAGCAGTGAATGTATAACTATACAATTTCTTCTAATATCAGATATTGTTTTGTTTGTTTCTGTTTTGAGAAGAAACCTGAATCTTAACAAGGCATTCATTCAAAATGAACAAAAACAATCTTTTGAAAACTCCTACGTTGATTTGTGACAGAATCGATTTTTAAAAATCCAGTTATGAAGCCCATAAAAATATGTATCAAACATGGTACCCAGAGCTTCAAGAATGTCAAAGCTAACAGAGTATTTTAGAAGGATTATAATTATATAGAATCTGATCAAACAAATTAAGAACTTTCTAGGTTGAAGTTGGACATCAGTTATGAATATACTTCAATGGATTATTTAGAATGAGTATGTTCTTTGATTTACTTTGCTCTAGAACTTCTGATATTTTTGTCTAAACTTTAATACAATAGCCATTCACTATATTGAGCTATTTAAAGTTTAAGATTCAAATTATCAGACATCTCTTTGTCCAGTTTCCTTGGCATTGACATTGACTTGTATGATTTGTCTAGTTGACTATAGTTGATACTGGCCTCAAATATACAGGATGGCTCATGTATGAAGGGACCAGTGCACTCAATGCTTTTTGACCTGAGATTTTGTTTTGCTTTTTACCTTTTTGTCCTATCTCACTTTTTCTGGTTAGTGACTCACAATCTGGTCACTGTTAGCCCTGTGCCAAACTCTAGGTGTACTACTGACTTCATATACATCCCATTCTTCATTAAGAATAGATAGATTTTCTTAATCCAACCAAACAAAGGTTAGAGACTTATTTTCTTAATAGGACCTTTTTATTACGTTAGGAAACTGAGTATCATCTAGTTTCAGAGATATCTTAGCAGTTTTTTGATATCAGTATTGCTAGAAAATTAGAAATTTTGCTATCAGTATTCTCTGCCAGAGTCTGCAGAGACATTTTGTTGTTTTAGTTCATCAATCCAGTTCAGTCGCTCAGTCATGTCCGACTCTCTGCGACCCCATGAAGTGCAGCACACCAGGCCTCCCTGTCCATCACCATCTCTCGGAGTTCACGCAGACTCATGTCCATCGAGTCCGTGATGCCGTCTAGCCATCTCATCCTCTGTCGTCCCCTTCTCCTCCTGCCCCCAATCCCTCACAGCATCAGAGTCTTT
>SJYV01054911.1:4438-57675 GCA_006410875.1 Neotragus pygmaeus
TTCTTCACAGTCTAACTCTCACATCCATACATAACCACAGGGAAAACCATAGCCTTGACTAGACGGACCTTAGTTGGCAAAGTAATGTCTCTGCTTTTGAATATACTATCTAGGTTGGTCATAACTATTCTTCCAAGGAGTAAGCGTCTTCTAATTTCATGGCTGCAATCACCATCTGCAGTGATTTTGGAGCCCAAAAATATAAAGTCTGACACTGTTTCCACTGTTTCCCCACCTGTTTCCCATGAAGTGATGGGACCGGATGCCATGATCTTTGTTTTCTGAATGTTGAGCTTTAAGCCAACTTTTTCACTCTCCTCTTTCGTTTCCATCAAGAGGCTTTTTAGCTCCTCTTCACTTTCTGCCATAGGGTGGTATCATCTGCATATCTGAGGTTATTGATATTTCTCCCAGCATTCTTGATTCCAGCTTGTGTTTCTTCCAGTCCAGCGTTTCTTATGACACTTCCCAATAATTTAATGGTAACTTGTAAGAACTATGGGTAGTCCAAACTGCTAATATGATTATGAAGTTAGCTGTGCAGAGATATTATTCTCTAAGGTCTCTTATTTGACCGTCCAAGATTTTATTCCCTGAGATCTCTTATTTGATCATCCAGTTGTTGGCTTGGGCCCAAAAGAACCAAACTGAATTCATAACCAAAAGATGTGCTATTTCCCCTCTCCTGTCCCACCCAATTGCTTTGGAAGATAGTTTTACGGAGGTGAAATATAATTCTTTTGTAGAAAAACAGAAGCATTTTGTTTACTTCCATCCAAGCTCAGAGTTTCACATTTTATAGTCAGTTATGGGATGGTGGTATTCACAGTAAAAACTCAACATCTAGACCCACAGAGAATTGAGCCCATGTCACAATTACAGATCTACAAGAGTGCTAGTTTGTCTTGGATGCAAACTCTGATATTTTGTAACATTTTGGATTTGGTTCACTTAGGAAGCTGTCAATTACTGCCACAAAACCAATCATTCTTTGCTAAAAAATGCACTTAGAAACTCCATTTCTGACACTTTTAGGACTTTCCTTGGCATTTTACCAAGAAACATCACTTATGTTGAAAGGAAAACAACTCCCATATTTTCTGCTGTAAATGACCCTTTGCCATGCGGGAGAGCACAGGCATATACCATCCAGTATGTTGGGGTCTGACTGTACAACAGAGGTTGGTGAGCCCACCACAAGCCCAACCTCAGCCCAAAAGGGGAGTGGTCAGAAATAACGTGGGGCATTCTGGACTTCACCTTTCTGTTGTGGTAATACTTCTATGACTTGTCCTAGTGACCAAACTTCAGTTGGTCCCTGGGTCCTTCCCTTGTCTCCTTCTTCATGGCCCAATGCCCTCTTGTGATGCCCTTCTTACAGGATCCTTTCAGATCGAGTGCAAAGCAGTGAAATTCAGAGCACTGGCCTCAGAGTCAGATGGTTCCAGATTAGGTTTCCATGCTGGGATCTGTCACACTGGTTGTGACCCTGGTGATTTTTCCTGAGCCTCTGATCCTTGATTTCCTCATCTGTGAAATAGGCATACAATACTTAGTATGGAGAGTTGTTGTGAGGGCTGAAGGAGATGTTATTTGTCTAACGTCTAACACACTTGGCATGTAATAGGTGTCCATAAGTCAGAGTTCTCCCTTGTGATTACACCTTAGACTCACAGGGGGCAGGTTTTAAAAATACTCATACTCAAGACCCATGACCCAGGATGACTTAATGGTCAATTTTTAGAAGCTCCCCATGTGAATCTGGGCTTCCTAGGTGGCGCTAGTGGTAAAGAACCCACCTGCCAATACAGGAGATGTAAGAGATGTGGGTTTGGTCCCTGGGTCTGGAAGATCCCCTGGAGAGGGAAATAACAACCTATTCCAGTATCCTTGCCTGTAGAATCCCATGGACAGAAGAGTCTGGTGGGCTCCAGTCCATGGGGTCGCAGAGCCGGACGTGACTGAAGCAGCTTAGCATGAGCACATGTGAATCTAATATACAGCCAGGATCACGCTCCCACTGTTACAAATGTTTCTCTCTTCTTTGCTTCTCCAGGTCCTTATAGAAATGAAAATTTAATCATGAATAATCTAGAATAGTTCTATATCTGGAAACTGACTCAGGACATGCTATCCCAGGTTCAGAATCTTTGTAATGTGTTTAAATCATTCCCTGGTACGTGGTTACTATAACAGCACATATTGAATTCCTTCCATTGCGCCAGACCTTTCAAAACATTTGTTCAAATATTTAAATCTCAACTAATCTGAGTTTATCCCTATGAGATAAATTTTATTATTGACCCCATTATACTGAGTGAGAAACTAGTAGTCATAAACGTATGTTCAGTTTTTCAACAAATATTTATTGCATGCATGCCTCTAGGTGATACATCAAAGGGATACTTCTAGTTGAATGAGCTTGCCTCCTTTAAGAAAGAATGGGAGCCTGGACTCAATTCCAGACTGCCTGACTCAAAGTACGCTTTCCATCATAGCTTTTTTCCGCACAGTGGAATTGCTCAGCCCAGTAGCAGGAACCAGAAGAAGCTCTTGTTTATTAATTCATTCAACTCTCAACCTCCAGGGAGCACTACTCACATCATACTGTGCCTGAATGATGCTCCAGGGAATTGTGCAAGCCAGTGGCCCTGCCATTTCTTTCCCTTTTTAAAAACTTGATTTTTATTGGCATATAATTGCCTTATAATATTGTGTTAGTTTCTGCTATACAGCAAAGTGAATTCAGTTATATGTATACATTTATCCCCACTTTTTAAGATTTCCTCCCCATTTAGGCCACCACAGACCATTGAGTAGAGGTCCCAATGCTATATAGTAGGTTCTTTATTTTACATGTAAGAGTTATTTATTTTATACATGGTATTTATTTTATACATAGTAGTGTATATATGTCCATCCCAATTTCCCAGTTCGTCCTCTTCCTTCCCCTTTTGGTAACTGTAAGTTTGTTCTCTATATCTGTGACTCTATTTCTGCTTTGCAAATAAGTTCATCTGTATCATTTTTCTGGATTCCACATGTTAGCAGTGTTATACAATATTTGTCTTTCTCTGTTGACTTATTTCACATAGTATGATAATCTCTAGGTCTGTCATTTCATTCTTTTTTTATGGCTGAGTAATATCCTATTGTATATACGTACCACATCTTTTTTATTCATGCCTCTGTTGATGAACATTAGGTTGCTTCCATGTCCTGGCTGTAGTAAATAGTGCTGCAATGAACATTGGCGTGCCTGCATCCTTTGCCTAGGAATGGGATTGATGGATCTATGGTAGCTCAATTTTTAGTTTTTTAAGGAACTTCCATACTGTTCTACATAGTGGCTGCCATTTCTATCACTGCCATTCTGTAGATGGGAGAGCCAAGGCACCCTGAGGGTCTTAGGTTCACAATGCTAAAAAGTGCCTCCCAACCCTCAGGCTGGTTTGCAAGCTTCCAAAGGACAAGGTGTCCATCTTCTGTGTGGACCGTTCATTGCCTTATATGCTGTGTTTGAGCCACATTAACCAACAGCAGAGAAATGCCTGGCAAGACCTTCCTGAGGGAGTCAGTGCCCTGAGGGACTGGGATGAATAGTGAGTCTTGGTGTGGATTCCAAGCAAAGCCCAACCCTTAAGCATGTGATTGTGCTGCTCCATGATTATATTTAGCTTGTGTTGCATCACATATTCAACCAAACATATTAAAACACAGTGCCTGCCTCCAAAGAACGAAATATACAAAAAGAGAGAAAGGCTGTGTCAGGAGGAAGAGAGTGAGTCTCTCCTTTCCATGCTGTTTTGGGGTTCTGGTTTGTACAGAGAGTTGATCTCAAATACTGAGTCAAGACTTAGTGATTTTGTTTTTCTTACTCTCAGATATAGTGGAAAGACGTGACCCCGAGAGTCTGATAATGTGGTTCTCTGTCCACTAATTACTCAGCTACATTGACCTGGGAGCAGCCCAAGCTTTGACCAGACGAGGCTAGCCTCATTCAGAAAGTCTAGAACTCTGGTTCTTGAACTGTAATGTGCATCAGAATGCTCCACAGGGCTTGTTAAGACACACTGCTGAGTCTCATTCCCAGAGTTTCTGACTTATTTGCATTTCTAACAAGTTCCCAAGTGATGCTGTTGCTGCCTGTCTGGGGACCACACTTTTAGGACTTCTGGTCTCCAAGAACAAGGCAGTCCCATGGATGCTAGAACAGTTCCAATTTAAGACTAAAAAGTAAGGAGAAGCAAGGGAAGGGTTCATTACTATTTATGTATAAAGTGAGCTGGCATCTATTACATTTGCAGCTTATATATACATAGACTATTTCTAGATGGCTATAAAAAAAACATGAATAATAGTTGTTGGGGAGAGGGGGTGCTTGGGGGTCTACGGTGGTGCCGTGTTGATTGTTTTCTGAGTGTGATTCCAACCCAAACAAACTTGAACTCATTTTCCTTTCTCTACTGTGTTCCTTTCAGAGTCTGTCCCACAGCCTCCGTCATCTAGTTCCCCTTGATGGTTGACTTCCTCTTGGGTTTGGCCAATGGGAGGCACCAGCAGGGATCTGAGGGTGGTAAGAGAGAAAGATGGAGAGATTTCTTCTCTGAGGTCTACCCACTTTGGTGCAGTGTCTAGAGCACACTTAGCCCCAGCTCTCACTGGGCTCCAGTAAGATCCTTTCCTTCTTCAGCTGTTGCTAGTCTCTGGGGCTTCCACACCCCCCTTTTTAATCCCCTTAACCCTACCCACCCATCTGTGAGTGGTCCCTTTATTAACATCTCTGAATTTGAACCTTCTGGAGTTGAATTTTGTTTTCTAACTGAAAATGATGGGGAACTTACTAGTTACAGTGTATCTTTTTCTATTATTTAAGTATTTTGCAATGTGTCTATCATGGATGTTCAGAGAATGCAAATATTAAAAGATAAATCATCAAAATAAATCTTAAATAACCTAGATCAGTAAATTCTGGAGAGGATCGCTGGAGAATTGGTCTACTTCAGCACCTAATGTACTTTCATTTTGTTTGGCTTTAATCAGATGCTAGCAAGGAATTATGATTTATACTCTTGTACATTACAGCCTTGTCAGTACAGCTAAGGTGAATGTTCCTGAACAAGAGTTATCACTGGTATCTCTCTGCAGAGTGCACACGGCATCCAGGTACCAGAGTATAATATGGTGGAAGGAAACTTAATGGGAATCACATGGGCTAAATTCAGATCACATCTCTGCCACTTCAGTTCAGTTCAGTTCAGTCATGTGCACCTCTTTGCGACCCCATGGACTGCAGCGCACCAGGCCTCCCTCTCCACCACCAACTCCTGGAGCTTGCTCAATTCATGTCCATCAAGTCAGTGATGCCATCCAAACAGCTCATCCTCTGTCATCCCCTTCACCTCCCGCCTTCAATCTTTTCCAGCATCAGGGTCTTTTCTAGTGAGTCAGTTCTTCACATCATGTGGACAAAGTATTGGAGTTTCAGCATCAGCATCAGTCCTTCCAATGAATATTCATAACTGATTTCCTTTAGGATGGACTGGTTGGATTTCCTTGCAGGACTCTCAAGAGTCTTCTCCAACACCACAGTTCAAAATCATCAATTCTTCAGTGCTCAGCTTTCTTTATGGTCCAACAGTCACATCCATACAAGACTACTGGAAAAACTGTAGCTTTGACTAGATGGACCTTGGTGGGTAAAGTAATGTCTCTCCTTTTTAATATGCTGTCTAGGTTGGTCATAGTTTTTCGTCCAAGAAGCAAGTGTCTTAATTTCAAGGCTGCAGTCATCATCTGCAGTGATTTTAGAGCCTAAGAAAATAAAGTCTATCACTGTTTACATTATTTTCCCATCTATTTGCCATGAAGTGATGGGACCAGATGCCATGATCTTCGTTTTCTGAATGTTGACTTTTAAGCCCACTTTTTCACTCTCCCTTTTCACTTTCATCAAGAGGCTCTTTAGTTCCTCTTTTCTTTTTGCCATAAGGGTGGTGTCATCTGCATATCTGAGGTTATTGATATTTCTTCCAGCAATCTTGATTCCAGCTTGTGGTTCATCCAGTCCACCATTTCTCATGATGTTCTCTGCATATAAGTCAAATAAGCAGAGCGACAATACACAGCCTTGATGTACTCCTTTCCCAGTTTGAACTAGTCTGTTGTTCCATGTCTGGTTCTAACTGTTGCTTCTTGACCTGCTTACAGTTTTCTCAGGAGGCAGGTATGGTGGTCTGATATTCCCATTTCTTTAAGAATTTTCCAGTTTGTTGTGATCCACATGGTCAGAGGCTTCGGCATAGTCAATAAAGCAGAAATAGATGTTTTTCTGGAACTCTCTTGTTTTCTCTATGATCCAACAGATGTTGGCAGTTCGATCTCTGGTTCCTCTGCCTTTTCTAAAACCAGCTTGAATATCTGGAAGTTCACGGTTCACATACTGTCGAAGCCAGCCTTGGAGAATTTTGAGCATTACTTTGCTAGCATGTGAGATGAGTGCAATTGTGCAGTAGTTTGAAGACTCGTTGGCATTGCCTTTCTTTGGGATTGGAATGAAAACTGACCTTTTCCAGTCCTGTGGCCACTGCTGAGTTTTCCAAATTTGCTGGCATATTGAGTGTAGCACTTTCACAGCATCATCTTTTAGGATTTGAAATAGCTCAGCTGGAATTCCATCACCTCCACTAGCTTTGTTCGTAGTGATGATTGCTAAGGCCCACTTGACTTCACATTCCAAGATGTCTGGCTCTAGATGAGTAATCACAGCATCATGATTATCTGGGTCATGAAGATCTTTTTTGTACAGTTCTTCTGTATATTCTTGCCACCTCTTCTTAATATCTTCTGTTTCTGTTAGGTCCATACCATTTCTGTCCTTTATCGAGCCCATCTTTGCATGAAATGTTCCCTTGGTAGCTCTAATTTTCTTGAAGAGATCTCTAGTCTTTCCCATTCTATTGTTTTCCTCTATTTCTTTCCATTGATCCCTGAGGAAGGCTTTCTTATCTCTCCATGCTATTCTTTGGAATGCTGCATTCAGATGCTTATATCTTTCCTTTTCTCCTTTGCCTTTAGCTTGCTTTGATTCCCTGAGTCTCTTGTCCCTCCTGGGTCCCCAAAGGGGACTCATCCCATCACATGAAGGATCTGTACTGTTTGGACATTGCCTCTGTACTGTTTGGACATTGCCTCTTGGATGCCATAGCATTACTATTTTTACATCCTTCCATGAACCTAAGAAACAAACCATTAATCCCTTAGCTGTTTTCATTCCAATATATGGACACAACATACCCTCACTCCATGTCCAAATCACACTCCTACTAGCTAGAGGAGGGGTGTTCCAGGGGTCAGGCATGAGAGAAGGCTTGAACCTAATGCACTGAGATTTGGAGGACCCCAAAATTGTAAATAATGGTTTTGAAAGCTTAACATCTATTTAGCAAGAGTCATGGTTTAAAGTGGGAAGTCGCCAGATGGTGTGCACTGTTAATAATGCCCATCTGTGAGCCATGTCATGAATTATAAAACCGATTTGGAGGAGAACATCTCCTGCTGTTTCTCACAGGCACCGTGATGTCTCCTCACGCTCTGGGGGTCAGGTATGGAATGAGGGGCATGTTGCTTAATAATAACTCATATAGTGTTTTGTATAATAATATTAAAATACTTGAATGCTAGTTAATTTGTTACAAATATTTGTGGCATCCAGAACTTCCTGCTTCACACACGCCTGCCTCCAGGAGCATGGAGGTGCCTGGCTGTAGGTAGGGCTGCCTGTCTCCAGTGCTGTGTTGGGCCACTCTTGACCTTCTGCCCTGATTCTGGTGAGCTTGGCCTGTGAGCCTCTTCACTTCAGTATAGATTTCTGTCAGTGGCCTCAGGTGCTCTTGCATTCAAGGCCAGTTTGCTCCTGTGTCTCCACCGTGACCTTGCAAACTCTCCCTGTCTGGTGTCACAGCTGCAGATAACAGAGGTTCCCTCCTTCCTCCTCGGTCCCTGAGGACCGGGTCACTTGGTTGCCTTGCCTGAATGGTCTGCTAGGAGAGGGCATGAGCAGCTTCCTAAAATCTCTAAGGCACAGTTCTTCACCTGTAACGATACTTCACTAAGGAGTCTCAGTAAGGACTGATGTAAGGCATCAGTGGAAAGTGGTGATGGGGCAGAGCAGGGCAATCCTCAACCACCAGCCCCAGGACAGCCTGCACACTGTTTTTATACCCCACGTACACTCCTTCCCTTGCTCTCTGTCTCACCTGCAGGGAACACCCTCCCCTTGCTCCACAAAGCCCCCAACTCAATGCTTCCATTATGAAGCCCCTTTACCCTTCACACCCATGGGGGTCTTCCTTCCCAGAATCCTTGCAGGCATGGCATCCACCTACCTGTACTTTGCTTTATGCTGCATTCAGTTATCTTCACTTGTGCTGTCTCTCAGGTAGGATGGAAAACTCGGCAGGGAGAGCCATGCCTTCTATGTCTTTGCACCCTCTCCCATTGTGTGTCTGACCCAGAGTTGGAAAGACATGTGTGCTAAGTCACTTCAGTCATGTCAGAGTCGTTGCAACCCCAGGGACTGTAGCCTGCCAGGCTCCTCTGTCCATGGAATTCTCCAGGCAAGAATACTGGAATGGGTTGCCATCACCTCCTCCAGGGGATCTTCTTAGACCTTGGGATCAAACCTGCATCTCTTACGTCTCCTACATTGGCAAGTGGGTTCTTTACCTCTAGCACCACTTGGAAAGCCCTGGGAAGACACAAGGAGCTTCATTATTCTTATCCATTGTATAATTCATCTTGTCCTGTTATTTCAGTAGTCCTCAGTCCTCACACTGCACTAGAATTACCTGGGAAACTTTCAAATATGCAGGTCCTCAGGCCCGTTTCACTAGATCTAGAATGGAGCCCAGTTTTGGATGTTTATTTAAAGCTCCCCCATGTAAGTCTAAGGTATAGCTCAGAGCACGGTGTGAACCAGGATAACTTTGGCCTCAGCTTTACTTAATTCCCCTCTCACTTCAATTTGTCTGCTGGCTGCACTTTCTCCATTTTAATATTTCAAATGATATCTTACAAGTTAAATTGCAACCCTCAGCTCCTTTTTGATATAATACACAAGAATCATCTTTAAGGCAAGTGAAAACTTTTGCCATTACCTCATTGGGCAGAGAGTCAAGCTGTAAAAAACCATACGAGTGATTCCTTCAAATTGAGACTTTCGTTAATCAGTGAGCCATCCTCCAGGCACCTGTGTAAAGCCAGGCAGTCACCATTTGTGACATTCTGTTTCCTTCACCCTAAATCAGGCAGAACTAGCAAACAACAAAGGGACTGCCACCTATCAGGGTCACCAACAGGTAATGATGAAATAATAGGTAAAGAGGGAAGAAACGGGAATGATGAATCAATGAGGTTATTATGACAAAATGATTTAATATGAGAAAGTGAATTGAGGAGATTTTGATGGCATTTACAAGTTTCATTTCACTTGAGGATCACAATGAATTCAGTATCTCCTGAAAAACGTTTAAGAATATTTTATTTTGAAGACATTCTGCTAACAAGACAGGAAAAATAATCTTGAGGAATATTTTCCCCATTTGTTTCTTTTTTGGTTTACTGCAGTTTTAATTACTTAAGAAAGGAAACCATGAGGTGAAAAGGAAAAAAAAAAAAAAAAACCCAGTAACCCACAGAATTCTTAAAGAGTCAAGGTGGTTTGAAATGAATATTTGTGTAAGATGGTTAAAACAAGGAAACTGTGAGGAAGTATACACTATTTTACAGTTCTCNGGTGAAAAGGAAAAAAAAAAAAAAAAAACCCAGTAACCCACAGAATTCTTAAAGAGTCAAGGTGGTTTGAAATGAATATTTGTGTAAGATGGTTAAAACAAGGAAACTGTGAGGAAGTATACACTATTTTACAGTTCTCTAAATTATGTTTTTCAAAAATTTCCATTGGGCATCAATACACTTTTAGATATTCTGTCAGATTAATTTTCTTAACAATTGCTTTAAAAAACAATTTTGTTTATCTGCTGAAAATTAAAAGAGCTATTATACTTTGTTATAAACTGTGGAGCTGCTTTACTGAAGATCTATTATTTCAACTTTGTCTCTTCAATGTACAGTTAAACTAGGCTCTAAAATCAANCTTAACAATTGCTTTAAAAAACAATTTTGTTTATCTGCTGAAAATTAAAAGAGCTATTATACTTTGTTATAAACTGTGGAGCTGCTTTACTGAAGATCTATTATTTCAACTTTGTCTCTTCAATGTACAGTTAAACTAGGCTCTAAAATCAAGGAGAAGGCAATGGCAACCCACTCCAGTACTCTTGCCTGAAAAATCCCATGGACGGAGGAGCCTGGTAGGCTGCAGTCCGTGGAGTCGCGAAGAGTCGGACAAGACTGAGCGACTTCACTTTCCCTTTTCACTTTCATGCATTGGAGAAGGAAATGATGACCTACTCCAGTATTCTTGCCTGGAGAATCCCAGGGACGGGGGAGCCTCGTTGGCTGCCGTCTATGGGATTGCACAGAGTCGGACACGACTGAAGCAACTTAGCAGCAGCAGCAGAATCAAATAAGTTCCTTCTGTATCTACACAGTTATTTTTTTCATGAGCAAAATTTCCATTGTTCATGAATCTTTAGATGGATTACTTTTCCCTTGGATGTCTTTTCAGGGTATTGTTTTTATTAAAATTTGTCATTTTTCTTTTATGGAGAAGCTCACTAGAAAATACACACTGCTCATACATCCAGAGCTTTCACATACCTTAATTCCTTCCTCTGAAATATAAACAGAGACCAAGGATCACCAATACTATAAAATCCTCCAATATGAAGGAAAGTGACCCTAAAACAAATAGACAGGCTAAAGGAATGTAGACTGATGAGAGGAGATGAAGAGAGCAGAAGAAAATGCTGAAACAGTTAGAATTCACATCCTCCAGGAAACAAAAGGAATTACTGTACCCATTTTCTAAAAAATGAATCAAACTTGAGGAAAAAGGAAGACGATTGGGGAAAACAACATGGGTTAGAATGGTTGGTGTCAAGGAAGAAATGAGTCTCAAGTTTCATCACCCTTTTGGGGTGAGCATTCCATAATGCAGAAACAGTATAATCGAAGGTGTGGAATCAGGAATGAAACAATGTGTGTCTCAAAGACAGAGCAGTCACTCAGATTGAGATTACACTGAGAGTAAGGATACATGCTGAGCAGTTGTGGGAAATAAGAATGGATAAGTAAGATGAAGCTATGTTGATGAGGGCTTTGACATTAGGATTTTGGATTTAGTTCCATAAGCAACAGGTAACACACATGGCACCCCACTCCAGTACTCTTGCTGGAAAATTCCATGGAAGGAGGAGCCTGGTAGGCTGCAGTCCATGGGGTCGCGAAGAGTCGGACACGACTGAGTGACTTCCCTTTCACTTTTCCTTTCATGCACTGGAGAAGGAAATGGCAACCCACTCCGGTGTTCTTGCCTGGAGAATCCCAGGGATGGGGGAATCTGGTGGGCTGCCGTCTATGGGGTTTCACAGAGTCGGACATGACTGACGGGACTTAGCAGCAGCACACACTGAAGCTGGGGTTGCGTGTAAGATTGGGAGTTGGGCCACTGAATTGCAGTTTCTGTATGCTTCTTCAGGTTAGTAGTGGGATGGAGAGATACAAGTCAGAAGGACAGATTAAAGCTTATAGGAAATACCCAAAAGTTAAGCAGTGTTATTGTAAAATAAAAATTGCATCTATTACAATTTTTTAAAGAAAGGGAAAGCATTATTTGCTTCCAAATTTTCTTGATTGATTATAACTAAAACCCTGAGTAATTTGTTAAACAGCATTTCCAAAAAAAAGCATCATGACAATAATTATTGCAAGATCACTGATGAGTATTATCTCTCAAAAAAGCTCTCTATACACTACGGGGATGGTTATAGTTCTGCCACTGCTTGGGGAAAAAAATAAAACAGTGTTTTTATGCTTTACTTACATAGAGAAGCATTAGAACTTAGTGATCTATGTTCAAATTCAAGATAAACCATGTTAGAGAAGTCATTTAATGTTCCTAACCTCAGTTTCCTTATCTGTAAAATGGGTATAGTGATAATTAGGAAAAAACCTGTCACATAATAAATGTCAACTGTTACTATGCTGTGAGGTCAATGTTATGTTTATAGATTCATTGATTAGAATATTTATATTTAATTTATATTAGAAAGAATACCGCCGTTTATTGTAGTGGTAAGGGAAGAGTTAAAAGATGCTGTAAGTAATAAGTAATGAACAATGGGAAATTTAATCAAAGTCACCATTTAAAGACAAAGCACCATTCCTTGGTTTTGAATCTATTATAACTAGTATTATTAATAGTAATAAGTGTTGGTTTCTATAGAACCAGGACTTGGAAACAAAGCCAAGTGACATATGTATATATTTATTTAATGGTGGGAGACCCAGCACATTTGGCGATGGGCACAGTGTTCCACTCAGTGGGATGAAATGCATGCCTCACGCCAGCTTCTTTAGAGGGACTGTTATTCATCACAGCTGTAATGTTCCCTTCAGAGAGCTCCTACCAGAATGGAAAAGGCGCACTGGCAATTTATATACAAAAGCTAACCCACGTTTGGCTTTGAAAATTCACTGGGAAAACTGTATGCAGTCTGTTAGTTATTCACGGACATGCTCTGGTTTCTGATGAAAGTGCTGTGGTTTCGTTTGTTATCATCAGAGT
The DNA here is from genome assembly GCA_006410875.1 of Neotragus pygmaeus. Classification (NCBI taxonomy): domain Eukaryota; kingdom Metazoa; phylum Chordata; class Mammalia; order Artiodactyla; family Bovidae; genus Neotragus; species Neotragus pygmaeus. The sequence continues at coordinate 17,190 of SJYV01054911.1, forward strand.
AAAATTAGAAAGCAGCAAAGAAAAATTAAAGGACTGGCATGTAGACATATTCTAGCTGACAAATCATTATGTGTAAGTTTTCATGGTTCAGCTGCCATGTAAAAATAGTCATAATTCACATAGCCCTGTGTTTGGAGTATGCAGACTGGCCTTTGCCCTGATTGTCGGCCCTGCCTCCACCTTCCTTTGGTAAAATTATAGAGTCGTCCTCTGCCCAGGGACACTCAGCATGCCCTGCAGAGCTGCGAGTTCGGGACGCTCGAACACCCTGCCTTCAGCAGTGCCATTAATGTAAACTGTACTGAAACATCTTTTAACATCTAATGAAACAATGTAACTGAAAATATAAACTTGCAAAATGCTGGGGAGTTGAATCTTGATTGAAAGGGAATATTATCTCCAGTTAACCTTTCAACTGAAATAGTTTCCCTGCCCCTTAATTAGATAAGTGTGTAAGTCTAGACACCAAGATTTTTCCTCAAATAACATTCTCTCACATCCACAGAGGAATGCTATGGGGTTCTAAAAGCACATTCGCATCTACTATCACAACTGATCTTCACAAGAAACGTGAGAGACAAGCATCACAACACCCATTTTGTAGCTGCAAATATAAAAATCCAAGACAGTGAACTGCTTTGCCCCAAATTTCACAACTAAGAGAGGAAGAAGTGGGGTTTGAATCCAGCGCTTGGTAAAGGGTCCAACATTTGTGCCACTTTCTTGAAATGTGTTTTGGAAGGGAAGTAGGACTTTGTTTCCTATTTAATGATGAATTGTTCCTATTAATAATTTAATGATGAATTATATCTTTAAATGATAAAGAATACAAATACAGTTTCTTTTAGTCCCAGCTAGAAAAGCAGGCATCCCTGGTGGCTCAGACAGTAAAGAATCTGTCTGCAACCTAGGAGACTTGGGTTCGATCCTTGAATCAGGAAGATTCCCTGGAAGAGGAAATGGCTAGCCCCTCAAGTATTCTTCCCTGGAGAATTCCAAGGACAGAGAAGCCTGGCGGGCTATAATCCATGGGGCCACAGAGAGTCAAAGACAACTGAGCAATAACACTTTCACTTTCAGAAAAGCAAAAATGATACTGGAATGCTTGAGTATTCAACATGTAAGAAATGTGATGCTGTCATTTTGTTGGTTGATTTTTTGTCCATATGATCAGCTCTGTACTCATTTTCCTTCAACCAACCCAGAACCGGGAAACCACTATGTAGCAAGCAACCTGTCAGACACTGAAGACACAAAGGGTCAAGTTTCAGCCTTTGGCTCAGAAGTCCTTTTTGGAGACAGACAAGCAAACAGGTCATACCTCACAGTATTCTAAATGCTGTGACAGAGAGGTGCCTACAGGCTGCTAGGGGAGCCCAGGGAAGGGTTGGGTATGTCAATTAAGGAAGATTTTCTGCAGAAGGAAATATCTCAGATTAGTTTTGAAGGATGAATAGGAGTTTTCCAAGCAAAGAGAGGGGAAAGAAATAGCAGGAATGGTAAGAGACGTGGAGACAGAAGACAACAGGAATAAATACAGTTTCTGCTGAGGGACACAGGAAAGGAGGGGCTCTTTAAAGGAGAATAGCATATAACCATAAAGATAGTTCAGTGCACACAGTGCTTGCCTTGTGCTAGGCTCTGTTCTAAGCACTTCACATGTACAAACACATTTATCATTCACAGTTTTGCAAGCAGGCAACTGAGACACATGAATATTGAGCAGTCTGGCCAATAGTCCATGGCCCATGCTTTCAGCACTATGTTATACTGCCTTCCAAAAGTGTGTGTGTGTAGCAGAGAGAGGGAGAGGGAGAACAGAGGAAGCTTCCAGAGAAACAGAGATGAGCAGAATTTTGGAAAATCTGTATACTTTAGAAAAAAATTAAACCAATGGAGGGACTTTATTTTGGAAAAGTGGGGTGAGAAGGCAGAGGAAGAAAATGAACCTTGGTATTACTAAAGAGCCTATACATTAAAGTCAAATTCAAATAAGAATTTACTCCTGGGTAGGAGTAAGCTGTGTCAGACCTATGTCCCCCAGAGGGCTTGTCAAGGAGCCTTCCAGCAGGCTTTGCTCCCCATAAATGTTCTGAGTAGTCAGAATCCTGCCATGTTATTAGGGCAGCACAGGAGGAAAGCATGAATTTGTTGGAATGCATGAGCCCTTTGGGTGCAGATGTTTAATAAATATTGATTGATAACAAATCATAGTTAGTGCTATAACTAAGGTTAGTAAAATTAATTGGAAACACATTGAATGTTAGCTTAGTTGTTATGACTCATGGCTAACAGGTAAAAATTCAGTAAGGAAAGTTTTACCTTTTTCCTCATTTTTAGGGATGTTAATGTAGATAAGCTGTCACTAGCTAATAAGTTCAAAGTCAAATTTGCAGTCCTCTTCTGTCAAGGAAGAAAGTACTCTGTGATAGGAATTCTAATCACTAATCTTGCCACCATTTTGTCTTATTTTTTCAGTGCTTATTTCCTCTCCATATTTACTATTTCCTTTAAAACAATTTTTATTGCACTCTATCTTTGAAAATGCCCACAAATTCTTTTGCAATGAGGTAACGGTGTAATTAAATACATACATAAACCAGATGTTACTTGAAGACCCCTTGGAGGGTTAGTTAAAATTAGTTTACCTCTGATCAGAAGAACTCAAAGAATTCCCATGATTTCCACTCTCCTGTGGGCCATTTCGATTCAAACCCACTTATTCATTTTTCTTCTCGTTCTTTCAACAAGCATTTACTGACCACCTGTACATCCCAGGTACCATTACACCAATGGCAAGTCCCTGTCCTGGAGGATCTCCCATCCTAGTAGGTGAGAGGCAGGCAAAGAAGCAGACAAGAGCAAAAGAATTATGTACGTGAAAAGATAGTTCCAGGGAGTGAAAAATTTGATGAAGAAAAGGAGACAAGGAGATGTGGGGTGGGGGTGAATTTCCCCTGGGGGCTCAGGGAAGTTCTCCCTGAAAGGTGACCTCTGATTGGGACCTGAATGACCAGCATGACGGCCTGCCAGTCTGGGGGGAGGAACTGCAAGCAGAGACAACCATCAGGATCAAGGCTTTGAGGTTAGGCTGGACAGGGAGAATGAGTGGCAGGGGTTAGATGCACTTAGGAGAGGGAGCTGGAAAAGAAGATGAGTGGCCAAGGGGGGCCAGGTCACAAAAGGCTTTGTGAAAGGCCAGGGGAGATGGGAGTTATTCTTAATTGGGGTCTGAAGGCTTCTGCCTTATGATTTTTAAAGACCGCAGTTTCTATTTTGTGGAAGGAAGATTGCAGAAAAGGAGACCCATTGCAGGGGGCCTCTTGCGATTGTCTGGGGGACAGATAGTGGCCCTGGAACCACGAGGTATTGGGCATCCAGGGAGAAATACAGTGGATCCTTGAACAGCATGGGTTTGAACTGTGTGAGTCCACTTATTACATGAGTTATTTCCAATAGGAAATACTACCCTACTACATGATCTGCAGTTAGTTAAATATGTGTATGCAGAATCATGGATGTGGAAGAACCTCATCCTGTATTTCCCCTGGATGCCCAATACCTTGTAGTTCCAGGGCCATTATCTGTCCCCCAGACAAATGCAAGAACCTCTCCCACCCTCAAGGGCTGACTTTAAATTATATGTGAGTTTTCTACCACATAGAGGTGGATGTCCCAAACCTAGCTGCTGTCATCTGTAGACAGCAGCAAGTTCACTTTTAGAGATGCTGAGACAGAGGCAAAACTCCTGCCTCAGTCCCCTACCCACACCCTTTGCTGACTTCTGCAAGAAATTTAATTGCATCAAAACTGTAATTTTTGGAATTTTACTTAAATTTGAGGAGTGAGAAGGAAGGGCTTACTTTGGGGAAACTGTGAGCATCATTGACAGGGCCCCCTTTGTCTCACTCTGGAGAAGGCAGTGGCACCCCACTCCAGTACTTTTGCCTGGAAAATCCCATGGACGGAGGAGCCTGGAGGGCTGCAGTCCCTGGGGTCGCTGAGGGTCAGACACGACTGAGTGACTTCACTTTTCACTTTCATGCATTGAAGAAGGAAATGGCAACCCACTCCAGTGTTCTTGCCTGGAGAATCCCAGGGACGGGGGGAGCCTGGTGGGCTGCCGTCTATGGGGTCACACAGAGTTGGACACGACTGAAGCGACTTAGCAGCAGCTCTCTTTTAAGGGTCTGTTGTGCCCACCCATGAACCCTCCTCTCTATGCAAATCCTCCAGCACTTATAATCCTGTCCTCACTGCCCCCTGCCTCAGAGGGAGCAAGCCCTTTACCTCAGTGCCAGTTGAAGATCATTGCTAATATATTAAATCAGAGGGAAATCCACACACCTGCCGCATTAAATGTTAGTTACATATGAACTGACTTGTTACCGACTCGGTGATACACTGTTGCGGTTTGTAAGCATTTCACACGATTTTTATTTTATGGTTTATTTTTCTGTTACGATAATCCATTTTTATTTTTCAGGCCTCAAACATTTTGTGGGACATTACAAAACTCACGCCCTCTGTGCCCATGGAACTTCGTGACTCAAACAACCGTGACTGGGGGGCCAGGCTCGCTGGCACTGTGGTTAAGTGACATCACCTCCATGTGACACCGTGTACACCGAAGGATGAGTTGCGGTGTCCGCAGGCTTCCAGGACACTGCTCACAACATCCATGCATGTCTCCCCACCCTCCCCTGTTACAATGGGCTTCCTGGGCCACCCGCCTTCCTGTTACTCACAGGCTCCTCTCCACTCCACACTCCTCTGCTCCCAGGACCGTGGGCCCAGAAAGGTCAACCCAGAGCCTGAGGTGGTAGAAATTCTGGATCCCGGATTCTCCGCGGCCGATCTAGTGGGAGAGCGTGGCTTCCACTCAGGAGCCCCTGGGGGTGGGGCACAGGCTGGGCAGAGAGAGGAAAGGTTGGAAGAAGGGACCCAGGGCCCTCACATGCAGGAATCCTGAGGCAAAGAGATGGAGACGAAGCCTGGAGGAAAGGGAGAAAGTGTGTGTGGTGGGGGCGGGGGTGGGGGCGCAGAAGCATAGTACAGACCGAGGTCTGGCAGCTGCTGGGAGGACAGGCCTGCGCCTGGTGGCTTCCTCTAAGGCAGCCTCATCTTCTTGGCTCCAGCAGGCCCTGCAGTTTGTGTTTCAGCAACCACACGGCTCACCTGGGCGCACCCTTCCTGGCACAGTTCTCATGCCTCTTCTCCCCACCTTCTTTTTCCATCTCTTCTTAGAGATATAAGGGATCCTCCCCGTGTGTGGAGACTCAGACATCAAAGTCAGAGCAGATTTAGGGGTTGAACATATGACCTCTGGAGCCAGGTTGCCATGGCTTACATCCAAGCTCTGAGCTCAGTCACCTGGGGGTGTGGCTAAAACTCAGCCTCTGTTCACCGGTGCCAAATAGAAACACGGAGACAGCATTTGGGGTGAAGTAGAAAAGAGTAGCTTTTATGGGTTTGTCAGGCAAAGGGGGCCACAGCAGACTAATGCCCTCCATGTGTCCCAACCGTGAGGGTGTAGAGAGGAGAGTGGTACTGTTCAAGGAGCAGGTGTGATCAGCTCATGGACATTCTTCTGATTGGTTGGTGGTGGGGTAATTGGGAGTCAACATCTTCAACCTTCTGGTTCCATCCAGTCTGGGGTCTATGTGCTTGTGGGCAGCATACAGCTGACTTTTCCCACCTGGTGGGGGTTTCAGTATCTGCAAAACAGCTCAAAGGACATGACAATATTATCTATAGAACTTGAGACAGAATCTATAGACCTGACTTTGTTTAATGGCTAAAGTATTATTATTTCGTCTTGCTTCACTGTTTTCCTTTCTTTCTGCATTTTTTCACTTCTCTGATTATACTTATTCTTTTTTTTTTTTTTTTTGGCAGAGTGATGTATCTGCTTTTTATTTTATTTATTTATTTTTACTTTACAATACTGTATTGGTTTTGCCATACATTGACATGAATCTGCCACAGGTGTACATGAGTTCCAAGGCAGGCAGAAGGCCTGGTTTGGGGCCTATGCTGGGAAGGATTCATAAGGTTCTGCATGGTCATCTGGGCCCTGGGCCTACTTCTTATCATGTCTGTGCCTCAGTTTCCTCAGTTGTGAATGGGCTGGAAATAGTTCCCATTGTACCAGCTTGTGATGTCAACTGCAAAGTTCCTAGCATGCACCGAAAATGAAAGTCGCTCAGTCGCGTCTGACTCTTTGCAACCCCATAGACTGTAGCCTGCCAGGCTCCTCTGTCCACAGGATTCTCCAGACAAGAACACTGGAGTGGGTAGCCATTTCCTCCTCCAGGGGATCTTCCCAGCCTAGGGTCTCATGCATTGCAGGTGGATTATGTACCAGCTGAGCTACCAGGGAGGTCCTCCTAGCATATAAGGGTTCGCAAATGCTCCACTATTGTTTTAAAGATTTGTCAAAACAAGGTCACAAAACTGTGGCATATTTTAAAGTTTACCTTAGCTAGTTATAATTTTAACTCAAAAAACACAATGGTATATAACTGTGCTATGCTGTACCATGCTAGGTCGCTTCAGTCATGTCTAACCCTTTGCAACCCTATAGACTGTAGCTCACCAGACCCCTCTGTTCATGGAATCCTCCAAGCAAGAATACTGGAGTGGGTTGCCAGTGCCCCTCCTCCAGAGGATCATCCTGACCCAGGGATTGAACCTGCATCTCCTGCAGCTCCCCCATAGTAGGCAGATGCTTTACTGATGAGCCATTGGGGAAGCCCATATAAGTGTACTATCCTCAGATAATTACATGTTTGTTTTTCTTTAATTAATTTGCAGCACCTGAAATGAGGTATGGGTCAATCACAGGACACCATTTAGAGTTGAACAAGAAGCATCTATATATAATGCCTTTTTAGGAAATAATGTCCAAAATTCAAGTTTGAGATCCTTTGTGAATGTTTGTCTCCAGGCCAAGTGCTTCCTCTGATCCCTCTCTGACCCCCCACTCCCACTCTCATTCATGTCTTAAAATGATGACAGCACATAAGTGTGAGAGCTGGATTAGACTCCATTTCCTAGTTCTCTGATTTTAAAATGGGATTAACAGGGTAAAATAATGCAAGGCTAAAACCCTATGTCCTATAAACAACTGAAGTCAGGCAGTCTTTGAGGAGATGAAGGCCCACAGGTCCTGGCCACAGGAGAGCTGTGGAAGGAAAGACAAACTCTCTCTTTTTCACTCACTAAGTCATGTCCAACTATTTGTGACCCCAAGGGGACTGCAGTATGCCAGGCTTCCCTGTCCTTCACTGTCTCCCAGAGTTTACTCAAACTCAAGCTCTCTCTACCACCCAATTGTTTTAACTCATCAAGTCTGTGGGTGATTTTCAACCAAATGGCACTATAGGGCCACAATTACCCTAAATTACAGCAGTCCATAAATTAGGAGGAAGTGGAGGGCATGACAACCCACTTCACTATTCCTGGAGAATGCCATGGGCAGAGGAGCCTGGTGGGCTACAGTCCCTAGGATTGCAATTGACGCGACTTAGCGCCTGTGCGTAGGAGACAGAGAGGGAAGGCCAAGTTAACCTCACTCCCCAGTTTCCGTTGGAAACATCAGTGCATGAAGGGCTTTGCGGTTGCTACTGTAGGAATGTTACTTGCAGATCTTTAAAAATAGGAGCCTTGGCTGCTCTCTGGGAAGCTGAGATGAAAGCCTACCTAGACTGGAGCAGACTGGCTGACCTTTCAAAGGCCCTTTTATCCTTGAGCGCCTGGTTTTGATGTAGTGTTGAGTATTTTTCAACTTCCTATCAAGAGTCAGGGAGATATGAAAAATAAGGTTGGGTTCTGCACTCATTACTTCATGCATTTTTAAAAGGTTTTAAAAATGGATAAACATTGTAGTCACTCGATAAATAATATTCCAACAAGATGAGAAATTTAAATTTGTCTATTTTGCAAATCTAAAAGTTGAAAATTCCTATGCAAGAATCCTTGTGGGGGGAAACACCATTTTCTTTAAAATGGGAGACAAGTCCTTGTTGATCAGCCCATAGTAGAAACACACCACATTTTTGCTGAATGAAGGAGATATTGAGGAACACAGTTTTTTTTATGTCTTAATGCTTATTATTTTGGAGGAAATAAAGTCAATGGATAATGATGACAACTTTAAAAAATAGCTGACATTTATTGAAAGGACTTTTTAGTCTCAGTTGCCTGCTACTGTGTAACGAACCACCACAACATGTAGTAGCTTAAAAGAATATTTTATTATTTCTTAGTATTCCAGGTGGCACTAGTGGTAAAGAACCTGCCTGCGAATGCAGGAAATGTAAGAGACACGGGTTCAATTCCCAGGTCTGGAAGATCCCCTGGAGGAGGAAATGGCAACTCATTCCAGTATTCTTACCTGGAGAATCCCACGAACAGCAGAATCATAGGGCTGTGAAGAGTCAGACATGAGTGAAGTGACTGAGCAGGCAAGGGTCTATGGGTTGACTGGGCTCAACTTGGTGGCATTCTGCTCCACATGGTGCCTTCTAGGGCTGGAATGTTCAAGATGGATATCTTGCTGGATGGGATTCCTGGAATAGAACAGCTAGGGTTTGAGTTGGTATTTCTCTTTCTCTCCAGGGAGTTTCTCCAACAGGATCACCTAACTTCTTTATATGGTGGCTCAGGGCTTCGACAGCAAATGTCCCAAGAAGACAAACCCCTATATGCAAGCATTTATTAAGACTCTGCTTCCGTACCACTTGCTAGTATCCCATTGGCCAAAGCAAGTTATCCAGCCAAGTCCAGAGTCAGCGTGGGAGGACATTACACAAGGGCTTAGAATTGGAAGGCATGATTCATTTGAGGCCCCCAGTGTAAGTCAACCACACAACCCACTTGCCACATCTGTGTTGGACATTTTACATCAATGTAAAATTTAGAGTACTGCAAAGTGTATACTACTTAGAATCTTCATTCTAAGATGAAAAAACCAACATACAGAGAGGTTACTGACTTTATTACCCAAAGCCAAAACTGGTAAGAACTGACAGAGTTGGAGTTGAATATAAGCCATCTAATCCTAGAACCTGAACTCACAAATCTGAAGGCACAAGCACAAGAATCGAAAGTTACTAACTTAAAAGTAAATAATATCTCAGAAATATTTAGGTAAATATTTGATTTAGAAGTTCAGGGCTTCCCTGGTGGCTCAGTGGTAAAGGATCCACCTGCCAATTCAAGAGATATGGGTTCAATCCCAGGTCTGGGAAGATCTCACATGCCATGGAGCAACTAAGCCCGTGCACCATAACTATTGAGCCTCTGTTCTAGAACCAGAGAATCTAGCTACTGACCCCTTGCCTGACAACTGCTGAAGCCTGCACACACTAGAGCCCATGCTCAGCAACAAGAGAGGTCACTGCACTGAGAAACCCGAGTGCTGCAGCTAATGAGGAGCCCCCACTCTCCTCAGCTAGAGAAAGCCCATGCAGCAATGGAGAACCAGCATAGCCAAAAATAAAGAAAAAAAAAAATTTTTTTAAGAAGCTTATACATTCAGTAACATTTATGAGAATTCTGTCCTCCTTTTTCTAAGAGGTCATATTACATCTTAGCTCCTAAAAGGATTGTGAACCAGGAGAGGCAGGAGCACTGAGTTGTTGAGTTCCATTGACCTGGGTTAGAATTTTTCTTCTCCTTACTTATAGAGTCACTTGATAACTTCCTCAGCTGTAGGTTGGGAATGATAATCTATAACTTGCAGAGTGGTGGTGAGGATTAAATGAGATGTATAGTGAGCACAAAGTATGGAGAATGTTTTTGATGCTTAGAAGGTGTTCATATCTATGGATCAGTATGCATCCTGGACAGAGCTGAGTGTGACAGGACATACAAGGAGCAGATTTTAGGGATTTATGATCTCCTACATGAGCTCACTGGAAAATAATTAGCACAGTGAGTTTTAACCATAGCATAGGCCATTATATTCACCCACAGCTGGGAAGCATGGACCAGAATAGAGTGAGAGAAATTACAGGTCTGGAACACCCCCATCCCAGAAACAAAGGGAAAACAGGCACCACAGTCCCTGGAAGACTCATGGCGGGTATCCTCACAGAACTAGTCTAACTGATCCAACTCAACTTGACCAGGCTCTATTATCTGCAAATTTAATACAGTTTTAAGAGTCTTTTAGGGCATCCCCCAAATTTAGAGAGTCATATACTAGCTGAATACAGATCAATCATCTGGTTCTGGTCACCTCCTAATACAGGAAATTATTTTTGATTCTAGTGATGATGTGGAAAAACGGAGAAAAGAAAAAAAAACAATTCATCATGGGTAACTTTCCAAACCTTAGTTTCCATTATCTGGTTATGCCCTTAGCTGTCTGTTGGTTTTGAGGCAATTTACAGCTGGAAGAAACAAGACTCCACATTTCTTCCTGGGGTTTGAATGATGGCTTTTTCCATAGTATTATGGTCACAGTTCTACACATGAGTTATGGCAGCTCTAAATTACAGCCACAATATTATGGGAAAAAGGATAAATCCCTCACTGCCTTCTTTCATCTCCAAAGCAGTTGGGAAGTGGGGAGGAGGCCACTTACCCGAAAGGAATAAAATGATGTTGGGGGAAGTGTCTGGGTCAGAAGAGGCAGCTGGCAGCAGGCTTTGCTGAAAATGCTCTCAAACGCTAAATCATTATTACACAAATCTCTCTTCCCCAGATGCAAGAGGAAGGACAGAGCAAAAGAGGATAAGTGAGGAGGATGAGAACAGGGCAAACCCTCTTAAACCCTGCTCATTGCACTTAGCTTGCTGATGCTAACTGCCCAAATACTACTCTACAAGGACTCAAGGATACTCACTTCCCAAAGCAAGTTTTTGGTTTTTTAAAGGTAATTTCCAATACTCCCTTAAATGTGTTTCTTGCTATCTTACACATCTGAGTGATCCCTGAGTGTAGTGCCTCAGTTCTGTGGTATGATTTCCATCTTATTAGCTAGTAAACTCAGGTACGTTAATGTAACTTCCTTTAGCTCAGTTTTGTCATTTGTGAAATGGACAGGACACCTACATTGCAGTGTTATTTGGGGTAGCTAAAAGCTGTTGTTTGCACCTTCCTTTCTCTCACCTTCTTTCAGACTCTGCTAATTCTGCATCCCACGTGTCTCTGAGATGGTTTCCTTCTTCTCCATAATCTTGCCGATGCATTATCTCTCTCGTGAACCATGGCAGGCTCCCCCAACAGGTTTTCCTACCCTGGACAGTGCTGGGATCTCCAGAATGCACACTGACCCACTGCTACCTAAAGCCCTTAGCTCCTTCCCATTGCCTATAGTGTAAGTTCCAAACTCCAGAGCAGAGCACCCAAGTCTCTGAGACCCAGCTCTGTGGACACACCCTACTCCACCTCCTCCCCCACCTCATTTTCTGCACACACGTTCCTACTTAGTGAGCTAGTCAGCAAGTAGCGTGGCCTTTGAGAGAGGAACAAAAGCTGTTTGTCAGGTGGCAGGATTGAGAATCCAAAAGCTACTTGCCACTGTACAGTCAGATGAGCCGTGGTCAAAGCTGAAGGTTTTGGTTGCAGTTAGTTGTAGAGATTTGTGTTTGGGTCACACAGCTTTGTCCTTTGAAGACCTTTAGTGACCAGGGTTTCTATTTGATCACATATATTCCCTTTTATTCTTTCCCCAGCTTAAGAATTGGTCTGCTAATTATAATTTGAAAGAAATAGCAAGCAATGTTTCCTTGCTTTGATTTAAAATTTCAAGGAATTCTAGACCTGGGGCAAGTCGGAGGTGCTCTGGAGGGGAGGGCAGCCTGGTGAGTGACAGCTCTGTTGTGCAGCGCTGCGCGGCACGCCCGTGACACCGCTGGGCTCAAACAGCCTCACTCCGTGTGTACTCCTTCAGTGGCCTCACCACGGTTTCCATCTCAGTATTTTCAGGCAGAAAGAAAATCATTTGAATGGAGGCTTCATATTCTACGTAGAAAAGAATCAGAATCTGAAGGACAACTTTGAAAACCACACAAGAACGATAAAAAGGAACAAATTACTGATAATGTGCAAAACCGTGGCTGATTCTCAAAGGCATGAGGCTGGAATGGGAGAAGCCAGACACAAAAGGTTACAGACTGCTTGACTCCACGTATATGATCTGAAAGAACGAAAAATTCAGGGACAGAAATCAGATGAGTGGTTGTGGGGAATGGAGGTGGGGGCAAGGGGCAGGAGGGAATTTCAGGAATGATGGAGCCGTTCTGTGTCTGGATTGTGGTGTTATTACAAGATCATGTCAAAGCTCATCTAACTGTATGCCTAAAAAGGGTGAATTTTACTGTATGCAAATCATGCCTCAATGAACCTCACATACACACACACTCAGGAGGAGGATGCTAAGCTGGCTGGAATCAGGGCTGTGGGAAAGTCTAGGAAGTGGCCAGTGGGATGTCACCTGTGTTATACATGAAGATTCTGTGGCAAATTTGTTTGTAAAGAGATTCATGCTGCTAAAAACATTTGGAAAGACCGGATAATGTCAGCTGGGGGCAGCTGAGGCTTCTAAAGAGAGCTACGCTCTGTTGGTTTTTCTCCTGTATCCTACTACAAGGCAGAAGCCAGAAGGGGGAAAAGATGGCTATGTATATTTACCTTCTCTGAGAAAACCCCCAAAGTTTTTTCTCTCCCTGGATCTAAGTCTCACTAAGAGCTCTGTTCTCCTCCACACTTAGGAACAGAGGGCTGAACGCCATCTATTTTTGCCAGCCTGTACCGGCCAGTTGACAAGAACCCCTTAATGTGAGCAGGTGCAAGGCAACGAGGCCTTTGTTCAGCTCAAACCCACACCCGATGGGCTTTCCTGGCCCACACAGCCTTGGGAGCTTAGTAATAAAAGGACTTGAAAAGTTTGGCATGCCTGTGAAGCTGGCTGAATAAACCATCCTTGAAGCTGTGGTTTGGCTCCAAGTACCAGACGGCTCTCCTGCATTCACCTACGTCACAGCTCAGTGTGCAGGCCCTTCCGTGGGCTGGCAGCCCCCTTTACTGCAACCCCCACTTCTTGTTCTTGCCTTCCCTTGAAACTCCCAGTTTTAGGCCCCAGTCATGAAGGTGTTTATGTTTATGAAAACCACTAGGATTTGCTGAGTCACATTGGGACTAAATGAAATCAACCCTGAATATCCATTGGAAGGACTGATGTTGAAACTGAAGTCCTCATACTTTGATCCCCTGATGTGGAGAACCATTGAAAAGACCCAGATGCTGGGAAAGATTGAGGACAGGAGGAGAATGGGGCGACAGAGAATGAGATGATTGGATGGCATCACTGACTCCATGGACGTGAGTTTGAGCAAGCTCCAGGAGATAGTGAAGGACAGGGAAGCCTGGCATGCTGCAGTCCATGCGGTCAAAAAGCAGCAGACACGATCGAGTGACTGAACAACAAATTGGGACTAAGGGTAACCATCAGATGATGAAATTCCTTCCTCCCCATCTCTCTACTTCACGTCGCATGTGCAGGTGGTTGGATGTCCAATCATCCTTCTGTGTCATCCACCCTCCCTGGGACTCATCCCCCATGGCTCAGGATGTGCCCCGATCTGCCTCCATCTCCACCCTCCAGACCTTCCTGACATCCTGGGGAAGTCACCAGCTGATGCAGCTCCCATCAGTGGCCCCTTTCCCAACTCCTTCTCCCAGCGGCCAGGAACGACTTTCCCTCCTGTCCCCTCCAAATGTAGGGCTGCTAACAGCTTCCCTCTGTTGCTGGTTCCCACATACTTCACCCCTTTGTTGTTTCCTAACCCTGCCTGCACCTGTATGAGTAATGCTTTCATCACATTCTCTTCGGCTGAACAATGTCAGGGTTTAATTTGATTTCTCTTAGGACCATGCCCATTCTAGCTCTCTTGCCCAAATTCTGTGATAACTTCTCAGTGCCTTTAGGATAAAACCCAGCCTCCTTTATGCCCTCCCTCCCTGACCCCATCTCCTATCATTCTCTTCTAGTCCGCTAGGACTGTGCTGTGCAAACTCTCTGTCATTTGGGGCCCTATGCATCTGCTGTTCTGGAATGTTCTTTCTCCCTGTGTTGGTGCAGTTGCCTCATTCTCATCATTATGGTGTTTGGCATACATTCACTCTTCGGAAAGCCCTTTCCAGGCCTCTCTAGGACACAGCCCTTCTCCCTAGATGTCAATCAGATGGTCCTCTTTTTTTTTTTCCTGAAGAAAATAATTTATTCAGTTTAAACCAGGGAATTGACATGCAAGTGGCAACATGACTACATGATTTAAAAAAAAAAGGGCAGAAGGAAGGAGGTGCCCTACTGAATTAGGCTATTAAGTGGCAGTGAGCAGAATCAGCTGGTGACTCCATCCGATTACCCTGTTCTACTTTTTTCAGCTTTTTCGCTATCTACAATTACGTAAGTTATACCTGCAAATATGTCTGGTTTTGGTCTGTTCTCCACGCTACTGTCAGCTCTGCCTTGTTGTTGCTGTTCAGTCACTAAGTCATGTCTGACTCTTTTTACCACCATCTCTGTCAGAATTCCAGCGAGAAATCAGTGATGGCTCACTCGAACTGAGTCACATGAAAACAGTTTCTTAAAAGAACCATTTCGAAAAATGAGGGCGATGAGGGAGAGTGCGATCCCCTCGGGCTCATGACGGCAGGACAGTCCGAGTGCTCGCCAGAACTCTGAGAAGGTGATGGAGTGGAGAGGGCTGAGCCCCACGGCAACCTGGCGGGGGCGGCTCCACTGGCATGCCCCTCCTTCCAGTCTCCTGCCAGTGGGAAGTTGGAGGGCAAGGGTGTCGATGCCATGCACAAGGTCTGTTTCCAGGGTCACAGAGCAGAGTCGGGAAGATCAGAGTGGGCCTCTGAAGATCCAAAGAGGTGTGATACAGTATCTGTAACCCAGTCAGGGGCCTTGCTGTGTTCAAGATGGTGCTTGGCACCGGGGCCCACCACATTTCACATTCACCAGGGCCCAGCAAGCACCATTTACCGAGTTGAGCGACATGGCTGGAGAAGGCAATGGCACCCCACTCCAGTCCTTTTGCCTAGAGAATCCCAGGGACGGGGGAGCCCAGGGGCTCGTCGGACACGACTGAAGAGACTTAGCAGCAGCAGCAGCAGCAGCAGAGCGACATGGCAGCCCTGCCTGGTAGCAGGATCTCTGAGAAGGAGACATGGAATGAGTCCATGATTCCCCCACGGGTCTGGCTCCAGGTTCTGGGGACTGATTAGGGAACATTTACTCCCTCAGTCACTGGGAAAGAGTCACTGCATCACGGGCTTCCTGAATACTATGACCAGCATCTTGCCCATGGCTCTGTAAGATGGAGAGAGAGGATTCCTGTGACTGGTAGGCTCCTACGTTCTGTGCCAAGGACATTTCTAAAGTTGAAGAACAATCTCTATTTATGTGCAGCATGGAGAAATGGGAGCTTGTTTTGCATTGTGTTGGGAGGCAGAGAGGAGTCAGGTAGCAAGCTGGCAATGTTCCTGATTTTTCATGGAGTGTAGAGCTCTCTGGGCATGGCTGGGGGAGGAACAGAATCATCCATCTACTGGATTAGCAGCTGAATGGGCATGAAGCCGAGTCATTACACACTGCTGCCATCAACCTTTAGCAAGGTGAAGAGCTACTATTGTGACACGTAGGGACCAGGTATCTCTAAATGAGTTTTTAATCAGAAATCCCCCTTGAGTGCCTTCTAGTTGGAATGTGGCAAGAATTCACAACAAAGTGAAGACAGAGTTTACCTTTAACATAACATGCAGCCAAAGGAACTGTAGGTACACGATGGAGAACCAATTACAAGGGACACATTCCATCATTAAGGGTGGAGTGGGAGATGCTTGTCAAAAGGGTTTGAACATTAAGCTAATGATGGGATGAAAATTGCTGCCAAAATAGATTTCCCCATTTCCACAGTGTAGGACAGATTGAAAGAGGAGGCAACCTGGGATGGCTGTGAAAACAGAGAAGCAGGGGCAGACAGGACAGACTGCCAAGGTCTGCAACGCCCTCATCCTGCTTATGCCTGCATATGTGTCCTTCCATGAACACAACGAAGTTGCAAACAGCTGTGAGCTCTGTCCTGCTGCCTTTACCTGGTACATTCAGTTTCCCAACACATATTTGTTTGATCCGTCCTGTGTTATTTGCATGAAATAATGTTGCCATTGCTTTCAGTTGCTTTGCCTTAACTTTGTTACAAAAAAACAAAAAAAGAATCACAGATGCACGTTAATTTCAGGTAGGAATTCTGCCTCCTCCATAGGAGAAGCTGCTGCCAGCTTGTTGACTGATGACACACTGATCCACCAAAAAAAAAAAAAAAGAATAAAACAGCGAAGTACATGTCCTCTGGGGACAGTAACTTCAGACTTATAATGCTGGAACTTGTTCTTTCTTGCCCTAAATCATACTGAGGCATCAACTGATAACAGATTAAGAAATGTACTTGCTACATGAAATTAGCATTTGATCAGGTGGATCCTTATTTATTCAATATTTGTGGAGCCCTTACCATGCGCTAGACTCTGTGCTAGGCATGGGCAGTATACCAAGACAGTTAAGACATAGCAGATACCCCTGCTGAGGAGCTCACAGTCTAGCAGGGGGCGGGGAAAGCAGGTATGGGATGTGGGCACCTGAGCGCTGCTGCTGTAGGGAGAACACAGGGTGTTGTAGATCTAATGGGAGAGGCTGCTGACCACGACCGGGGCTGAGGGTGGTCAGAGTGTCTTCCAGGTCCGCTCTCCACCCTGCTCTGTGCCCAGCTGCTGGCTGGTAGGAACTGCATCAAGAGCCCCCAAGTCTGCTGTGTTCAGTTAGGTTTGGTCAGTGAGGACCCAAAGCAAAAAAAAGATGAGCAGAAAGAGGGAGAGAGAGTCTGGGGTGCTAGTTCTCTCTAGGATTCCTCCTCTCAGGTTCATTGCAGGCTGAGTCTGTATCTACTCCTGACAGGTAGCCCTTGCCACACAACTCTTTCCTTGGGACTCTAGACACCTTCCCTTCTCTGGCCCTTTCTAGCCTCTGGGATGGTGACAGTCTACTAGTCATGGGGTGCTGTTCCAACGATTTTTGGTTTCCTTATACCCTGCTCACACCTTTGTGACTAGTCCCATTACTGTTGCTGCTGCTGCTGCTAAGTCGCTTCAGTCGTGTCCGACTCTGTGCGACCCCATAGATGGCAGCCCACCAGGCTCCGCCGTCCCTGGGATTCTCCAGGCAAGAACACTGGAGTGGGTTGCCATTTCCTTCTCCAAGTCCCTTTACTAATTCTCCCTAATTGCTCAGTAATAACATACTGTTTCCTTCCTACTAGATCCTGACAGTTATGGCACGTTTGGAGGGAGAGGTGATGTGTGAGTTGGGTGGCAATGGGAAGTAGATAATTGGGATGAAGAGGAGAGAAAGGTCCAGTCAGAAGCAATAAGCAGCCAATGCAAAGACATGGAGGAAAGTGAAATCAAAGTGTTCCAGAAGCCAGGGAATGATCCCCGCATTCTCTTTTTCCTTCATCCCAGCATCTGCTTGGACACCATGTCCGAGTTCCTCACCATCTCTCCAACCTGCCCACTTGTCTCCATCTCCTCTACTTTCCTGATTTCTTGCCTCCATTACTATATCAGCTTTGCGATCATTCTCATTTCCCTGCCAACAGCTCTCCCCATAGCCTTTAGGTTAAATGCAAATTCCTGGGCAGGGACCCCAGCCCTCCTGCAAGGATCTGGGCCCTACCTATTTGTCACCTGCAATTGCAAAATATGGTTTTAAATCTTTTTTTTTTTTTTTTAGATGGAGGGAAGAAGGTCCTAGGAAGGCAAAAATACCTAATGGCCAGGAAAATCATCTGTCTCTATTTCTCTCATCATCCTACCCTTATTATTCTGGGTAGAAAATGTGCTTCAAAACTCGTTTAATCTGCTCTTATAAGATGGATACAGTGCTATGCAGATTGAAATCTAGAGAAGAGGGAGAGAGGCTCTTTGAACTCAGGGGGGAAATCGAGAAGCATGGAAGAAAAAGAGTAAAGAGATGGAATAATCAGAGAGTAGTACTGTTTCCTCAAAAAACTGATGATGTGGGTGAGTGGGAATTTCCTAATACATGATCCCAGCGTGCTGAACTCTGTGTCTGCAGGAAAGTGACACAACACTGTGGCACCAGATCCAGTTTCAAAGGCAGGAGCCTGAAGCTAAAAAAAAAAAAATTAATTAATTAAATATTCAGTTGATAAGACATAAAGCAGTAAAGGTATGACTTTCCCTCTTGATACATTTGTATCATGTCAGAGTTCATCTTGATTTTGCTGAGACTCCTAATATATAAGCTCAAAAGAGAAACAGTAACAACATGTAAAATGTAAAATCATCAGTGAGTATCCGGATAAAATTTCAACCATTTGGGCAAACAAGAAAATAGAAAGAAATGATCAGAGCACTTCTGTAAGTGTTCTGTCAACTTCAGGATGGGGTGCTAGCTATAGCTTATCTCTAGGGGATGGAATTATAAGTTATTTTATCTTTGTTTTGCTTACCTCTCTATTTGCTTCTGTTCTCACAATGAACACCTGCAAATTTTGTCTCTAGAAATCAATACAATTTTTCAAACCCAACTATACAAATTATAATGTCACACATCGAGGAATTCTTTTAAGAGAATAGAAATACATGATGAGGTTGTCTATGAAACTGAAAAATTGAAATAAGCTAACTATCAATACAGGATTGATTAAATACTATATTTTAGTCTACCCTCAAATGATCACTAAAAATTATTACTGAGATCTATATTTATTGATGTGGCAGATATTCACAATACATTGTTAAAAATAATATATAAAAATGTATGAAACGAGTATGACATAATTTCCTTTTTCAAAAAAAATTAAAATATCCTTTTAAAGACGAGTAGGAATATACATTAAAATATCAGCAGTAGTTGGAGTATCAGAAATACAAATAATTATTTCTTCTCTGTATCTTTTTTACGAGTGTATAATTGCTTTACAATGTTGTATCAGTTTCTGCTGTACAACAACACGAATCAGCCATATGTATACATACATCCCTACCCTCTTGACCCTCTGTCCTTCCACCATCCCACCGCTCTAGGTCATCACTGAGCACTGAGCTGATGCTCTGTGTTATGTAGCAGCTTCCCGCTAGCTATCATATGGTAGTACATATATGTCAGTGTTACTCTCTCACTTTGTCCTACCCTCTCCTTCCCCACCACACCATGTCCGCAAGTCTCTTCTCTTCATTTCTGTCTCATTCCTGCCCTACAAATAGCTTCATCAGTACCATTTTTTCTAGATTCCACATATATGTGTTAGTATGTATTTATTTTTCTCTTTCTGACTTACTTCACCCTGGATGACAGACTCTGGGCTTTTAAACTTAATTATTTTATTCTTTACTCTTTTCTAACTAGAAAAAAAAATCTATTTCTACTTTTAAAATTAGAGTACAAGAAGATAGTCAGATGTGCATCAGACAAAAAGTTTTAAGAAACATTCTCCCAAAACAACACTTCTCTCATTGAAATTCAGTGTGATTTTTGAAAGGAGAACCCTCCTTGCAAAAAAAAAAAAAAAGCTACTGCCACTGATTTGACATCTCCAAGGTTTAGCAATTTAATTTCCCATTAAACCTGCTTCCCCTCCCTGCTTTATTGATTGTAACCATTCTTTTTTTTTTTTTTTTTTACTTAGTTTATTTATTTATTTACTTGGGTGCACCGGGTCTTAGTTGTGGCATGTGGGATCTAGTTCCCTGACCAGGGATCAAACCTGGNAACCTGTTTCCCCCCCCTTCTTTCTTGATTGTAACTTTTTTTTTTTTTTTTTTTTTTTTTTTTTTACTTAGTTTATTTATTTATTTACTTGGGTGCACCGGGTCTTAGTTGTGGCATGTGGGATCTAGTTCCCTGACCAGGGATCAAACCTGGGTCCCACATACTGGGTCCACAGAGTCTTAGCCACTGGATCACTAGGGAAGTATTATAACTATTCTTGAGCTCAGAAATTTAGTTGCTTGCTTCCCAAACCAATGGGATGCAATGGCTACAACAGATTCATGGCAAAAATAAGGGTATGTCTGCTAATCCATGAGTCATGTTTGGCTCTTTGTGACCCCCATGGACTGTAGTCTATGGATTCTTTACTGTTTGAGCCACCCGAGAAGCCACTAGGGAAGAAGGGCATGTTTAGGATGGGCTAAAGGTAAAGGTCGGGCTTCCCAGGTAGCTCAGTGGTAAAGAATCTGCCTGCCAATCCAGGAATCCCAGGAGACTCGGGTTTGATCCCTGAGTCAGGAAGATCCCCTAGAGAAGGAAATGGCAACACACTCCAGTATCGTCTGGAAAATCTCGTGGACAGAGAAGCCTGGCAGGCTAGAGTCAACGGGGTGGCAAAAGAGTCAGACATAATTCAGCGACTAAACAACAAAAACAGAGGGAAAGGCATGTTGCTCAGGAGGAAGGGCTTGGACCAAGGCTGAGCTGAAATATGCACATGATCTTTGGGAAAATAGTGTTGAGAAGTTAGTGAATGAGTGGAGAGTTGGTGAGGGGAATGGTGGGAAGTACGATAAAGTGGTCAGATAGGAGGGTCTTATATATCAGACTGAGGGGGTCTTCAGTTTATCCAGTGGTGACACCGTTAAGTGTCTGAGCAGCAGAAAGATGAGAGGTAATTGGAATTTTAGAAACACTCATCTGAGGGCTGAAAGCAAAATGATGGAGTTTGCTGCTGTTCATATTCTGGGATGAAAAGCCTCTGGATTAAGACAGAAAGCAAGGAGAGAGGAAAGAGTGACAAATGAGAGACTTTCTGTATTGGTCAGCATTCTCCAGAACATAACCAGTGGGGGGGTGGGGGTGGATAGATGGGTGGATGGATAGATAGATATATAATAGATTTATTGTAAAACATTGGCTCATATGGTTATGGAGGCTGAGAAGTCCCAAGATCGGCAAGCTGGAGACCCAAGAGAGCAGATAGAGTGAGTACCTGTCTGAAGGCCATAGGAATCAAGACGCAGGAAGAGCCGATGTCTCAGCTCAGGTTCAAAGGCAGAAAAAGAGCAATGTTCCAGCTCAGAGACAGTTGGGCAGGAGGAATTTCCACTCACTCCCATGAGGTCTGGTTTTTCAGTTCTGTTCAAACTTTTCACTGAAGGAATCCAGCCCGTCACAACTGGGCGGGGTGATTTGTTTTATCAGTCTACCCATCCAAATGTTAATCTCACCCAAAACAGCCTCACAGACACCTTAGAATAATGTCTGGGCCACAGAATGCCCAGACAAGTTGACACATACAAGTTGACCATCACACTTTCCAAAGGAAAAGCAATATATGTTTGTGTTTTGGAGGTCCTCCTGCAAGGAGTATGCCTGCAGGCTTGTTTCACCTCAAGGAGACACACCTGTGGCCTTACAACTTAAGCCAGACACTCTTCCATCCCACAAGAGCAACGGCTGTGAAATCATCCCCTGAGCCACTGGTCAGGTCTCACAGTGGTGATTGTTGTGTTTACCTTCTGCACAATTTAAAGATAAGGAAGATGAGGCCAGAAATATTTAAATTACTTGCTAAAAGTCTCCCAGCTATTAAGTGGCAAAGCTTGGACCAGGGTGGGAAATAACCTCCTGAGCACCTACAGTGGATGAGGCAAGAGGCCAGCTCCTTATTATACTTTATTTTGGTTAATCCTCAAGTAACCCTGTAGGCTATTATTATCCCCATTTTACAGATGAAGAAACTGAGGCCTATAAAGATTAGAAATTTCACCCAAAGTAGGCAGTGAAACTCAGGTTTGGAACTCACATCTATTTGATTTTAAAGCCCTATGCTGTGATTTCCTGGTATATGACAGGTCACAGGAGAACAGAGGGAAAAAGTGAAAGGTGACCAAAGGCAAAGAGCCAATGTCGCCCAAATGATGGGAGTCAATGAGCCAAGAAATTCTGATTCACTCTGCAGTGTCTATATTTCACTGCTCAGGCCTACGGTTTGACCCAGATCTGTCTCTCTTAGCAAGTTTCCTCTTCCATCCCCCTAACACGCATGTGTTCAAATCCTTGGTGCTGCTCAGAACCACAGAAGGGCTGGAACTTTTTGATCACACCAAAGAGGAACGTTTGCGTCAGCAAACTGAAAGCAGAAATCCCAACTGTCAGAGATGCTTACGCTTTGTACGCCGCCTATTCTTTAAAAACTAAGCAGACCTAACTCACCGGCTGTCTGACTAATTAGCAGAATGTTCTTTAGGCAGACAGAACTCAGAAGCCTCCAACAAAATAGTGAGATCAGCTCTTTGGAACAGCGGGGTTTTTTTTCCCCTTCTCTCTTACAGGACAAAAGGTCTGAGTGGAGTGTTTCGTGGCAGACTTTCACCAAGTCTTAAATATAATTTCTTCAAGGTGTTGAGATGAGTGGATGAAGAAAAAGAGAAGAACTAGAAGCTCTCTTGGGAGTTCTCTTCATCTTTTCTGCTGATTTCTGTCCTGTGTTGCAGGGAAGGTACGAGAAACTGAAAATCAATAGGATTTTTCGGCACCATATTGTTCAGGTTTACATTGAAATTAGACATCTGTTCCAACCCTCACCTGCATTTACCTAGTTTCTTGGAGGTTCCATTTATAATGCTAGGCTCTAGCCACCCTGAAATAAGAAAATCAAAAAGAAACACACAGCTAGCATATATATGACATAAAAATGAATCTGACCAACCATCATGAAAGGTATTCTGTCCCTTTCCTATACACTATACACAGGCCACGTGTACATTACCCACACTGGTCTACACTTTTCCCAAAAACTCTGAGCTGAAGACTCTCTGTGACCCCCAAGAAGCAATATTTTATTTTCCTGAATCATACCCTTGAATTGGCACTTATACAGGCACAAGGAGAAGGCTTCTCTGAGACTAGAGGACAGAGAATTGTGGGCCTTAAGTGGGGGTTGTTATAAGTGCACCTTCTTTTCTCCAGATGCCTAGTCCCTGAGGCTAGTGGACCAGGCCCTGAGCCTCTTAAAGCCCCCAGAGAGGCCAGTTTATGGACGGCCTCCAGTGGACAGGTTAGAAGTCAGAGCCCTAGAGAGAGAGCAGGTCGGGGAGATCGCCAGGATGAGAACAGAGACAGAACGGCCAAACGCGGAGCAACGTTTAAAGCCCGAGAACAGGCTGCTTCTGCAGTCCCCGTGATAATGCTGACTTGGATCTGATTTTGTCACGGAGTTCCAGTAAGGCGGGAACAAAGCCCAAAGCGGTGTCAGGTGGCTGCAGCAGGCACACAAGGCCACAGCCGGCTGGCAGCTAATGAACTGGCCGGAGCGAAACCAGAGAGGGTTCAAAGACAGTGGAGAGGGGCACCTGCCAAGCCCTGCCAAGGGCTGATATGCCTGGGAAACAATGAGTGAAGTTTCAGCAATTACCAGCAGCCCTCGGCCCTGGGTGCTGGGTGGCACTGATCTATGACACAGCCTCTCTGTCCTGGCAGGCTTCTAGAGGGCAGAAAAGACATTTGCCTTTCCACGGGAATTTCCATAGTTACGATGGTTGTCTCAGCTGCTATTTTTGGAAACAGCCTGTCACAGTTAGCTATGAACACTCCTTGATGATGTTGTTCTTTTGTGGTTGACACCCTACCTTGTAAAAGACACTTTTCTGTTCTTGGCTTCAAGAAGTGACCTGTCTAGCTATTAATGTTACTCCATGTTCGTGGTCATGATTGTAAATCAGGGTATACATATTTAATGCATAGGGAAGCAAGAAGCCAGGGTCACTAATCATTCTGAAGAGTACCATGCTTGTTGCAAAAATGATGCAGCCATTTACAGAATGTTCAATGCTAAGGCAGCTGCAGTATTTCCGCCCAGGGTGCCAGGGTGCCGGTGAGTCTGGGGATGGAGGAGAAGGCTGGAAACCGCATCTGCTTGGGTCTCTTCACAGTATTGAGCAGACCTCAGTTCTCTACGTCAAAGAGTGCATGGGGACTTGAGTCCTAACTAGGATCATTGGGAACATGGCAACCCACTCCAGTGTTCTTGCCTGGAGAATCCCAGGGACGGGGGAGCCTGGTAGGCTGCCGTTTATGGGGTCACACAGAGTCAGACATGACTGAAGTAACTTAGCAGCAGCAGCAGCAGCAGCAGGATCCCCACCCCCCAACCCCAGCCCTCCTGCTTAGCTTAAGCCTTCATTTCGTCCTAATTTGCAATCTTTTCCCACCCCTTCCAGGCAAAATCTTGTTGGGTTTAGCATTTTCGTCTCAAATCAACTTCCTTGATTTTCAATGTATTCATTTCAATTTAAGTAGCAGCTCGAGTCAGCCTTTACTCCTCTCTTTTGAACCCACCATCTCTTCTCCATCCCCCCGCAGTCACAGCCTAATACCCAGTCCCTCTAAGCTCTCTCTATTGTAAGAGCCTCCCACCTTCCTCCCATTCATCCTGATGCCTGAAGGGACTCTTAATGTATATGTGAGCCAGTCACCCCCCTTCTGGAACAGTTCTCTGCAGTATCCAATCTGACTCCCTTAGCGTGACATCTGCAGGCTTTTATGATGTGACCCCTGCCTACCATTCCTAGAAAAATGAAAATAGCTCTTTCCATTGATGCGGAGGTGAACAATTGTAATGAAGGCCTTTGTGAAGGGGCTCCAGGATTAGGAGGTACGGAACACTCTTCAGCATTTTGTGGCTGCCCCCAGATGACTTCCATTTCCGCCCCAGAAATAATGACCATCAATTGATTCTGTCCCCAAATGAACTCTCTTAGGCTCTTCCTCAGGTCAGTCCTACAAGGGGGNTTTTTTTTTTCTGGGTTAATGCATCTTGTGGTTTAGTCACTGTGTCGTTTCCGACTCTTTTTGTGACCCCACGGAATGTAGCCCACCAGGCTCCTCTGTCTATGGGATTTTCCAGGGAAGAATACAAGAGTGGGTAGCCATTTACTTCTCCAGGGTATCTTCCCCACCCAGTGGTAGAACCCACAACTCCTCATTGGCAGGTAGATTCTTTACCACTGAGCTTCCAGGGAAGTCCCGAATGCATCTTAGGAGCAGTGAAGGAAGTCCCAGAAGAAAACAGTATTCCTTTTAGATAACACCAGATGAAAGATGGATTTTCAAGGTTATCATGGGAATAGATAATGGGTCAAACTGATGGATCCTCTGGAAGATTCATTTTCTCTTCCTTGAGTTATAGGCCTTGGCCATACCAAACTCACCCACATCCATCCAGTGTCTCCTGGAGAATCGTTCACACTTGTCTCTTTCTATGACCTTAGTTGTCCCTCCTGGGGTTGGGTGACACATTGCACCTCCTTTGGATAGTGCCATGTTCTTGAGGTTGGTGGTTCCTACTAACAGAGGCGTGGGCTTCTGGTTCCTTTGGGCTAAGGAGGTGTTGGTATTTTGGATCTCTAAGAAGAAAGGAAGTAGCCTCTGAGAGGCAGATAAATTAGATTATAGCCCACCTGGGATTACAAACAGTATAAGATATCTCCCAAGAAGCCTGACTCAGGAAGGGGTAGGATTTGAAAAACTGCTGAGCAAGGCTGACCTCTGTTCTAACTAAATATGTGGTACAGTAGCAAGCACCCAGCTTCCGGAGGTACCCACCTTTGTCAAGGCCTCAGACTCACACGAGCAGGTACTTCTGAGAAGCTCAGCCTCTGCTGAAGGGCCTGGAAAAAGGGAGCTCGGAGCTTCCCCTGAGATGAAGCAGTCCCCATGTTGGGCCTCTCCAGGATCTGGAGGTCTGCTCTGTGCTTCCCACGCACAAGGGAGGCTTGAAGGGCAATTCCATGCCTAATAGTTCCTCTTTCCATTTCTTTAAAGTCAAGAGGTCTCAGTTATTGTATCCAAGAGCCACTTATTTCTTAAAGGTAGCCAACGATCAGTCAAGGGGTTAGACTAGAACCTACACATTGGTGGTCATGTTTTGTACTAATTTCATCAAGGACTTGGTGTCTATAAGCTTTTTCTTTCCATGGGGAACCTGGTTGTTGTTCGGTCCCTAAATTGTGTTCTACTCTTTGCAGCCCCGTAGACTGCAGAACGCCGGGCTCCCCTGTCCTCCACTCTCTCTCCGAGTTTACTCAGATTCATGTCCATTGAATCAGTGATGCCATCTAATCACCTGGTTTTCTGCCTCCCACTTTTCCTTTTGCCTTCAGTCTTTCCCAGCATCAGGGTCTTTTCCAATGCAGAAACGCTGGCAGGGGTGACATCATTAGTATTGTGTCCTTTTGTCCGTTAGACTCACTTCTTTCTAGTCAAACCCCTATTCTTCTGTGTAGCCTGCCCTGAATCTCTGCATTGGAAGAGGATCAGGGGAACTGAGGGCTTCCCTGATAGTTCAGTTTGTAAAAAATCCGCCTGCAATGCAGGAGACTCTGGTTCGATTCCTGGGTCAGAAACATCCCCTGGAGAAGGGATAGGCTACCCACTCCAGTATTCTTGGGCTTCCCTTGTGGCTCAACTGGTAAAGCATCTGCCTGCAATACGGGAGACCTGGGTTCAATCCCAGGGTTTTGAAGATCCCCTGGAGAAGGGAAAGGCTACCCACTCCAGTATTCCAGCCTGGAGAATTCTATGGACTGTATAGTCCATGGGGTCACAAAGAGTCTGACATAACTGAGTGACTTTCACTTTCACAGGGGAACTGATGTGAGAGGAGAGCACGTGGAAGTGGGGACTGGACTGGCTGGTGGGCATCCCATGAACCTAAGCCTACCCTCAGAGCACACTGTGAGGAGTGCCCCAACATCCACCCTCCTATTCTCCCCGCTAAGGAAGGTCTCTGCTCTCCTGAGCCTGGGAGATATTTGGGAGCATATTCTTGGCTCACTCTTCACAAGCACTGATCAACACTGATTTCTTCCTCCTACCCTAGTAGAAGGGAGGGAAGATGGCTGTCTTGGGAATGAGCTAGCCGCTTTTGTAAGTTTTATGAGATGACATGAAAGCTCTTGCTCTAAGTAGCAGAAGCCTTGAGTTACCATGCTACTTTGCTTTCAGCATCCTCTATTATCAGGTGTTCTGGGAGCCAGATGTCAGAGCTGAATAGATGGAAAGTTTCCACGAAACAACTGGCTATTCTCCATGGGCAACACAGCCCCTATCACTGTAAAGGCCTCTTGTTAAGTTACACTTGATGTTTTAACAGGTCAGGCTTGATTGTCTACCTGCTCTAATCCAGATGTTGTAGACTCAGCGAGTCCATTCACAAATTGGGGCTCAACTCAAAGGTAACACAGAATAAGAAATGAGAAAATTTTAGTGAACTGAGAAGGCAATGGTAACCCACTCCAGTACTCTTGTCTCGAAAATCCCATGGACGGAGAAGCCTAGTGGGCTGCAGTCCATGGGGTCGCTAAGAGTCGGACATGACTGAGTGACTTCACTTTCACTTTTCACTTTCATGCATTGGAGGAGGAAATAGCAACCCACTCCAGTGTTCTTGCCTGGAGAATCCCAGGGATGGGGGAGCCTGGTGGGCTGCCGTCTATAGGGTCACACAGGGTCGGACTGAAGTGACTTAGCAGCAGCAGCAGAGCTGAATTTGGGTCCTCTCTTCTGTTAGGACTTTGGGGATTTGAATACAAAAGGCAAACAAGAGTGACTTAAAAGCCTTTGCAATATTTCAAGAGGTATCTGACATACATCTATTTCAGGCCTAGGCTGCAGAATGAACAGNTACCATGCTACTTTGCTTTCAGCATCCTCTATTATCAGGTGTTCTGGGAGCCAGATGTCAGAGCTGAATAGATGGAAAGTTTCCACGAAACAACTGGCTATTCTCCATGGGCAACACAGCCCCTATCACTGTAAAGGCCTCTTGTTAAGTTACACTTGATGTTTTAACAGGTCAGGCTTGATTGTCTACCTGCTCTAATCCAGATGTTGTAGACTCAGCGAGTCCATTCACAAATTGGGGCTCAACTCAAAGGTAACACAGAATAAGAAATGAGAAAATTTTAGTGAACTGAGAAGGCAATGGTAACCCACTCCAGTACTCTTGTCTGGAAAATCCCATGGACGGAGAAGCCTAGTGGGCTGCAGTCCATGGGGTCGCTAAGAGTCGGACATGACTGAGCGACTTCACTTTCACTTTTCACTTTCATGCATTGGAGGAGGAAATAGCAACCCACTCCAGTGTTCTTGCCTGGAGAATCCCAGGGATGGGGGAGCCTGGTGGGCTGCCGTCTATAGGGTCACACAGGGTCGGACTGAAGTGACTTAGCAGCAGCAGCAGAGCTGAATTTGGGTCCTCTCTTCTGTTAGGACTTTGGGGATTTGAATACAAAAGGCAAACAAGAGTGACTTAAAAGCCTTTGCAATATTTCAAGAGGTATCTGACATACATCTATTTCAGGCCTAGGCTGCAGAATGAACAGATTGACTTTTTGCACTTTTAATTTGCCTTGGAACTGAATTGAGTCAGGGGACCTTGATTTATGTCCAAACTTTGCTTTGTAACTCTAGATAATTCACTTACCCACTCTGAGCCACATAGAGTTCTTGTGAGACTCTGTGGAATCATGTGAGACAATGGGATCACATCTGTGAAATCCCTTTGTCAAATATTATAAAATCCAAATACTAGGACTGTTATTATTAAAGTAATTAATGTGTAATATATTCATGAAGGAATTTTCATCAGAAACTAGAGGTAGAAAAAGATCAAGTCCCCACAAATTCTGGTCAACTTTGGTCAAGCTGTAATTTAAATCTATACTGGTAAACAACTAGGGACCATAATATTGAAATATCTTACAATTTTAAAAACAACCATACATGCAATATGACACCCTGTGATACTAGAAGGAGCACAGGACTTGAGTTGCAAGTCAACATGGTTTCAGGAAAATCACCTACGCAATCACCACTGGAAAGCCACCTACGTTTTCTGTTCTCCATTGTTCTCCCCAGGACCACCTGATCTCCCATCTCCTTCTCTCCCTGCCTATCTCCTCCATTCTCCCTTCAGTGGGCAGGCTTTTACTCCCAGGTTTTTCAGTGGTGATACCTGTAACCTTTACTCACAAGTCCCCATAGTATGCAATCTGGAATCTCCACACCACCATCCTCATCACCATCCAAGTGATATCTACTTGGGATGGACATTCTGATCTGCTCAGCCCAGGTCAGATGGCCACCAGTCCCAAAGACTGTGGCTGTAGGTGAGAAGTCATGTGATCACCAGAGCTATATCTTGCAGATGGACATGTGGCATCTTTAAGAAGAGGATGAATGGGGCTAGAAGGAAATAGAGGGCTCCTCTACAAACTCCATTGGTGATGCCACTGACCTTTCCATTCTTGGAAGCTCTGTTGGCTGAATCACAGTTGAGCACTTCATTATTTCATTTCCCCTTTCCCAGTCAATCAGTAAGGTCCTCAGGACAAGAGGAATGGGTTATTCTATTCTGTAATCACCAGAACCAGGCTGGACCCACTATAGGTACTCAATGAATCCTTATTGGTTGGTATAAAGTAACTGTCAGCCTTTACATGCATATAGAAGTTCACAGTATACATATAGCATTCTTATATATCAATTCATTTGAACCCACCATAGTCCTGAATTATTATTACCCTCACTTTACAAATGAGACACAAGCAAGGCACAAGGATCAGAAGTGAAAGAGCCTGAATCTCATTTTAGACATGAAAGTGTTCTAGGTGGCTCTAGAAATAACTAACTGGAGAAGTCCAGGAGGCAGTTAGACCTGCAATCTGGAGAGAGAAAATATTCCATGTTTGGACATCACACACATATATATGTGTACAAACAATGGCAGTGGATGAGATGTCCAGGTGTCTGTATGCAGACTGAAAAGAGTGAACAGACCCCAAGTCTAAGAAACACTTAACATTTGATGATGAGTTAAACAGGAGGAAGGGGAACTGAGTCAATGGGAGACATAGAAGCAGCAGCCAGGAGGTAGGAGAAAAACTGGGATAGGTGGTGGTTTATAGAAACCATGGGAAAAAGCTTCTCAAAACTGGAGTGATCAACAGGGTCATGCTTTCAAGAGGCCAGGGTACATAAGAACTGCAGGATTCCTTGGCAGCTGCAGGGGGAAGATCATCAGTGACTTTGTTCCGCAGTGTCAGGATAGCGGGAGGGATGGAAGTCAAACATCAGTGGGATGGATGGGAAGGCAGAGGGCATTCGAGGAGGAGGAATCGTGCATCCAGCCAACTCCTTTAAGAAGTGTGGCCACGAAAGGGGCAGAGGAGACAGCACAGCTGAGGATGAGGGTTGAATGAATATTTAGTTTTGTAAAGATGGGGGAAATAAGAACTCACGTAACATCTAAAGGAGCCAGAAGAGAAGGAGGGACGTGAAGATGCCTGGGAGAGGGCATAATGGAGGAACAAGGGCCTAAAAAGGAGAAGGGGGCAACTGTAGACTGTAGTGGAATATCTCAGTCTAACAGCAAACAAGAAAGGGCCTGGGAAAGGGGAGACACAAAGGCTGGTAAGCCTGCTGGACTGCTATAGGCACTAGAGAGTTTTTTCTTTCTGTATAAATGAGAAGGACATCTCTTAAGAGTAAGGGAGGTGATGGCTCAGGTCAATAGAGGTGATTTGCCTTTATTTTTGTTTCTTTGTTTTTCTTAAGCTTCAATAAGTTTTATTTATCTTGTTGAAGGATAGTTGATTTACAATGTTGTGTTAATTTCAGGTTTATAGCACAGTGATTCAGTTATATACACACATATATATTATTTTACAGATTCTTTTTCCTTATAAAATTTTATAAAATATTGAGTGGAGTTCCCTTTGCTATACAGTAGGTCCTTGTTGGTTATCTATTTTATATATAGTAATGTATATAGGTTAATCCCAGTTTATCTATCTTCCACCTCCCCCTTTGGTAACTATGCATTTTCTCTGTTTGTGGGTCTATTTCTGTTTTGTTAAAAAAAAAAAAAAGTTCATTTTTGTTACTTTTTTAGATTCCATATAAATGTAACATCACATGATATGTGTCTTTCTCTGATTTTACTCAGTATGATAATCTCTAGATCCATCCACATTTCTGTAAATGTCATTATTTCATTCTTTTTTATGGCTGAGTAACAATCCATTGTATATATGTACCACATTTTCTTTATCCATTTATCTATCAATGGACATTTAGGTTGCTTTCATGTCTTGGCTATTGTAAATAGTGCTGCAATGAACATTTGGGTGTTTGAATTAGCATTTTCTCTGGATATATGCCCAGGAATGGGTTTGCCGGATCATATGGTGGCTCTATTTTTAGTGGTTTTATTTTTTTTTAATTTTTATAGTTGATTTACAATGTTCTCTTAGTTTTAGGCATACAGCAAAGTGAATCAGTTATACATATATCCACTCTCTTTTAGACTGTTTCCCATATAGGCCATTACAGAGTTTTGAGTAGAGTTTCCTATGCTATACAGTGTGTCCTAGTTAGTTATCTAGTGTGTATATGTCAATCCTAATCTCCGAATTTATCCCTTCCATCCTTGCACTCTGATAACCATGCTTGTTTTCTACATCTGTAACTCTATTTCTATTTTGTAGGCAAGTGCCCACTGCCTTCCCATTGTTTAGTTTCCACTCATGTATTCATTCACTCATCCATTCATTCAACAATTGTGAATGAATGGCTACATAGCAGTTCATGGAAAATGAGCTGGAAATACCTAGGTAAAGCCATCCTGGGCATTGGGTAGGCACAGGCTGCAGAGGAATGTGAACTTCACCTGACCTGTAATAGGACAGGCCCAGATGCCTTGGCCCCTAGACTTCGCACACTGACAAAGTGAGCCACAGAGTTATACTCTAATTCATCTGATTATTGGGCATAAACACATTTCATGGTCCATGGGGTAACAATCTTTCTTTCTCTACCCCTAGAGAATCTAAATCTCTCTTCAACCATATGGTTTGAGTTTCTGGCATAACTCCCTGTGGACCACCCCTGTCCCCCTTTAGAAGGAATTGCTAATTATTCCGTAATATCCACGTCCCTTTCCTCCATGGTAAGAAAATTTAATAAGGCCCATGGCTACCCAGCTAAAGGATACTTTAACCCGTCCGCTTTGTGAGTAGGTAGGACTACCTGACCAAGTTCTGACCAGGTGAATGTGGAGAAAAGGGTGTGGGTCATTTCCAGCTTGGTCCTTAAAGGGAAGGGGTACGCCCTGTTTTTCCCATTTCCCCTTTTGCTGGCTGGAATGAGGACAAGAGGTGGCTGGCTAATATAGATGCTGCACAGGAGGGAGCATGGAGCAAAAGCACAGAAAGAGCCTGCCCTCCTTGTTAAATTCCTCACTCACTACCCAGGACTTCGTGTGTGTGCATGCTGTTGTCTCCAGCTCTTTGCAACGCTATGGACTGTAGCCCACCAGGCTCCTCTCTCCATGGGATTTCCCAGGCAAGAATACTGGAGTGGGTTGCCATTTCCTACTCTAGGGGATCTTCCCAACCCAGGAATCAAACTTACATCTCTTGCATCTCGTGCTTTGGCAGGCGGGTTCTTTACAGGCTAACTCAGGACTTGAGCCACAGCTGGACATCCATGTGGGGTCAGCAAGGCCTTGGCAGAGGGGAGCTGGAGGATGGGTGTGCGGTGGGTCCAGAGTGCAGTTCCATTTGCCACCCTGGCGCTCAGGAGTCCTTGAAGCTGCAGGTTGGGAGTTTCAGCAGAAGAGCTCGGTTCTTCACACACACACACAGTCTCATTCAGCCCTTACCCCAGGCGTATGAAATATGTATTATCATCTTTCTTCTGTAAACTGTAAACTCAAGAATGGCAAACAGGGATGAGCAAACATGCATCTCTTGAGCCACATGCTGGGCCGCACGTGTCTGCAGAGTGCTCAGCTCTGTTCCTTTTCTCTCATGAGGTTTCTTCTTGCTCCTATGAGGGCCGCAGGCCCCCAGGAGTTCAGATACTTTATCAGCCCTGTGGCTTAGCAGGAGTGAGAGCTCCACCTTCCTGTCCAGACCACAACATCCTGTGGCCATGTGTCCATCATGCACTGATGCCTTTGAGCCCCTCCATGTACAGTGTTGATAGGGCCAGGGGGGGTGGGGCGCAAACAGAAATACCTCCAGGCCAAGAACCCTTTACCACGGGAGCCAGGTGCTATAAATCTCCCCAGATGCCTGGCCCTTCTCCCCACGTGCACATCTGGAATGCCATATAACCCCTTCCCTCTCCAGCACTCCCCCTCCACAATGATAACTTCCTGGAGCATTTTAATGACTTGCCATTATAAATAATATACTCTACCCTTTCTTGTAAAAAAAAAAAAAAAGCCAGAGGTTTCTGCAAAACCAGCAAATTATTCCAAATCATAATTTCATCGAAAACATGGAAAGAAAAAAAAAAAAAACTTCATACCCTGAGGTAGGAAAGGTTTGGGAGATTTATGTCTTTCCTTGAACACACAGATTTATAACAGTGGATAATGTACATTCATTTCATCCATATTTATACCTGAATTGATGTGGAGTCTGGTATCCATTACTTTAATCTATGTAACTTGATCATCAGAAATCTGAACCATAATTTTAACACGTATTACAAAGAGTTTCTTTTGGGTTTAAAGGAAAATGATGGCAGAGAAGAAAAGCCATTAAGAGCCAGCTGCAGTCGCTTACTCGTGCTGCACTTTTTGCAAAAGTGTGGGTCCCTTGCCCTGTTCCCTGTCTCTTACCTACCTGCACACATATCCACTCCCATCTTGAGTTCCCAGCACTCACTGTACCATGCCTGGAGGGGAGAGAGAGAAGCATGCGCAGGATGATTAGGGGGAAAGTCATGTAAATAAATCTCTGATGTCACGGCCAGCTCAGGGCTCGCATGGAGGCAGCGGTAATGGGCCGGTAGTAGCCTCTGGTCACTTAGGAGAAGTGAAAAAATGCAAGGTCTGATCAAAGCGTCCCTCTGACAGACAGTGGAAATTAAACCCAGATACCAGTGCTCAAACAGCATTGCTGGCACTCAGCACATGGTTCCTGTCCAACTTCTGAGCACCAAACATTGGCCTGTCTTAAATACCAAATGCCTGTCCCTGGACTAAAGCCGAATAGTGGATTTTTTGAGAGATCTGGGCCCCAGGATTATGGGCAGAAAATGAGTAAAACAAGAGCCTGGGACTTCATTGTATCAGAGGATGCTCACAAGTTACCATTCCTAGGATTTCCCAAAGTCAGGAAAGCACCTTGAGGGGAGATCTTCTGGTCTGTTTTGCTTACTAGTATGTTTCAGGGCTGGCATTTAGTAGGTGAGGTTAAAGCATCTGCCTGGAATGCAGGAGACCTGGGTTTGATCCCTGGGTCGGGAAGATCCCCCTGGAGAAGGAAATGGCAACCCACTCCAGTACTCTTGCCTGGAGAATCCCATGGAGGGAGGAGCCTGGTAGGCTACAGTCCATGGGGTCACAAACAGTCGGACATGACTGAGCGACTTCACTTTCACTTTGACAAATAATTTGTTGAATGAAAGGCTTTCATTACAGACCATTCAGAGTTATAAACTGCAGTGGAGTATATAGTACAACAGCAAAAGATGAGACCTAGAGCATTTTATGAAATCAGTTTAGGAATCAATTAGGAACGTGATTAGCAGGGAGTAATATGCAATTAAATTTATTATTTTGCATTCTTTTATTTTCCAAACGATCTTCCATTTTTTATTATATGTATGTCTTCGTAATATTTCATATTTTAGAAATACTTCGAGATTTTAAAGCACGATGTCATTTAATATTCATAGCAACCCTGTGACATAGTTATAACTAATATAATTCCCATTTCACAGATGAGAAAGTTGATAAGCAGAGTTTCCATAAGCTGCCTTGAACTACCAGTCACAAGAAGTACTAGGCTGTGAGCATTGCATCCTCCGATTCCTGGCCCCATGTTCTTTTTTTAGACACTACATACACCAGAGTGGAGTGGCATAAAAAGGGAACATTAGGAGTGGCTGGAGGCAGCTGATCTGGCCCCAGTTAGAACCCAGGAAGAGACTGCCAACCCACAAATCACTAAAGCTGCTAAGTGCATTTCTCTAGAGCCTCCTGAGGATGGTTTTAGATTTGACTATGCCTCAAGGGAACAAATTCCAGCTGTCTGATCCTTGAAGTCAGACAGGACAATAGTTTGGCTTCATGTTTCACTGGTGAAAACTAGTTGTTTTTCTTTTTTTTTTTTTAAAGGAAACCTATTCTCTAAAAAGGGGATTAATGGAGCTTTTGCTTTATTGGCTTTCAGCCTTTTTCTGTAAGAATGTATATATGTGTGTGTGTGCACATATATGATACATATGCATATGTACATATACATCTAACATATATATATGTATATATGAAGTCTCTAAAAACTACAACCAAAATAAATAATTATTTACTTTTAGGAGGAGAAGACTTCCAAGTATAACCTGTCCTGTAGACCAGCAGTCCCCAACCTTTTTGGCACCAGGGGTTGGTTTTGTGGAAGATCATTTTTCCATGGATGGGGGAAGGGGGATGGTTTCAAGATGGTTCAAGTGCATTACATTTATTGGGCATTTCATTTCTAGTATTACCTCAGTTCCACCTCAGATCATCAGCATTAGATCCCGGAGGTTGGGGACCCCTTCTCTAGACAACTGGGCTTCTCGAGAGAGCACCAGGAAATGGGGAGCATGCTAAGTCTTCACGTTCCACACTGCAGGCACTGTTAGAGGCATGCAGGAGAAGTTCTTAACAGGCAGCCCTACTATATCCAGATCATCACTCCTGTTCGTAGAAAAGGACACTGAGGGTCAGAGAAGTTGTGTCTTGGGTGAGGTTCCACAGGCAGTGAGCAAACGGGTTATGATCTGAGCCCAGACCTAAGTAACCTCACAACCCGTGCTCTGTCTGATCTGTGCTCACCATTAACACATTTGTATCAGCTGCAAATTCTGAATCCTGAACAACGGCAAGAAAATTTCCTTAGCTACTACACTTAGACAGCGTCTTCAAAATTTTTTCTTTCTCCCCAACCAGATGTAAGATTTCCCTCCTTGGCTGTGGTTGGTCAGTCACTAAGTTGTGTCTGACTCTTTGTGACTCCATGCACTGCAGCACACCAAGCTTCCCTGTTCTTTACTATCTCCCAGAGTCAGTGATGCCATCCAACCATCTCACCCTCTGTTGCCCCCTTCTCCTGCCTTCAATCTTTCCCAGCGTCAGGATCCAATGAGCTGGCTCTTCGCATATGGTAGCCAAAGTACTGGAGCGTCAGCTTCAGCATCAGTCCTTTCAGTGAATTGGAATCCTTCCAATCAGTTCAGTCCTTCAGAATTGATTTCTTTTAGGATTGACGGTTTGATCTCCTTGCTATTATCCAAGGGACTCTGAGGAGTCTTCTGCAGTACCACAGTTTGAAAGCATCAGTTCTTCAGGGCTCAGACTTCTTTATGATCCAACAATATGACTACTGGAAAAACCATAGTTTTGACTATACAGACCTTTGTTAGCAAAGTGATGTCTCTGCTTTTTAATATGCTGGCTAGGCTTGCTATAGATTTTCTTCCAAGGAGCAAACATCTTTCCCCCTCTCTTGAGCCCCATATTATTACTTGATTTCAAATTCATGGAAAACGTGCACAATCATTGTACTTGACTGGGGCACTCATCCTAGGAGACTGACCCAGCAGCTCCTGCCTCTCACTCCAATGCTGCTAAACAGATGCACTGACACTAAGAAAGATCAGTAAACCATCCAGATCAAACTGTGAGCCCAAACTCAACAGGCACTAGTTCTATGGCCCAAATTCTGGTTTCAGGACCTTGGTTTCAAGAACCACACTATTTCCCACTTCCTGCAGTTGAAAGCAGGACAGAATGTGCTACATTTCTCTTAACCATTTTTGTGTGACTCTTATGGACTAATGAGGTTTCCCTGGTGGCTCAGACAGTAAAGCATCAGACTGCAGTGCAGAAGACCCGGGTTCGATCCCTGGGTTGGGAAGATCCCCTGGAGAAGGAAATGGCAACCCACTCCAGTACTCTTGCCTGGAAAATTCCATGGACCGAGAGGCTCCTCAGAGCCTGGTAGGCTACAGTTCATGGGATCACAAACAGTCGGAAACGACTGAGTGACTTCACTTTACTTTACTTTTATGGACTAATGAAACAGCAGATGCTCAGTGCTGGGCATTTGCCGTGTGCCCAGAACTCAGCTGGGGAGTCAGATTATAGAGAACCCTGAGCCACACAGCCCCCGCCCTCGAGGGATTAATGATGGAATGAACGTTGGAGCTGGGAAGTGTGGCTGAAAACACGTGCTTTATTTGTGCATGGGCTGGCCCATTGCACTCTTAAGTGTCAGTAAAGCTGACCAGGTTTCCTAGGTCTCCATATTCTCTTTAGGCTTGGTTCAGAGTTCAGTGTTCAGCAGGCCAGAGCCCCTGCACAAGGCTGTGCCCATCCCTACTGGGATGGATATCTGGCCCAGCCACAGCCCTGAGGCCCTTAGCTCACTCCCTGCCTAGTTGATCACTCTCTCCTCTATTCTTGCTCCCACTGCATATCCACTATATTCTTCCATTCCATTCACTGGATTTGAACTTGACCTGTAGTACTATATAATTTTTCATTTACTAAGTCATGATTAGAGGCCAGGAACTAGGAAGATCCTTTATATTTGTTCCCTCTAATTTCCACAGCAACTATGGGAAAGAGGAGATTCAGTATAGTTCAGTCACTCAGCCATGTGCAACTCTTTGCAACCCCATGGATTGCAGCACGCCAGGCCACCCTGTCTATCACCAACACCTGGAGTTTACACAAACTCATGACCACTGAGTTGGTGATACCATCAAACCATCTCATCTTCTATTGTCTCCTTCTCCTCCTGACTTCAGCTTTTCCCAGCATTGGGTCTTTTTCAATGAGACAGTTCTTCACATAAGTTGGCCAAACTATTGGACTTTCAGCTTTAGCAACAGTCCTTTCAGAGAATATTCAGGACTGATTTCTCTTAGAATAGACTAGTTAGATTTCCTTGCTGTCCAAGGGACTCTCAAGAGTCTCTTCCAACACCACAGTTCAAAAGCATCAATTCTTAGGTGCTCAGCTTTGTTTATGGTCCAACTCTCACATCCATACATGACCACTGGAAAAACCAGAGCCTTGACTAGATGGACTTTTGTTGGCAAAGTCATGTCTCTGCTTTTAAATATGCTGTCTAGATTGGTCATAACTTTTCTTCCAAGGAGCAAGTATCTTTTAATTTCATGGCTGCAGTCACCATCTACAGTGATTTTGGAACCCCCCCAAATAAAGTCTCTCACTGTTTGCAATGTTTCCGCATCTATTTGCCATGAAATGATGAGGCTGGATGCCATGATCTTAGTTTCTGAATGTTGACTTTTAAGTCACCTTTTTCACTCTCCTCTTTCACTTTCATCAAGAGGCTCTTTAGTTCTTTGCTGTCTGCTATAAATGTGGCATCATCTGCATATCTAGGTTATTGATATTTCTCCTGGCAATCTTGATTCCAACTTGTGCTTCATCCAGTCCAGCATTTCTCATGAGGTACTCTGCATATAAGTTAAATAAGCAGGGTGACAATATATAGGCTTGACATACTCCTTTTCCTATTTGGAACCAGTCTGTTATTCCATGTCCAGTTTGAACTATTGCTTCTTGAAATTCATATAGATTTCTCAGGAGGCAGGTAAGGTGATCTTGTATTCCCATCACTTTAAGAATTTTCCACAGTTTGTTGTGATCCACATAGTCAAAGGCTTTGGCATAGTCAATAAAGCAGAAGTAGACGTTCTTTCTGGAATTCTCTTGCTTTTTTGATGATCCAACAGATGTTGGCAATTTGATATCTGGTTCCTCTGCCTTTTCTAAATCCAGCTCGAACATCTGGAAGTTCATGGTTCATGTATGTTGAAGCCTGGCTTGGAGAATTTTGAGCATTACTTTGCTAACCTGTGAGATGAGTGCAATTGTGCAGTAGTTTGAGCATTCCTTGGCATCGCCTTTCTTTGGGATTGGAATGGAAACTGACCTTTTCCAGTCCTGTGGCCACTGCTCAGTTTTCCAAATTTGCTGGCATATTGAGTGCAGCCCTCTCACAGCATCGTCTTCCAGGATTTGAAATAGCTCAACTGGAATTCCATGACCTCCACCTGTGTTGTTCATAGTGATGCTTCCTAAGGCCCACTTGACTTCAGATTCCTGGAGGTCTGGCTCTAGGTGAGTGATCACACCATCGTGATTATCTGGGTCATGAAGATCTTTTTTTGTATAGTTCTTCTGTGTATTCTTGCCACCACTTCTTAATATCTGCTGCTTCTGTTAGGTCCATTCTGTTTCTGTCCTTTATTGTGCCCATCTTTGCATGAAAATTTCCCTTGGTATATCTAAATTTCTGGAAGAGATCTCTAGTCTTTCCCATTCCATTGTTTTCCTCTATTTCTTTGCATTGATCGCTGAGGAAGGCATTCTTATCTGTCCTTGCTATTCTTTGGAACTCCTCATTCGAATGTGTATATCTTTCCTCTTCTCCTTTGCCTTTTGCTTCTCTTGTTTTCATAGCTATTTATAAGGCCTCCTCAGACAACCATTTTTCCTTTTTGCATTTCTTTTTCTTGGGGATGGTCTTGATCACTGCCTCCTGTACATTGTCACAAACCTCCGTCCATAGTTCTTCAGGCATTCTGTATATCAGATCTAATCCCTTGAATCTATTTGTCACTTTGACTGTATAATCATTAAGGGATTTGATTTACATCATACCTGAATTGTCTAGTGGTTTTCCCCACTTTCTTCAACTTAAGTCTGAATTTGGCAATAAGGAGTTCATGATCTGAGCCACAGTCAGCTCCAAGTCTTGTTTTTGCCTAAGGTATAGAGCTTTTCCATCTTAGGCTGCAAAGAATATAATCAATCTGAAATCGGTATTGACCATCTAGTGATGTCCGTGTGTAAAGTCTTCTCCTGTCTTGTTGAAAGAGGGTATTTGCTGTGACAAGTGTGTTCACTTGGCAAAAGGCTAATAGCCTTCACCCTGCTTCAATCTGTACTCCAAGGCCAAATTTACCTGTTACTCCAGGTATTTCTTGATTTCCTGCTTTTGCATTCCAATCCCCTATAATGAAAAGGAAATCTCTTTGGGATGTTAGTTCTAGAAGGTCTTGAAGGTCTTCACAGAACCATTCAACTTCAGCTTCTTCAGCATTACTGGTTGTAGCATAGACTTGGATTACTGTGATATTGAATGGTTTGCCTTGGAAACGAACAGAGATCATTCTGTTGTGTTTTGAGACTGCACCCTAGTACTGTATTTTGGACTCTTTTGTTGACTATGAGGCCTACTCCATTTCTTCTAAGGGATTCTTGCCCACAGTGGTAGATATAATGGTCATCTGAGTTAAATTCACCCATTCCAGTCCATTTTAGTTCGTTGATTCCTAAAATGT
>SJYV01054911.1:59474-106621 GCA_006410875.1 Neotragus pygmaeus
ACATTTTAGGAATCAACGAACTAAAATGGACTGGAATGGGTGAATTTAACTCAGATGACCATTATATCTACCACTGTGGGCAAGAATCCCTTAGAAGAAATGGAGTAGGCCTCATAGTCAACAAAAGAGTCCAAAATACAGTACTAGGGTGCAGTCTCAAAACACAACAGAATGATCTCTGTTCGTTTCCAAGGCAAACCATTCAATATCACAGTAATCCAAGTCTATGCTACAACCAGTAATGCTGAAGAAGCTGAAGTTGAATGGTTCTGTGAAGACCTTCAAGACCTTCTAGAACTAACATCCCAAAGAGATTTCCTTTTCATTATAGGGGATTGGAATGCAAAAGCAGGAAATCAAGAAATACCTGGAGTAACAGGTAAATTTGGCCTTGGAGTACAGATTGAAGCAGGGTGAAGGCTATTAGCCTTTTGCCAAGTGAACACACTTGTCACAGCAAATACCCTCTTTCAACAAGACAGGAGAAGACTTTACACACGGACATCACTAGATGGTCAATACCGATTTCAGATTGATTATATTCTTTGCAGCCTAAGATGGAAAAGCTCTATACCTTAGGCAAAAACAAGACTTGGAGCTGACTGTGGCTCAGATCATGAACTCCTTATTGCCAAATTCAGACTTAAGTTGAAGAAAGTGGGGAAAACCACTAGACAATTCAGGTATGATGTAAATCAAATCCCTTAATGATTATACAGTCAAAGTGACAAATAGATTCAAGGGATTAGATCTGATATACAGAATGCCTGAAGAACTATGGACGGAGGTTTGTGACAATGTACAGGAGGCAGTGATCAAGACCATCCCCAAGAAAAAGAAATGCAAAAAGGAAAAATGGTTGTCTGAGGAGGCCTTATAAATAGCTATGAAAACAAGAGAAGCAAAAGGCAAAGGAGAAGAGGAAAGATATACACATTCGAATGAGGAGTTCCAAAGAATAGCAAGGACAGATAAGAATGCCTTCCTCAGCGATCAATGCAAAGAAATAGAGGAAAACAATGGAATGGGAAAGACTAGAGATCTCTTCCAGAAATTT
Organism: Neotragus pygmaeus; assembly: GCA_006410875.1. Taxonomy (NCBI): domain Eukaryota; kingdom Metazoa; phylum Chordata; class Mammalia; order Artiodactyla; family Bovidae; genus Neotragus; species Neotragus pygmaeus. Next base: position 60,532 of record SJYV01054911.1, read on the forward strand.
AGATATACCAAGGGAAATTTTCATGCAAAGATGGGCACAATAAAGGACAGAAACAGAATGGACCTAACAGAAGCAGCAGATATTAAGAAGTGGTGGCAAGAATACACAGAAGAACTATACAAAAAAAGATCTTCATGACCCAGATAATCACGATGGTGTGATCACTCACCTAGAGCCAGACCTCCAGGAATCTGAAGTCAAGTGGGCCTTAGGAAGCATCACTATGAACAACACAGGTGGAGGTCATGGAATTCCAGTTGAGCTATTTCAAATCCTGGAAGACGATGCTGTGAGAGGGCTGCACTCAATATGCCAGCAAATTTGGAAAACTGAGCAGTGGCCACAGGACTGGAAAAGGTCAGTTTCCATTCCAATCCCAAAGAAAGGCGATGCCAAGGAATGCTCAAACTACTGCACAATTGCACTCATCTCACAGGTTAGCAAAGTAATGCTCAAAATTCTCCAAGCCAGGCTTCATTGTACAGCCAGGCTGTACATGAACTGTGAACTTCCAGATGTTCGAGCTGGATTTAGAAAAGGCATAGGAACCAGACATCAAATTGCCAACATCTGTTGGATCATCGAAAAAGCAAAAGAATTCCAGAAAAACATCTATTTCTGCTTTATTGACTATGCCAAGGCCTTTGACTGTGGATCACAGCAAACTGTGGAAAATTCTTCAAGAGATGGGAATACCAGACCACCTTACCTGCCTGCTGAGAATCTGTATGCAGGTCAAGAACCAACAGTTTGAAATTTACATTGAACAACAGACTGGTTCCAAATCAGGAAAGGAGTACGTCAATCTTTATATTGTTATCCTGCTTATTTAACTTATATGCTGAGTACATCATTTGAAATTTCAGGCTAGATGAAGCTCACGCTGGATTCAAGCTTGTTGGGAAAAATATCAATAACCTCAGATACGCAGATGACACCATCCTTATGGCAGAAAGTGAAGAAGAACTAAAGAGCCTCTTGATGAAAGTGAAAGAAGAGAGTGAAAAAGGTGGCTTAAAACTTATTATTCAGAAAACTAAGATCATGGCATCTAGCCCCATCACTTCATGGCAAATAGATGTGGAAACATTGCAAAAAGTGAGAGACTTTACTTTGGGGGGCACAAAATCACTGCAGTTGGTGACTGCAGCCATGAAATTAAAACATGGTTACTCCTTGGAAGAAAAGCTATGACCAACCTAGACAGCATATTAAAAAGCAGAGATATTAGCTTGCCAACAAATGTTCATCTAGTCAAAGCTACGATTTTTCCAGTAGGCATGTATGGATTTGAGAGTTGGAGTGTAAAGCTGAGTGCTGAAGAATTGATGATTTTGAACTGTGGTGTTGGAAGAGACTCTTGAGAGTCCGTTGGGTAGCAAGGAGAGCCAACTAGTCAGTCCTAAACGAAATCAGTCCTGAATATCATTGGAAGGACTGATGCTGAAGCAGAAACTCCACTACTTTGGCCACCTCATGTGTAGAACTGACTCATTGGAAAAGACCCTCATGCTTGGAAATATCAAAGGTGGGAAGAAAATGGGACAACAGAGGATGAGATGGTTGGATGGCATCATTGACTCTATAGACATGAATTTGAGTAAGCTCTGGGTTTTGGTGATGGATTGGGGGGCCTGGCATGCTGCAGTCCATAGGATCACAAAGAGTCAGACATGACTGAGTGACTGAACTGAACAATTCTTTTTACATGTAAAACCTCAGAAATAACATCCCATTTCACAGAAGGGCTATTTGTGTGTGCATATGGATACATACATGTATTCATTTTATACATTATATATTTATACACTATATAGATAAATATATACATTTACCCGTTTATAATATAGATACAAATATATGTGTACATGTGCACTTAATGTGTAGGTGAAATAAACTGAGCTCAATCTTGAAATGATAGAAATGGAATTTGAACTCAGCTTTCTTGTCTCCAAACACTTTTGGGGTTCTAGCCACTAAATCATCAACTTTGCTTCTGCCCTTAAATCACCAGGCAGTTAATAAAATTCTGATTTTGGGGTCCCACTTAAAGAGATTCTGATATGACTGCTCTGGGGTATGATCCCGCCTGAGGACTTTTAAAAGTTTAATGCACCGACTTTAATGCACTCTAAAATTGAGAACCACCATTCCAGCCAGCTCTCCACTGATCAGTTTCTTATTGCTGTTATGACAAATAAGCACCAACAGTGGCTCCAAACAAAACACATTATTAGTTTCTGGGTTCACAGTCCCAACATGGGTCACACTGGGTTAAAATCAAGGTGTGGGGCTGGGATGTGCACCTTTCTGGAAGTTCTAAGGGAGAATCTATTTCTTGTCCTTTCCAGGTTTTAGAGCCTGCCCACATTACCTGTCCAGTGGCCCTTTTCCCTCATCTTCAAAGCCAGCAATAGCAGGTCAAGTCCTCACAAAGCATTCCTCTGACATTTCCTGCCTTCTTTTCCCCGTTTAAGGGCACTTGTGATTACATTGATCTCACCCAGGTTATCTGAATAATATTCCTATTTTAAAGGCACATGACCAGAAACCTTCAGTCCATCTGCTGTCTAATCTGCTTTGCCACATAAAATAACATAGCCACAGGTACTGGGGATTAGAGATTAGATCTCTTTAGTGGCCATAATTCTGTCGACTACAATTGACTAGCAGTTTAAAAAAAAATCAGGGTTTCCCTTCTATTGCACCTGCTCACAGTGGGGAAAGCCAGTGAGTGGTGTGTTCTTTTACAGAGCAGTCAAGTCAGAGCTGCTGGGTATCTGAAAACATCTCCCTTCTGTTCCCTTCGCTCTTCTTTCCCACTGGTAAGAAGAGCAGTGAGAGCCTGTCATTCTCTGGGCTTCCCACAGCTGCTGTCACACCACTTGAAAACAGAGCCCAGGTGACCAGCGTTCCCAACCCATCCTGGGATGAGGCAATATGCGAGCTGCCATATGCTCCGGTGGGTTCCGGCTGACGCTGAGCAGGTGTACGGCATCCGGGCCAAGCATGTGGAGGGTGGCAGATTCACAGAGGGGAGGTACCGTTTTCAATTTACCAGAGGAAGACCTAGAAAATAACAGAGAGCGGGTGTACCTTCCTCTCTTCTGCTTCCCAGTCATTTCCTAAGAAACAGAAGAAGGTTCTGGTTTTCATTCTGAAAATCCAAGGAAACACTTTGAACATGATGCCCGTGCTGATTTAAAAATGATTCTCCAGCATTCAGAATCCATCAATTATCAAGATGCAGAAGCCTCCAAATATTTATAATGACAGCACTATCATTATGTTAAGTTATTGTGACAAGAAAGGGAGGAGAACAGTTTAACCTCAGCCTAGGTGTGTGTATGTGTNAAAAACAAATAAATACATAAGTGAATAAAATATGGAAAAAGAGATAAAATATTGCAAGCAGCCTCTTAGTTGTTTTTTTTTTTTTTTAAGAGATAAGGGAATCCTTGTACACTGTTGATAAGAATGTAAATTGATGCAGCTACTGTGTAACACAGTATGGAAGTTTCTCAAAGAAATTAAAATAGAACTATAATATGGGAAAAAAAATACCCCAAACCATTAGTTCAACTGATATATGCACCCCAATTTTCATAGCAGCACTATTTGCAATTGCCAAGATTTAGAAACAATCTAAACGTCCATCAACAGATGAATGATAAAAAAAAGATGTGGTATGTATACTGGAGTACTACTCAAACATAACAAAGAGTGAAATTTTGCCATTGGCAGCAACATGAATAGACTTGGAGGACATTATGCTATGTGAAATAAGTCAGATGGAGAAAGATAAATATTGTATGATATCATTTACATGTGGCATCTAAAAAATACAACCAACTAGTGAATGTAGTAAAAAAAGAAGTAGACTCACGGATATAGGGAACAAGCTAGCGGTGACCAGTGGTGGTGGCAGGCGGAACATAAGGGTGAGAGTGTGGAGGTGGAACAGCTGGGTATAAGATAGATTCAAGGACGGATAGTACAATATGGGGAACATAGCCAACGTTTTGAAAAAACTCTCAGTGGAAAGTAACCTATAATTCTAAAGTAACCTTTAAAATTCTATAAGAATAAACAATTAAAAAAACAAACATGGTGGACACTACCCTTTCTGAAGCTCCAGTCCTGGAAGGGGCTCTAGGAATGGAACTCTAGGCTGGGGAAGAGACCCTTAGCACAGGGTACTTCAGGAGACAAACTAGCAGAAGGGGACGGTGGCAACACTGTGAACGGAGAGGAAAAAGAGGGCACGAGGGAGAGAGCCTGTGGGGGATGCCCCTGCCCACTGAGGGTGCTCATGGACGTGCCTGATGCCCACGACCATGGCCAGGACCAGAGGCAGCTGACACCTGGAGCTGCCACTCAACAGCCCTGATCTTGGCATGAACAACTGACCCTCCTCCAAGTCCCATCTCCCTTCTCCGAGAATGGCCAGGGTATAAATCAAGGCAGAAAAGCTATACTAGCCTTGAAAAGAGTCCCCAAAAGTCTGCCAACCCCAAATGACACCAAGTTATCCTTCAACCTGTCTGTCAGTCAACATTTACACAGCTCTCCATATTCATAGCTTGGGGAGCTGAGGGCAGTCAGTAGTTAGCAGGTAGAACACAGAACAAGACTAAGGCTATAGGTCCTGTTTTCAATTCTTCTTAAGATTCTGATTCATAGCCTGATTGAATCAGTCTCAAGTCCATTTCCCACAAGTCGAGGCCGCCTGCACAATTGCAGGGCTGAACCCAAAACTTGGCATCAGCCTCTCCTGGTCCATCAGCCCTGAGTCAGCAGCTCTCCACAGCAGTGATTTCTCCTTTCCTCTCATGAGTCCTGGCAGACACAACAAACATCAAAACCTAAACAAATGAGAATGGCAAAGCTTACGTGAGCATTCAAAGATCAATGCAGTTAAAAACATCTCTGTAAAAAAAAAAAAAAAAATCTCTGTACTTTCAGCTGACTGATTCACTGCTAATGTGGAGGTAAAACCTGTTCTGAGCTTTCACAATCTGCTAAGTGTTCTGTAATCATATTTAGTGATATGGTTCTGATATTGAACACTTGGGAACAGATATGATAAATAAAGCATGTTACAAGTATGCTTACTCTAGGTTTGATTACTTTTTGGTCAGACAAGCATGGATTTGAATGCTACTTTGCCACTGTTTGAGCCCCTTAAATTCTCTGAGCCTCAGCTTTTGCATCAGTAAAGCAAGACAGTTATACCATTACTACCTAGGGTTGCTGCAAAGATTGAATGAAATAAGATTTGAAAAAGGCCTAACAGAACATTTGAAAATATACCACATCACTTGAAAATATACAACATTTGAAAATATACCACAACATTTGAAAATATACCACATAAATGTTCAACCACTAAGTCGTGTTCAACTCTTTATGACCCCATGGATTGCAGCACACCAGGCTTTCTTGCCCATCGCTATCTCCTGGAGTTGGCTCAGATTCATGTCCATTGAGTAGGTGATGCCTTCTAACCTTAGTAAATAATAGCTATTATTAATGCTACAGGAATAAAAGTTGCAGTGTAATGTAATCAGAAGATTCAGATAAACAGTGACTTAAAAAAAACATTCACCTCTATTATTTGTCTTTGGCTGTGCTGGGTTTTCACCACTGTGCTCAGGTTTTCTCTAGTTGTGGCGAATGGGGGCTACTCTTTGTGGTGGTGCATGCACTTCTCATTATGGTGGCTTCTCTCACTGTGGAGCGTGGCTCCAGGGCTGGAGCTCAGTAGTGGTAGCGCATGGACTTAGTTGCCCATGGCATATGGAATCTTCCCAGACCAGGGAGTGAACCCGTGTCCCCTGCATTGACAAGGGGATTCTTATTCACTGAACCACCAGGGAAGTCCCAGAGTGACTCTCAAAAAGTTTTTTCTTCCTTCGTGGCAGTCAACACTGTTCACTGGGCACCTACACTGTACCAGACACCATTCTAGAAGCAGGAAATGCAGCAAGGAACAAGACAGGTGAGGTCCCAGTTCTCCTGGGGGTTACCTGAGAATGGCAGGAGATAACAGAAAAAGAAATAATGACTAAAGCAGATAGTTTCAGATATTAAACAGTGATACAATAAATAGACAGTGACTGGTGGGTTACCAGGGAATAATTAGGGAATTATAATTGAGGTGACACCTGACAGANCCTGGGGGTTACCTGAGAATGGCAGGAGATAACAGAAAAAGAAATAATGACTAAAGCAGATAGTTTCAGATATTAAACAGTGATACAATAAATAGACAGTGACTGGTGGGTTACCAGGGAATAATTAGGGAATTATAATTGAGGTGACACCTGACAGAGGAGACACAGGAATGTGTGGGGGAAAAGACAGAGGAAGTGGCAAGTACCAGGCCAGAAGTGGGATCAACTCTGACCTGGCAGAAGAGGATGGAGATGAATTTACCTAGAGAGTAAGGAGGGAAGAGGAGAATGGTGTGAAATGAAGTTGGAGGACTAGGCAGGGCTTCTGATTTCCTGTCTCACCTCTGCTACCAGCAAGCAGTTACATCTTGTATATGCACTTGAACTCTCAGAGTCTCAGTTTTTCCATCTATAAAATGGGGTTAAGGGGTGGACCTTGATATTGTCCTTTCAATTCTGTGATCTACATACAATATAGATCGAATGTTGTGTTACTTTTTCTATGATGACAACACTGGGATCCATTATAACTCTTGCAAACTGCCTGGTTTTGTTTGTCCATCAGTATGTTGACCTCGAGGAAAGAGTTACCATAAAACCAACCAGAGGCCCCAAAGTGCGGAATGCTTTATCCCCAGATCTCAAAGCATCCTCTGAGCTAGTTGTGGCCAAAAGATTAACTGACCACAGATTGTTTTCAGTTCCTGGTTTTGTTTTTGGCAAACCACTAGCAGATCGCAGACCGNAAATAGACAGTGACTGGTGGGTTACCAGGGAATAATTAGGGAATTATAATTGAGGTGACACCTGACAGATCTCAAAGCATCCTCTGAGCTAGTTGTGGCCAAAAGATTAACTGACCACAGATCGTTTTCAGTTCCTGGTTTTGTTTTTGGCAAACCACTAGCAGATCGCAGTTTTTAATTGTTTTTGTTTGAATTGTTCTGCACTGTGTCCTCTTGACATTTTTTCAAACAACCGGGGAGCATGTATGAAGAAGACACATAACTGGGTTTAGGGAAATTTTAAGACACATTCTATTTTGTTCAATAGCATCACCTCCCATGGAAAATCATCCTGAACGGTCACATGAGTGTTGCCATGCTCTTTGTAAATCTTCATCATCTGGAATATGAAGACTTTAACAGTATTCTAGTAGCAGTCTATTCTCTAGGTACTTAATTTGCAGTTAGCTACCAGGGCAAATGTGCCTTTAGGAAATGGCAAACCATTCACCATTATTACCAGTAACATTGCTAATTTAAAGTTAGTAAAGGGAATTCCCTAGCATCCAGTGGTTAGGACTCAGCAGTTTCACTGCTAGGATTGAATCCCTGGCCAGGGGACTAAGATTCCTCAGGCTTCACAGTACAGCCAAAAATAAATAAAGTCAGAAGAGACAATTAAATGAAATTCTAAGCTATTAAGATCAGGATGGTTGCTGCTCATCTGAGGTTCCTCTAGGATAACAGACTTATACCAAATTCATCCCAATCAAGTGAGTAATTGACTACCCTGCTTAAAAGGCATCTATTTTTCAAACCCTTGTAACTTCTGTGGTGTACTACTCCAGAACTTTTTAAGACAACAAAAGCTTTCCATGTTCTTTCTTATGCCTAACCTGAACTCCTTATATTGATTTCCAGATTGTTCCCTCCAATTCTGCCTACATGATGAAGAATAAGCTGGTGATCCTGGCATGTTAACTTTTAAAAATAAATAATAACAACACACATTGTTTACTAATCTAGGTTCTAGACAGCGGACTCATTTAATCCTCACAACAATCCCATGAGGCAAGTACCCTTATGAACCCCACTTTACAAGGAAGGACCCTGGGGTACAGAAGCCAGACTGGGATTTGAATTCATAGCATCTGACTCCAGGGTCCTTGCTTTCAGCCACTCTACCGTTTTGCCCCCTCATATTTAAAATCTCTGCTGAGTCGATATTCACCAATCTATCTCTTTTTGGTTGAAGCGATTGATGAAGAGAAAGAAGAAACATTCTTTTTTCTCTCATTCTTTAATAAATAAATGTAATCACTTCCTTCTTCCTAAAAATGGAAGCCTAAGATCTGTGTTTTGTCTCAAAACTTTCACAAAAGGTGTTTTTTTATTTATTTGTGCTTTGTTGTTAATAGATGAAAAGCCTTGCTGGGCCAGACTAAGCCCATGCATTTCCCACTATCTGATTGTTTCAGAAAGTGTGATCCAACACTGGAGTTATAGCCGGAATTCTGCCTGTCTGCTGGGAAAGCACAACAGGCCACAAGATTAAGTGCAGAGCTGAGGCTGGCAAAGTGGATTGGAAAACCCAGGAGACATGTTGTCCAGGTTCATACAAAAGCGTTAGCAGTGATCTGGCTTTTCCTGATCATTAAAATAACTGCTCTAGGCAGAGAAGTGGTAGCTCAGTATTTCTGTCTATCTATTTATCTACACCACATACACACACACTTCTTTTTTGTTTTCCTTATTTTAACCACTATGATAATTTTCTGCTAAGTCTCTCAAGTCTCCATCATAAATAGAAAACTCCACTCTCTTAATTGTTTCCTTAGCAAATTTCCAAACTTCGAAACCCAAAACAGAGAATGCATATAATTTAAATATATAAAATATTACATTCAGTATCTATCTATAATGGAAATGTATTGCTGGCCACAAACTTAGTGGCATAAAATATATAACTGTGTTTAATCTCTTTAAAACCAAACTTAGTATGTCTTCTGTGGAAGTAATCTCATTGAGGGAAGTTTCTCTCTCCCTCCTGTCTAAGTTGCTATGGGCCCTGGCTTGGGGTGAGAGGGTACATCTGGTCTGGGTTATTGTCCATCCAGTGATGGATATCCATCCAGTGGATGAAATGTTCTCAATCCTGTCTGATGTTCCATTGTTCATACAGGGAGACTGCAAGGCTCCCAGGGTCTGGCTGTGTCAGAGATCAGGGCACAGCTCTGTGTGGCTGCCTGGGGCCGTGAACCCAGCACTCCAGCACACACAAGGTATTCCAGGGGACCCTGGTTCTGGCTGCCTTCCCAGTTTTCTAGTGGATTGGAGGGGCAAGAGAGTATAGATGCTCACCATCCTCAGAGCCTATGATCTTATCTGGATTTCTTTCACCCTTTTCATCACCTTTTGCCCAAGGCCTCAGTCTGGAGGAGAAGGCAACCCCTGGTTACCTCTTCTCAGATCACTCTAGAGTTTAGCTAATCTCCCCTACCCTCCTCTCCTGTTCTTTCTTTTGCTCTCTCCCTAACCTGTGGATCTTTGGGGAAGCGATGAGTTGAAGGGAAGACTCATTCTCTAGGCTTCTTTTTCTATGTACTTTTGAGAGCCCAAGCCTTTCTCTGCTATAGGAATCTGAATCTGAGGTCTGTGTCTCATTGATGGAAACAGGCAAAGGAAATGGAATGTGTGAAACAATGATCGTTTCATCCAATCATGTGTACTCATTTAGGAGTGTGTAATATAGGTCTACTATGTGTATCTCAACATGACATATACGTGTGTATTTAATACACAGGGCTTCCCAGGTGGCTCAGTGGTAAAGAATTCACTTGCCAAGCAGGAGTTTGTGGGTTTGATCCCTGGGTTAGGGAGATCCCCTGGAGAAGGAAATGACAACCCACTCCAGTATTCTTGCCTGGGAAATCTCATGGACTGAGGAGCCTGGCTGGCTACAGTCCATGGGGTTGCAAGAGTTGGACATGACTTAGCAACTAAACAACAACAATTTTATACAAAAGAAGTATATTTACCTATATAGGCATGACTCATCCATGTGGTTTTAGTCTATGGAATATAGCTTTTGGGACGAATTAATCTGTGGATGACTACTTCTATCCAGTTTCTAAATATTTAAGTAACAGACTTTTTTATTTAGGGTTTGTAGGATATTGAGAGAAATGGAGAATCAGAAGAGAATTGATAGATAAATAGTTACTGAGAGATAGATTTCTCATCACCTATTGCAGAAGCAAGAGTTTCTGACTCAAGCATGCAGTAATAATCAACATATATAATCCTAGTCATGTCATTTAGCTTGACTGTCTCATTTTCAACACCAAGAATTTTAAAAAATGCTCAAGTACATAGCAAATATAAGATATCCCAGATTTCAAATAATGAAGTTGATTGTGCTTGAAGTATAAAATATTGGCTTATTCACGAATAAGACATTTTAGAGCACTAATCAGGCATAAAGAATTCCTAGTCCTTGTACCAGATGCCACAATTCACTGTTTTTCTTGGTATGAAATTGCCTTCAAGCTAGACTCAGACACACTTAGCAAAAAGTCAGATCATATAAGATCTTTCTAACAAATGGTATGTGAAAGGAGTTGTTGAAAAAGAAGCAAATCAATCTTTGGATTGGTCACATCTTTAACTTATTGCTACTAGTCTAAGGTGAAATTTTAATTTTTATTTCTCTCTAAACATGCAAAGAAAAGTATTCTTTCCATGGCAGCCTGAATCTTGAGGGGACAATATTCCTCTTCCAGGTTATTGGACAGGAGCCACTTTTTGTTCCCGGATACATAAACATTTTGTCACTCTAAACTGTAAGTGATAAGACTTGTGGAAAACATATTCTCAGGGGTTACCTCGGACAAACAAAAGGTGGAATCCTAGGGGAAGTGGCCTGAGGTAAGGGTAGCCACATTTAGCAAGTTAAAGTACAGGATGCCTAGTTAAATTTGAAGTTCAAATAAAAAATGTAAGTCCCAAATATTGCCTGGAATATCCCTACCAAGGTAGAATTATGTGAAGACAGGAAATGGCCACTGGAGAAGGATTTACCAACCAAAAGCGTAAACAATTGATAACTTAGGCCATTCTAGCCTCAGAAAATAGCATGGAACAAAATTCCCCCTCCATAAAAATGCGACTGGCAAACGGAAGCAGTAACACTATCAGGAGCCTACCTTGGAATGAGCCTGAGCAGCTTGACAGGGCATCCAAGAAAGACCAAAGTGGGAGAGAAAAGGAATAAGGGACCTGGGTAACCAGGTGGCTGCGTCTGTCATACCAGTCTGTGACTCATCCTTAAGTTATCTTAGGACGCAAAGTCTGTGCTTGGGAAGCTCACCTGTCTCTGTGCTCTTGTATCTTCCCTTGTTGGTCTTCAGGTGCTTTTCTCTTATTTCTCAGTCAAGTTTCCTTTTGAAAATCCTAGCTCTTGTCTCTGAATAATTAACATATAGATCTTTAGTCCTTTTCAGCCTCATTTGGTCATGATGCATGATCTCTTTATATCTTGGATTCCATCTCCTAGCGTTCTGCTGAAGATGTTTGTGTCTAGGGAAACTGGGCTGTAGGATATCGGTCTCTCGTTTTCTCTTCTTATACTGTCTTTGTCTGGTTTCAGTATTAAGGTAATATTGGCCTTATAAAATGAATTAAGAAGTGTCCACTCCTATTTTCTGGGATACGTTGTGTAAAATTGGTCTTATTTTTTTCTTTAAAGTTTGGTAGAATTCACCAGTTCAATTCTTGGGTTGGGAAGATCCTTTGGAGAAGGGATAGGCTACCCACTCCAGTATTCTTGGACTTCCTGGTGGCGAATGTGGTAAAAAATCTGCCTGCAATTCAGGAGACCTGTGTTCTGTCCCTGGAAGATCCCCTGGAGGAGGGCATGGCAACCCATTCCAGTATTCTTGCCTGGAGAATCCCCATGGACAAAGGAGCCTGGCGGGCTGCAGTCCATTGGGTCACAAAGAGTTGGACACGAATGAGTGTCTAAGCACCAACAACAGTGCTGAAGTCCTGTCTAGTGTACCTAAGTCACAGGAAGCTCATAATGTGTTACAGAGAAAATGCACGTGTTAGGTAAGCTTCATTCAGACACAAATCATAGTGCTATTGGTTGTGAGTTCAATGTTAATGAAGCAGGTGTCTTTAAATAAATAGATTGTCTTTAAATGAAGACAAAAACAGGGACTTCCTGGATGGTACAGTGGATGGGAATTCGCCTGCCAGTGTAGGGAACATGGGTTCAGCCCGTGGTCTCGGAAAATTCCACGTACCATGGAGTAACTGAGCCCACAAACCACAACTACTGAGCCTGTGTGCTGCAACTGCTGAAGCTTGTGCTGGAGCCTGTGCTCTGCAGTGGGAGAGGCCACGGCAGTAAGAGGCCTAAGCACCACGAGTAAAGCTCAGGTGCTTTACTCCTGCTTTACGAGTAATGCAACTAGAGAAAGGCTGTGTGCAGCAGCGAAGACCCAGCACAACCAAAGATAACATAAATTGATTATTTACAAAATGAAGACAAACATGAAAATATATGCTGTATTGATCAGTTGACAAAATTGCTATGACAAGAGACTCATAGGAACCTAACATGGTGCTTCCTTTAGATGTAATGGTTCAGTATTAACCAATTCAATATTTATGGTGGTTTTATCAAGTAAGTGTGTTACATTTTGCTTACCCATCTTTTAGTTGGTGGCTTTTGGTTGTCTCCACTTTGGGACATCGTGAATAATACTACCATGAATATTTATGGACAGGTTTTTGCGCCTCTATATTCTTTCTGATTTTCAGTCTACTTGTTCTGTTGATTACTTACTGAGACAGAAATGTTGAAGATTCCAACGTAACTGCGGATTTGTCTATATCTCATTTCAGTTCTCTCAGTTTTACTTCTTGTATTTTGAAGTTCTGTGTTAAGTTCATACATATTTAGAATTGTTATGGCTTCTTGGTTAATTAACCTCTTTATTATTATGTACAGTAAGTCCCCTACATATGAATAAGTTCCATTATGAAAGCACTTTCATAAGTCCAAAAAAATTAGCCTAGATACCTAACATGATTGGCTGTATAGTACTGTATTGTAATAGGTTGATAATACTTTTCACACAAATACTACATAAAAACAAGCAAACATAAAAAATAAAGAAAACATTTTCAATTTTACAGTGCAGTATCTTGAAAAGCACAGTAGTACAATACAGCACTTGCATACGGGGCTGACATCAAGTGAACAGGCTAGAAGAGTTACTGACAAGAGGAGGGAGAGGAGGTAGGAGACGGATGAACTGAAGGATCATCAGCAATAGGAGACAGAGAGCAAGCTGCAGCTTCACTCATGCCTGGCACTGATGGCACAGGTTCTGGTTCCTTGCTGGATTCAAATCTCCCCACCCCCTGGAAGAATTGTGGTGCTGGAGAACAATTTTGAGAATCCCTTGGACTACAGGGAGATCAAACCAGTCAATCCTAAAGGAAATCAATTTTGAATATTCATTGGAAAGACTGATGCTGAAGCTGAAGCTCCAATACTTTGGCCACCTGATGTGAAGACCTACTGACTGGAAAAGACTCTGATGATGGGAAAGATTGAAGGCAAAAGGAGAAGAGGGCAGCAGAGGATGAGATGGTTAGATAACATCACCAACTCAATGGACATGAGTTTGAGCAAGCTCTGGGAGATGGTGAAGGACAGGGAAGCCTGGCATGCTGCAGTCCATGGGGTCACAAAGAGTCGGACAGCTTGGTGACTGAACAACCAAAACCCACCACCACCCTCTGGAAAAAGACCATCCAGTGGTATGTGGCGAATAGCTCTTTTTTCCTTGCAGTAGATCACATGGTGGCACTGGATTACATTCTGAGTGGCTGCTGCAGCCTTTGTGAACCATTCTGTGTTGGAGTTCTATGCCTCAAGAACTGACAGTGCCTCCTCAGACAAAGAAAATCCCCTTGTCATTTTCTGCCATGTTCTGCTTCGTGAATCTGTTTCGTTCTTCAGTTACTTCTTCTTCCTCTTGTCTCTCTCCATCTTTTCTCTGGGCCTCCAATTCCATCTTTCCTTTTGCTCTCTCCATTATTTTCACTTTTGTTCCCATTGTTATGTATCAGCTATTAATACAGCAGTGCTAATTTTATGCTTACTTCCAGACATCTTGGGCAACTTAAAAAAATGCAGAAATATTTTACAAATCTTACAAAAATACATGAACATGAGAACATATGGTTTATACCCTTCCAGGGCCTTGGAAGAAGCCATGCATGGAAGGGTCCTGAAGTTTAAGTTGCATTAGCTTCATGGTCAATTGCTTCTGCCTTTGACTTTAGCATTATTTTAGTATAAAAATAATAATGGAGCTAGNTCTTCTTCCTCTTGTCTCTCTCCATCTTTTCTCTGGGCCTCCAATTCCATCTTTCCTTTTGCTCTCTCCATTATTTTCACTTTTGTTCCCATCGTTATGTATCAGCTATTAATACAGCAGTGCTAATTTTATGCTTACTTCCAGACATCTTGGGCAACTTAAAAAAATGCAGAAATATTTTACAAATCTTACAAAAATACATGAACATGAGAACATATGGTTTATACCCTTCCAGGGCCTTGGAAGAAGCCATGCATGGAAGGGTCCTGAAGTTTAAGTTGCATTAGCTTCATGGTCAATTGCTTCTGCCTTTGACTTTAGCATTATTTTAGTATAAAAATAATAATGGAGCTAGTGGAAAAGAATATTTCTTACTTTATATCTTAAATATTCTGCATTCAAGCACCTTCAACTCTGGATTAAAAAGTGTATCACCAACCTAAAAACCTATAATTTTTTGAGTTACTTGATATTGTGTATCATGTCAGGATCATTCGGTTCATTTCAAGTTATTAACATGGGCAATTCCATTAAGTGAATTCTCTACACCTTCACAATTTGTCGTTAAAATCTTACACCAGGAAATAGATGAAGGTATTGAAATTTCACTGGCCTGGAAGACAGTAAGGGCTAGTATGAATGAAAGTGTTCATTTGTGTTTAGTCCACAGTTGAGTAAGTTAAGTGATGGACTTAACTTTTCTATAAGAATGTGTGTTCTTGTCAGACTCTCTTTTATCGCTTTTCACTGTAGAGGCTTCTGCCTTCATGAGACAAGTGATTTCCTAGCTCCAGGTTCTGCCTTTACCAGACTGGTTCCTTCACATTTGATGGCGACTTGGGATGAGACAAGGAGGGTAAGGAAGAGATAAGGGAGATGCAAGCAGAGTATGAAAGTTCAAGTATAAATGTCCTGAGCTCTTACAATGTGCTGGGCACCGCTCTAAGACTATCATATAAGACTTCTGCACAGATTAACCTACCAGAGGGAGGCATTACTACAATTTTAAATCACAAAAGAGAAAACAAAATAATTCAATAACTTTCCCAGGTAAAACGAAAACCTACATATTTTCATCCCAGAGCCAAGTCACATTCAAAGAAACACAAAACATTCTGTGTCTTTTCTTGGTAGGTCCTTTGAAAAATGTAAAGTCTAAACATAGAGTTTGTAGCTATTCTTATTAAAATTCATTGGTCCCTCCTATTCTCTGATTCCCATCTGGTTTTAAAATCCAATTCAAACTTTCTCAAGCAAAGGGGTTCTGTTGAAGCTCTTGTAACTTAGAGTGTTCTCCTTTCAGGAGTGGCTGGATCCAGCACCCTTAGTGATGCCATCGATCTATGTGTTTGCCTCTCTTCTCCACTTGGAGCTGGTTTCCTCTGTGTGATAGCTTTGCCCTATGGGCAATTTTTCCAACACTGTTGAGGAAATTGCCTTCGGGCTTTCACAGTCCCTAAAACTAGAAATTCTGGAATAAA
The DNA here is from genome assembly GCA_006410875.1 of Neotragus pygmaeus. Classification (NCBI taxonomy): domain Eukaryota; kingdom Metazoa; phylum Chordata; class Mammalia; order Artiodactyla; family Bovidae; genus Neotragus; species Neotragus pygmaeus. The sequence continues at coordinate 76,311 of SJYV01054911.1, forward strand.
AGAGATTCTTCTCTCTCCCAGTGTCTACCTGTCATGTCATGGGAAAGGCCAGTGTCCTAAAGGATTAAGACCTCTGTTCAGTCAGGTAGGAGCATAGGGAGGTGGGGATGGTCACGGGAGAACTTAGTCCTTCCAGGATCACATGGAGTATGAGAGGCATAGTGTCCCACAAGGAAAGGAGAAAGAATACCAATCAGGTGAAATCGACCAACATCCATGACCTCCTGAAATGCTCTGCTCTGCTCTCTCTCCTGCTGCCAACCCAGAAATCCCTCTCATTCATGCTCTTCAGAAACTACCATCTCTCATCCCAATCGCTCTGCATCAGTCCACCCAGAATTCTCAACACACGTCTGTGTGATATTCCCCTCTTTCATGCCCTTCTTCTAATTTAGAAGAGCATGCCAATCGTTACAGACTTCAAAGGTGGTGCTAGTGGTAAAGACCTCCCCTGCCAATTCAGGAGACATAAGAGAATCAGGTTCAATCCCTGGGTGGGGAAGATTCCCTGGAGGAGGGCATGACAACCCATTCCAGTATTCTTGCCTGGGGACTCGCATGGACAGAAGTGCCTGGCAGGCTACGGTCCATAGGGTCGCAGAGAGTCAGACATGACTGAAGTGACTTAGCACACGTGCACATGCCAATCATTACATTTTAATGTGATTTTATCACTAATGCACTGTCTCCCAATAATATTTGGATTTAAAGTCTAAAGCAAGCTTATATTCCCAGCTTAAATTAATTTGAGCATAGACAAAAGGGAGAGAGCCCCCTCCTTGAAACATTAAATTCCAGCAGATGTCCATTGTCACTCAGAGCCACTGATGTCAGGCCCTTCTGCTGATCACACACCAGATCATCAAGGTAGGAAACCAAAATCTGACTGCAGCCTATGCACAGAGAATTCCTTCCACAAACAGTCATGGGGTTTCTTTTAGGCCTGGGACACAGAGGTAGCCACTCTCCTAAAGGGGATTTACTAGGACTCAGGATGACCTCACCTTCTCTGGTTACTTCAACCAAATAGTTGGCCCGATCACATTTCATCCAATGTCGCCATATTTGAGCAGCTTCTTAAATATCCTTGCCTGATTCTTTTTTTTTTTCTAATCCTTCCTCTCCCAGTCTTAACAAAAACACTTTATAACCCCTCACCTGAGTCATTTTTGACCACTTAATGCCTCTTCTTTTATCTGCAAAATAAATCTTTTGGATGAGGGCTGCCTACAGCAATGAAAGAGGGGAGGATGACATTGGCAGGATGATGGAGCAGCATCCCAGATGCTACAAACAGCGGGAGTAAATGGAACACAACATTTCTTTCCCAGCACTGGATGGAGGAGGCTATTATTAAATCGACTAAGAATTCACACCTAGAGCAGCAGCCGTGAGATCTCTGCTGCTGGGCCAACCTTTGGTTCTTAAATACATTCTGCCCACAGGTGGCCCAACGTTTCCTCCAAATTGTTCCTTGTCAACAAATGAGCTCACCCCTCACCCTCCCACTTCCCACCCCAAAGTGTTGCCGAGTTCTACCGCTACCCTGCAAGCAAAACAAAAGTGTGGTTTTTCCAGCAGAAGGAAATCCATTATGTATTCCTTTATTTCTTCCACACTCTTCAGGTTGGATTGGCATTGATTCATGTAGCAAACTTATTCCTCAGGGGAAAGACTTTTCAGACACAGGAACGCTAAACAATATACACATCACCAGAGTTAATTTTCTTCATTCTGTTGGTGACATTGGCCCCTACGGGCTTGTAATCAATAGAAGTTGCGGTAAAACACTTGGCTAGAAAACATTGCCCTCCCTTTCTGTCTTCCTTAGGGCAATGTTTCTCTGTCAACCAGTACCATTGTATCTGGGGTCCCAAGGACAGCTTAGGCTGTGTTTCCAGAAAAATTCAGGCCTGTTCAGGGACCTCTGGAACACTGTGGACAAATAAGAGGAGCCCAGTTGTAGATCCTTTTGCCTGAGGGGGTCCAAGAACCCAATGAGAGGAAACGTCTAAAGGAAGAATTGGTGTGTGCACAAATGTGAGTGGGGGTGATTGTGAGCACAGTGGAGGGGGTGGGCTCACAGTGCCCTCTGGATTGGTCTTCCCAATGCACCCCACACTTAACTTGCCCCTGTACCCCATGCCCAAGTCTCTGGCGAGAGTTGGGGAAGTTGAAATATAAAAATAAGGGAGAGGCAGTACGGTCCCATGACTCAGGATGGCTGCTCTCTTGCTCTCTGACCAGGCCCCACTTCACTCACATGACTATCCAGTCCTCTTAATGATAAGCATGGCTGGCCCCGGTAACTGATGAGCCCCCCTGATGTCAGTTCCCCTTATAGAGGGAAGCGTCCTGCTCCCCTGAGTAGTGAAGGCTTCTGTCACATCCTGTCTGCTGTACACAGTGGGGTGTCAGCCCAGGACCTTTGTGTAAGATCCCCGTGTCCAGTAAACTCTCGATGTTTCTGTCACTGTCTCGAGGCCTTTTGTTTGGTCCCAAGGCTGGGGAACCACAAGGCCTGTGGGCCTGTGGGGTGCAATACAGCAGAAGGGAAGTGACGTGAAAGTCGCTCAGTGGTGTCCGCCTCTTGGTGACCCCAGGGACTATACAGTGATCCCATAGAATTCTCCAGGCCAGAATACTGCAGTGAGTAGCCATTTCCCTCTCCACAGGATCTTCCCAACTCAGGAATCGAACCGGGGTCTCCTGCATTGCACGCAGATTCTTTACCAACTGAGCTATCAGGGAAGCCCCAATACAACAGAGGTATTTCACTAAAACCTTGGAAGGCTTTGAGAGCAAAAGAATTCACAGCCTTGTGGCCCACCTTACAGAGTGCAACATACATGGAGAGCAGTGTAATTTCCCATTTCAAAGGGGACATTGCCATTTAGAGCAGTAGGGAGCAAGGCTACCAGGCATAGCCCAGGGCTACCTGGGTGGAGAAGGCTGGGAGGATGTTGCAGGGAGCTAAGCGGTGGAGACAGGCTATGATTATGCCTCAGGAGGCTGCCGTGATCCTGCACTATTCGGGAATAATTTGGTGGAGAGAGGCGAATAGGAAGCAAGTGTATCTATAATTCCTGGAGTTCTCTGATTAGAGGCTAAATCAACAAAAAAATGACTTTATTACTAATTCTGTTACCCTCTTTCCCCCATGTTTGGGGTGAGGAAATGAGATTCACAGTTATGATAAAAATGCATTGGTTTCCCTCAGAGATAATTTTGACTCTAAGTTACTTCATTTTCTAGGTCCTAAATGAGCTGCCATTTGGGATCGGTCTGGTTTTTTGTTGGTCCTGTAATGTACACTATTTCCCAGAGGCCCCTAGATGTGTGGAAAGTCAAGGTGGGTTCAGAGATTATAATATTGGTTTCAAATAACAAATGTACTTGCAGTGGGGAAAAAGAGAGTGGCCAGATCTTCAGTCATGCTTCTTCCTTTTTTAAGACGGCAATTTGGATTCCTGCAATTATTTTCATTTTTGTTGCTAATTGCTCCTACCATTGGTGCAGCCAACCACTTTGGGGTGCAAATTACCCCTTTGTGGGAGCAATTACAGATGAAAACACTTCTGCACGTGCAGCTCATTGTGACAAAACAAAAGGCGGCTGGGGAGGACAATTTGGCTCATCAAATCATAACTCCTACTTCAAACATGTGCCAGCTATGAAGAGGCAGAACAGTGGGACAGGGTACCGACACCTACTCTGGGTGCTGTGAGCTGGAGCTTTCCTTCCACTGTTTGCTAATGCATTTGGGGAGGGTTAGATGGTAGACTTATTTAATTAGAAAAGAACAACTTGGCTCAGCTACCCATTGGCCTTTTGCTAAAGGGGTTCTAGATACCACATCAAGCCAAAGACCCCTCTAACTAAACACCCAGACTCTCAGATAATGCCAGATTCTAATGGATTTTTTTTTTTTTTACAAAGAACACTGACATTTCCATCCCATTGAATTATAAAATACACCAAAGTCTCCCTCCCCTTGTCGCCATGAGACACACCAACATAACTGCATCAGTTTAGGATTGAAAGTGATGGTTTAATGAGCTGACAAATGAGGTCTGATTACTAGGAGCAGCGGCTCCGAATGGCAGAATGTATCAGGCATTCTACTCAAACCATCCCAGGTTTCCAGGCAGCCCACATAATAGACAATCGTCATATCTCATTGCCTGATTCAAATTTTAGATTAGAAATGAAAAATGGGGATGTATTTAAGTCCACCATCAGTCTGTATCCCTGCTTCTGTCAAATTTATAAACTTACATGGATCCTACTGTACCCTCAGCTGTTTTTTTTCATGGGAAGCAGTTAAGCACACAGGTTCTAGAGACAGACTACCTCATTTTTCTTCTGTTTAAAATGAGGACAGTAATAGCTCCTGTCTCATAGGTTAGGACAGTAACTAAAAGGGATAATACATGAGAACACAGTTGACTAGCACTCCATACGTGTTAGCTGTTTTTATCATTATGATATTTTATTGCAATTCCTGATTTCTAGATCCATCTCTTCTCTGAATTTTTAAGAAAAATTATCCAAAATTTAAGATAACCATCTAGCCTTTCAAATAACACTCAAGTATTACCTCATATGCAGGCCTAAGGTGAAAGTAACTTTGTATTATTAAGAGTTAGAGGCCAGGTTCAGGAGAGTTAGATGTTAATTTGTAGAAGATTGATAAATTGTAAGTGATCTGTATCTTAGTAAGAAAGAAAGTGAAGTTGCTTAGTCATGTCCAACTCTTTGCAACCCCATGGACTGTAGCCTACCTGGTTCCTCCATCCATGGGATTTTCCAGGCAAGAATACTGGAGTGGGTTGCCATTTCCTTCTCCAGTATCTTAGTAAAGAGGTAAATTATTTCTTTCCAGTCAAAAAATAAACCCACAGGGGTATGGGATTAAGAGATACAAACTACTATGTATAAAATAAACAAACAACAAGGATATATTGTGCAAAAAAAGGAATCCAGCCATTATTTTATAATAACTTTAGATGGAATATAAGCTATAAAAATAGTTACAATGCTGTACACCTGAAGCTAATGTAATATCATAAATCAACTATACTTCAATATAAATAAATACTAATAAATAAACCAAACGTGGTTTTTAGGCTCCTGTAGGACAGAAACCAGTTTTGTACTGAGCTTTGCAATCTCATTCCAATATTTTGGTTTTTTCTCATTGACCAAATTTAGCAGTTTTTCCTATTCTCTTTTGAACCGGTTTTGCTATTTTGTCAAACTCATATGATTAATGGCTTAAATCTTTGACACATGTTCACTATACATTTTTCTGAGATCATGTTTTTACCTTTTAATATATTGAATGAATGATTCTTTAAATTACATGCTGCTGCTATTGTTAAATTGCTTCAGTTGTGTCTGACTCTGTGTGACCCCATAGAGGGCAGCCCACCAGGCTCCACCATCCCTGGGATTCTCCAGGTAAGAACACTGGGGTGGGTTGCCATTTCCTTCTCCAATGCATGAAAGTGAAGTCGCTCAGTCATGTCTGACTCTTCACAACCCCATGAACTGCAGCCTACCAGGCTCCTCCGTCTATGGGAATTTCCAGGCAAGAGTACTGGAGTGGGTTGCCATTGCCTTCTCCTTAAATTCCATAGTGCTGTTCAATTTTCCAAAGTTTCACACACATGATTTCATATAACCCTGTAATAATCCTTTTCTCCCCTAACCCTGTGGTTCACCTCCCCCTTTTCCTATCCCCACTGATAACCACTAGTTTGATCTTTATATCTGGTAATCTGGTTTTTTATTTTATTTTATTTTATTTACTAATTTGTTTTATCTTTTAGATGCTACCTATAAGTGATGGTATGCAGTATTTTTCTTTTTCTGTGTTATTTATTTCACTTAGTAAAATACCCTCCAGGTCTATCCAGTGTTGCAAATGGCAACATTTCATTCTTTTTTGTGGCTGAGTGGTATTCCATTGTATATCCATATGTAGCACATCTTTATCCATGTGTTGATGGATGCTTAGTTTGCTTCCATGTCTTGTCTATTGTAACATGTATCTTTTCAAATTAGATCATGTGTTTACCTTTTTTTTTAAAAGTAGCATTCTTTGCCAAAAACCAGAAGCTCCTTACAGACGGCCATCTTAGAGCTCTTTTCCATTTCTCAAACTTTAATGTTCATCAGCTGGGAATTCTGTAGGTCTGGGGGTAGGGGAGCCTGAAATTTAGANAGGGGCGGGGGCTGGTGGGGCCAGGAAGCCCCGAGGCCAGGTTGGGGAAGCCCGTGCTGAATGCTCAGTAGACTTGATGCCCCTGTCTCCCCAAGGCTCTCCCCCAACACCCCGCATGTGAAGTACATGGTCTCCTCCATGAAATGCACTGATTCAGAAATACTTTAGGCTCCTGGTTTCTGTCAGTCAGCACACATCATTGATGACAGAGTGTCTAGTCTAGACAACATATGGAGTGGACAAACAATTCCAGGCAAAATTAAAAAATAGTAAAAATCACGAATATGTTTATACAACACACACACACACACACACACACACACACCTATACGGCTTATTGTGAATACGTGCGCCCATGGTCTCTTTGTCTCTCTTCAACAACTGAAAACAGGTCCTGAGCACTTACAGGATCTGGGAGGTTCAGGTTGGGAGACTGAGTTTCCAGACTAGGATCAGGAAGAGGGTCCTAGCAGACCCCTGTCTGGGCTGCGTGGAGCTGAGGGCAGTGGCCCCTGGAGACCCTCCCACTGTCAGCCCGGGGCCTGGCCCGACCTCCTGAGCAGGGTCCTCTCGGCCTGCTCCCAGGCCGCCCTCCTGCTCCCCCCAGCCCTGTTTGGCTGCAGCTCGTCTCCCCAGCTCCCTGACACGGGCTAATTGCTTGTAACCAAACTTGGCCTTAGAAATGTCAGGCGTCATGGGAAGCGGGAGGGGGAGGAAGGGGATCAAAAAGAACAAGAGGAGTTGGGCAGAAGCCACCACAGAGCGGGCAGCCCCCGGGGCCCCCAGGGCCGGCCGGGTTCATTAACTGATCCGGATCCAGAAGGTCGCCACCTCGCACAGCGGCTGCTCCGGCCCCGCGGTCTCCAGGTAGCAGCTGTCAGGAGAACACCTTGGAAAGGGCAGGGAAGCGTCAGCAGGCCCTCAGCCCTGCAGAGTGCCCGGGGGCCCGCCGGGTCAGCCCGCCTCCAAATGCCAAAGTGAAAGCATTTATTAAGCCAGCTCCTTCCAGTCCGCTGGGCCCTCTGCTGACAGGAGGCTGGCTCCTTCGAAGGCCCGGCCTTGACTCCTGGGGGCCGCAGGGTCCCCTTCTTGACCTCCTCCCGCCTCACCACACCNCTATGAGGGTGATGCGCTTCCATCCCTATAGAGGACCTGCCTCAGGGCCCTCAGAGAGAGGGTAACACCTGCAGCATTGCCCAACCTCGTTCCCACAGGGCATCTGAACTCCCCCTTAGGCAACCTTGGGCTTCAGAGAAGTGAATCATGGTGGCTGTACCAACACTGCCAGGACTTCTGACGTAGGGAGTAGATGTGGCATCCAGCTCCTGTTGTCTCTCTGTCTCCCACCTTCACATGCTGTCATGCATGTATAGTTATGGGCAATAAACTGTTATTAGAAAAAATAAAATAATCAAGTGCCTCCTATATGGATTTAGGGAGAATTCTGGATGCCAGACCACCTTACCTGCCTCCTGAGAAGTCTATGCAGGTCAAGAAGCAACAGTTAGAAAGGGACACAGAACAATGGACTGGTTCAAAATTAGGAAAGGAGTACACCTGCTTATTTAACTTATATTCAGAGTATATCATGTGAAATGCTGGGCTGGATGAAGCACAAGCTGGAATCAAGATTGCCAGGAGAAATAACATTAACCTCAGATATGAAGATGGCACCATCCTTATGACAGAAAGTGAAGAGAAACTAAAGAGTCTCTTGATGAAGATGAAAGAGGAGAGAGTGAAAAAGCTAGCTTAAATCTCAACATTCAAAAAACTAAGATCATGTCATCTGGTCCCATCACTTCATGGCAAATAGATGCGGAAACAATGGTAACAGTGAGAGACTATTTTCTTGGGCTCCAAAATCACTGTAGATGGTGACTGCAATCATGAAATTAAAAGACACTTGCTCCTTGGAAGAAAAGCTATAACCAACCTAGACAGCATATTAAAAAATGGAGACATTACTTTCCAACAAAGGTCCACAACAAAGCCATGGTTTTTCCAGTAGTCATGTATGGATGTGAGAGTTGGACCATAAAGAGACCTAAGCACTGAAGAATTGATGCTTTTGAGCTGTGGGGTTGGAGAAGACTCTTGAGAGTCCCTTGGACTGCAAGGAGATCCAATCAGTCCAGCCTAAAGGAAATCAATCCTGAATATTCATTGGAAGGACTGACACTGAAGCTGAAACTCCAATACTATGGCCACCTGATGTGAAGAGCTGACACCCTAGAAAAGACCTGATGCTGGGAAAGAGTAAAGGCAGGAGGAGAAGGGGACGACAGAGGAGGAGGTGGTTGGATGGCATCACTGACTCAACGGACATGAGTTTGAGCAAGCTCTGAGAGGTGGTAAAGGACAGGGAAGCCTGGTGTGCTGCAGCCCATGGGGCCAAAAAGAGCTGGACATAACTGAGCGACTCAACAACAGTCACTGTGTGAAGGTCTACCACAGTGGTTCTCAACCCTGGAGGCACATCAGAATTGGGAACTTGAATGAAAACATGGCCATGCCTGGGTCTCCCCTCCAGAGAGCCTGTTGTAATCAATCTGGGGTGGGTCTTAAACAAGAATATTTTTAATATCACGCTGCTTCTTAAGGGGAATTAATAGCCACATCAGCTGCCCTATCATTGAGATAACTGTGAAATTGTTGGCTATCGACTCCTTTACTCATCTCAGGAGCACTAACGCCAAGTATCTCTAGTCATCTTAAGAACGTTGCAAGATTTCCAAGAAAGTGGTCTTACTTCTTTGTGCTTCATAAGGTGAATGTGTTAAAACTGCTTTTGAGAAGAGGCACTAGATGCTACAAAAGGTAACATGAAATATAGGTGGCTTGTAAAGCCTGGTCATAAGGTATGACCTCCTCAAGCACCTGCAAAAAAAATAAAGATGTTTCATTTGAGCCTGAATCTAATAAAATCCACACTCAATGGATACAATCAAGCAACCAAGAAATTGTAAATATGGTATTATGATATTTTTGTTGGTATTTTTGTAAAATACTTTTACTATTGAAAGAAAAGATTTCTAAAAATAAATTACTAAGAAATAAAGTCTCACATTGCTGCACCCTTGCTCACTCCCCATCACTGCTTCTCATCCTTTACCTGGAACCTGACTGCTGGCTTAGACAGGAATGAAGGTGAATTCGGCCTGGAAGCCAAACTGCGTCTGGACCTCTGTTCATGAAGAGGATGTCTTTGGACTCCACACATCCTTATCCAGAAACTTTCTTCCAGAGGCCAAACTATTGGGAAGGCACAGAAGAGGCAAGGGATATTTTGAGAAATAAGATCTAACACTACAGGAAATTTCATTAAACACCAACCCAAAAGTGTCACATACAGGAACCTATTTGTAACAATTAGAAGAAGGAGGAGGAAAAGAAATAGAATAACAGCTAAAATACAGAAGACAAATGTAAACAAGCCATGAGAAATTAATAGCGACAGTCCTGTGTTGGTACTGAATGCCAGGTACTTTATATACGCTATTTTATGTAATTCTCAGAAAGGCCTAATGAGGTGGGTCATTACCTACGTCTCTCAGTTAAGGTCTCTTTTATGTAGAGGTGGCTGAGTCAGGATCTTTCCCCTGTTAGCCAATTTTAAATCATTTCCAAATTTGATGTCAGGAAGGGGAGGGCACACCAGAGGCCTAAGACTGGTTGCTACTTAGAGCATCTCGAGGGGAGTGGGGGTCCCAAGAAGGGAGGAGACTAGGACCCTGAATAGGCCCGTGGAAAGCCAACAGACCAGGAGCACCCACACTGGACAGTAAGGAAGAGTGAACATTTTTATTCATTCATTTGCTTATACATTTGTTCATTTATCCATTCAACAGCCACTTGCATAGGTGCCAGACACTGTTCTAAGGGTTATATAATTATCAACTCACTTAATACACAAAACAACATTCTGAAGCACATGCTAATTTTTTTTGCACATGCTAATATTATCCCCATTTTATAGATGAGGAAATTGAAACAAAGCTAAATAACTTCCCAAAATATTGTGTTAAGCCATTGATTAGGAGTTTTATTGGTTACAGCGGTGAGGCTGCCTTGATTAATACAGTGTCACCACACAGATATTTTCTATTCAGACTTAAAGGGCTAATTTTGTGAAGAAGTTTACAAAATCCAGAGTTGTGACTTCAAACACTTTGAAAAGGAAGTTCAAAAGACATCTCACATTTTGATGTGGCTCAGTTCAAAAGATTGATGACAAGGATGAGTTTATTTGGATGATGTAGGGGGGATTAATACATTGACTACTAATGACCTTTTTGAAAGTATCTATACAATCTTATCTACAAAATCTCTTTTGAAATGTAATGTCTTTTCAAGAAAATGAATAAGTTCACCTCTCAGATCCAGGTGGCTGCATGTTCTCATCTGTTAAATGAAGGTTAGGGATGGATAAGGTTGGAAGTACCTTCCAGCAACAACAATAAGCACCAGTGTTCAATTTCCCATGTTGAGGCCGTCTCAAGATGTGAAATTTAACTTAAAGTGGGGGTAACTGCTTTTCATAAACAGTTCACAAACTCAAGGCTGAATTCAAGCCTCGGATCCCAGTCTTAACTCTGATCCAGGAGCAGAGGCAAAAAGAGTCTGTTAGATTGTGAGCTTTTACAGACATCAACTAATATAAAAGAGCTATAACTGCAATTTAATTTGGCTATGATTTTTTAAATCACACAGTGTATGATTCTATGATAAATAAAGTGATAAGGGAAGCACTTTCCTTGGATGCATGCATACAGTACTGCCACATACTGGAAGGATTTCTATGCGAAAACAGATTGGCGGAGACATTTGACCTCCTCTCCCCTCCGTCATTTTCTGCTCCCTTTCGTTCTCTGTCCTTTCAGTTCCTCCTCATCAGAGCCTCTCTATCTCTCATTTTTGTGGTGCCATCATTTGACACTGAATTCACCTTTCCTTTTGACAGGACCCGCTGCTTTATATTTTCCTTTTTCCAACTCTGCAAAGATAAAAATCTCATTTCTCAATGAAAACTGAGACTCAGATACAAAGCATACTCGGGAATTGGCTTAATTGGCAAAGAAAAAAGAAAATGATTGAAAGAGCCAGATGACTGATCCCAGCCAAACCCAGTGTTAAATCTAGCATAGCTATTATCTTTTTTTCAAACCCAGTACTGAACCAAAATCACTGCTTTTGGAAGGTTTTGTGAAGCTTAATCAAACCCAGCCGTGGGGTATGTGAATGAGGACTTTTACAATGAGAATCAACCCGCATTATCACTGGCCTGAACCTAAGCCAGACTGGAACAACCCCAGGTGTAACTAGAAGCTAACACCCAAGTAGAACACTTTAAAGTTCTGTTCCATATAGGGCTAAAGCAGCAACCACCATTCCTTTTACTAGGCTGCCTTAGTAGCCTCTAAAAATAAACAGATTTGTGGACTTGATTTTTGCCCTTCAGTTCAGTTCAGTTCAGTTGCTCAGTCATGTGTGACTCTTTGCGACCCCATGGACTGCAGCACGCCAGGCTTCCCTGTCCATTACCAACTCCCAGAGCTTGCTCAAACTCACGTCCTTTGAGTCAGTGATATCATCCATCCATCTCATCCTCTGTCGTCCCCTTCTTTTCCTGCCTGCAATCTTTCTCAGCATCAGAATCTTTTTCAATGAGTCAGTTCTTCGCATCAGGTGGCCAAAGTATTGGAGTTTCAGCTTCAGTGTCAATCCTTCCAATGAATATTCAGGATTGATTTCCTTTAGGGTGGACTGTTTGGATCTCCTTGCAGTCCAAGGGACTCAAGAGTCTTCTCCAACCCCACAGTTCAAAAGCATCAGTTCTTTGACACTCAGCTTTCTTTATGGTCCAACTCAAGTGGGTTTTTACTTATGCCACAAACTACAGTTATGTTATCATATGCAAGTCCATGTGCCTGATGCACAGTGAGGCCAAACAAACCTAAATATCAAAGATTGGAGTAGAGAAAGGTTTATTGCAGGGCCTAGCAAGGAGAATGGGTGACTTGTGCCCAAGAAAAGCCCAAATTGCCCAAGGGTTTCAGTAAAGCATTTTTAAAGACAAGATGATAGAGGAGCATCCTTGGGGTTTATGACCAGCTCATGTATAAAATTCTCTGATTGGTTGATGTTGAGGTAACAGGGAAGTTAACACTGTCAATTCTTAGAGACCTGTAGTTGGGGGCAGGGGGTGGGGGCGGTGGCTAGTCATGATCACCAAGTAGTTAATGTCTTCCACTGGTGGTGGTTTTAGCATCTGAAAAACTCAGGAAATGTGTATCAGATATTATTCTCTAGGTACTGAAGAGATAAGCTATAGCAGAGGATATGAGGAAGGGAGTCTGTCCCAGGAAGTCCGCATGGGGTCTTGCTCGGTTACAGTTAGATGCCAAATCCTCTCTCTCTCTGTCTCTCTCCCCCCATCCCTGCCTTCACACCCCTTTCCCCTCTCTCCCTCCTCCTTCCTCTTTATCTCTCTCTCCCTCACTCTTCTTCTCCATTCTTCACCTTTGATTAGGGGAGGAGGTGGGCAGGAACATCCTCTAAGGCACAACCCTTTTACAGTTTCTCCCTTAAGGGATCTAATTATCTCATGAATTCAACTTCTAATCTCTGTCTATGATTTCTACTTTCTGTCTCCAGTTCTATCCTTTCACCTAACTTCCAGATCTACAGGACACACTCACACTGATGTAGTTGTAGCTTGTCTTCAAGAAAGCTGCATCAGTTTCTTCCCTCTTTGAGAGGTGGAGCCTATTCCTTCACCCCCAGTGAATCCGGGTGAGGGGGGCTGTGACTGCTTTGACTAACAGAATATAATGAATGTGATGCTGTAGGACTTTGAAGACTAGGTTTTAAGTCACCTTGCAGCTTCCACTTGGGTCTCTTAGAATATTACTTCTAAGAGGAGCCAGCCCTGGGGGAACCAGCCACCATGAGAGAATATAACTACCCTGACACCTCCATGCTGTCAGGAAGCCCATTCTAGGAACAAGCGGAAGTCGTGTGGAGGGAGTGACACCCAATCGGTCCCCAGTGGCCCAGACATAGCCCAAACACCAGACAATCATGAACCAAGAAGTCATAACTCCAGCCCTCACTGCTATTTGACTGCAATCCTATAAGGAATCAGTCCCAAGGGAAAACTACCCAGTTGAACTTATCAGAATCACAGAATCATAAATAATCAGAAGAGACATCCAAGACATTTCATTCAATAGCTGACTCTTTCATTCACTTAGCAATTGTTCATTGAACCTTACTACATCTGCAGCAACTTGCAAGGTCCCAGAAACAAGTAATGAAGAAATCAGACCCAGTTCTTGCTTTCATGGAGCTGACAGTCCTTCAAAAGGGAAGACTGAACAGCAACTGATCAATCGCTTCAAACTTCGAATACCTCCTCCTTTGCTCTCATGCTCAGGTGGTAAACATTCTTCAATTTTCCATTGAGATATGGAAATAATCGAGGAGGGATTCCTTCACTTAGGGACCTAGGATGTAAACTCCTAACCTACCAGCATCTCTGTGGAACTCTCCACCCACCTTCTCTCTTGTTTCTCTGAATGAAGTGTCTCTGGAGTTTACTCCATCCTCTTGAGCCCTGGATCCCATCCTTCACAGTGACTTCCCCACCACTTTAGTCAGAAAGCAAATAGCTTCCGTATGATCTTGACAAGGCCCTTGGTTTGAAATACTATCTTTAGGCTGATGGCTCAGGAATCCATCTCTCCAACCTTGATCCCTGCTCAGATCCACAGACTGGTGTATGATCAAAAGACACACCGTGACCCACACAGATGGGTCATGGTGTGTCTAGATGTTTCACCTGCTTCCTTTACTGTCCGTCATGCTTCTCAGTCCCAATAAATGGCCTCTTCCCAATCCCATCTTGAGAACAGATGAGTGATACTTGATTCCTCTCTTTGTTTCACTCTCACCTCCAATCCAGCAGGCAGCCCTATGACTGTACCTCCAAAACATCCACAAATCTACTCACTCCTCTTCAGCTTCAGCTTCTCCACCCTGATGTAGGTCACCATCCTCTCCCAGCAGATTGCTGAAATTTCAAGCCTACTTGCTGGGGTCCAGCCCCGGTGGATCCAGGGTAATTCGAAGGGGAGACGGCGTGGTGAGGAAAACTTATTTATTTAGAAATATAAAGAGAGATTAAGAAATAATTGTATAGTAGGAAAATTAGTGGAGAAAAGATTCTAAATAACTTGGTTTACGGGGAAAGCCAATAAAACTTCAAGACAAGAAGTTTGCATCATCTATGTTAGGCCACTGGTGCCCACTTGAATATCGAAGGGTGCCCTGCCTTAGGCTCCCTTTCGCATGGATCTTAAAAGCCAGGGCCAGTAAGCATACTTAGCGAGCCTCCTTGCTCCAGATGGGAATTCAGCCTGAAAATAGAGTAAAGAGGACATGAGGGAAACCAGTCCTGTGACTGGCCCATCCTCTATTGTCTGGAAAGGCCTTTTGTACCTTTTTGATTGTACATAGAGATCAATGGGTAATACAAAATTATGCAGCATCAGCAGCCCTGACTCTTATCAAAACCAGGCTTTCTCTCCGCATACCTAGTTGTATACACAAGTCTTAGGTGATTTACATCATCTTCTGGCCAGAAGACCAATTAGCATTTTATGGCCCTTTTCTGATAAGGGTTTGTCAACCAGAAGACTTATTTGCCTTAACAGTGTTGTTCTTCCCAAAGTCTGGTGCCACTCTCAGAAAGCACTAAATAAAGTTACATTCTTACATAGCAAGGATACAACAATTTATAACAAGTAAAAGGAGTACAGTGATTTATAATAAAGAAAAGTAATTAACTCAAAAGTGTAGTGTTGCTAACATCAAAACTACTATATTCCTATTTCTATATCCCAATTACATTGGTTAATATCCTTCAGGTGCCTAAAAGATAAAGAATATGGAGGCCTGGCAGCAGTCATTGATTCAACAGTGAAACCCGTCACCAATATAATTTTTAGCTCTTTAGAAAAGGATCTGTATCCTTAAGATGCTTTAAGCTTTGTGCCTCTCACGGTTGGGGGGCTGTAAGCAATTCACAAATTGTAAAAAGTCCGGGGGAACCTGTCAGGCAAGTTAGAGAGCCATCAAAGGGGTTTGAGCTGAAACATTCCTTTCATATGCAGGAGACTGAAGCCCTGAGTCAACTTTTTCCAGAGAATGTCAGAAGAGTGGAAAGCACAGAACAATAAAATCAGGCCGACTCTGGTTTTGGGGGATAGATGTTCAGGAAAACCCTGGGGGAACCCCTGAAGCTGGATCACGCCTTTGCATTTTGTCGGGCTTCCTTCCTCATGACCTTTGCCATAGACGGGATTCCCCACGCTGGCTCCCGGCACCTACTTATTTCCACTCTTGTCCCTCCACAATCCTTTCTCCTTACAGCATCCAGAGTATCTTTTGGAAGCATAAATTATTATCACATGATTCCTCTGTTCAATGACTTCCTCTGCACTTAGAGGTCTTCCCAGGTGGCGCAGTGGTAAAGAATCCACCTGCCAATGCAAGAGGTGTGGGTTCAATCCCTGGGTCGGGAAGACCCCTTGGAGTAGAAAATGGCAACCCACCCCAGGATTCTTGCCTGGAAAATTCCACAGACAGAGGGGCCTGTCAGGCTACAGTCCATCAGGTCACAAACAGTCGGACATGACTGGGCCACTGAGCACACGTTGTACTTAGAAAAGCTTGTGTCTTTGTATCCTTATTTCTAAACTCTGTGTCCTTGTTTCTATAATCTGGCCTCTCAGACTTCTTTGCACATGACTCTTGCCTTCATCCACCACATTCCAGCCATGACGTCTTCTTTCCCTGCTGAGACAGGCCGAGGTCACTTCTACTCAGGGCTTTTGCACTACCTATTGCCTCAGTCTTGACTTAGCTGACTTGCTAGTCAGCCTCCAGCTTTAGTGTCTCCTTTTCAGACTATCGAATCTAGTGTGACGGCACTCTATTTTAACTGCTTGCATAGCACTGCTTACTCTCTGACGTTGTTCGTGAATATGTTTTTTGTTAACTTATTTTTTTCACCACCTGCACCTAGAAACGGAGAAGGCAATGGCACCCCACTCCAGTACTCTTGCCTGGAAGGTCCCATGGATGGAGGAGACTGGTGGGCTGCAGTCCATGGGGTCGCTGAGAGTTGGACACGACTCAGTGACTTCACTTTCACTTTTCACTTTCCTGCATTGGAGAAGGAAATGGCAACCCACTCCAGTGTTCTTGCCTGGAGAAACCCAGGGATGGCGGAGCCTGGTGGGCTGCCGTCTATGGGGTCGCACAGAGTTGGACACGACTGAAGCGACTTAGCAGCAGCAGCAGCAGCACCTAGAAAGTAAACCCTGTGAGGGCAGGTGCTTTGTCTAGTTCTCTGTTGCTTCCTCAGCTCCAAAAGAGTGCCTGGCCTGTAGTAGGTGCTGCATAAATGCTTGTTGATGATGAATGTGAAGAAGAGTGCCAGGTGCTATGGGGGCACCTAACCTATGATGATGAATGGACTAACCTACTTTCAGAGGTGAGGAATGGGAACCATTTTCCTGAGAAGGTGGCAGTTTAAGTGAAGATCAAGGTCTTCCCTGGTGACTCAAATGGTAAATAATCTGCCTGCAATGCAGGAAACATGGGTTTGATCCCTGGGTTAGAGAGATCTCCTGGAGTAGGAAATGGCACCCCACTTCAGGATTCTTCCCTGGAGAATCCCATGGACAGAGGAGCCTGGCGAGCTAAGTCCATGAAGTTGCAAAGAGCTGGACATGACTGAGCAACTAAGCACACAGCACACAAAGAGTAAAAAGGAGAAAGGCACAAAGCAGGGAGCAGGGAAGAGAGCAGAAGGCCACGCAGAGAATCTCGGGGGCAAGAAACGCCTGGCTCCCGGGGTGCCTGAGAGAAGTTCGGAGGGAGAGGTCCCGGGAAGGGTGTTCGTGTTTCCAGGCCTCTCATCTCTGTCCTGCCTAGACCTTGCTCATCTTGTTGCCAATCTGGAATCTTCATGAATGTGCCTCTACCAGGGACTCCTCTGTTCTCCCACAGGGTCCTGGAACCCTGAGGCCACCTCTGCCGCCTCTCAGTCAGAACGCCATGCCCCTCGGGGAGGGTCTCTGTCCAGGTGACCACCCTCTCAAATTCCCCTCACGTCTGCTTTGTGGTCACCATTCCCAGTGCCCATGTAGCAGAGAGGAACAGCTTTGCCCGTGGTCATCATCAACCTCTGTCTCAAGCCCTCTGTCAGTCTTCCAGGGACCATGCCCTCTGGTTCTAGCTGCACCATTTCACCCCCTTAACCACTCACACACCAATCCTACCAGCCTGGAGCCCCCACCCTAAATCTTCCTGGGAGGTGGCCTTCATCGTGACTCTTCTCCAACCAGAGACCTTAGTGGCCCCTGAGCTCCTGCAACATCCTCTCTAAAGCCCATCACCAGGCTCCACACCTCCCATCCAACCTGACACAGAACCCCTTCTGAAGACTCCTGCTTCACAGGGCAGTGAACACACCAAAATCCTTCCCTCCCACAATTTTGCACACACCTCAGCATGACCTCCTTTCTTCTCTCAACCACTTGAGTCTTCCTCCTCCTCCACTGAACATCTGCCCATCACTCAGTATATGGTTGTGATAAAGAGCTCTAGGGCTGGAACCAGATTGCTCAGCTCCACCCCACACCTGCAGTGGAACCACGAGCAAGCAAGCCACTCCACCTCCCTGTGCTTTGTTTTCTAATCCGCAAAATGGGAAACAATAATAGTATCTAATTTATCCCAGAGGGATGGTATGGAGAAGGAGGTGGGAGGGGGTTTCAGGATGGGAAACACGTGTACACCCGTGGTGGATTCTGTACAGCAGAACCAATACAATATTGTAAAGTAATTAGCTTCCAATTAAAATAAATAAATTTATATTTAAAAAATAAAAAAAAAGAAAATTATTTCTATAGGTCATGAAAAAATAAAATAAAAAATAAAATGGGTAACCAACAAAGACCTACTGTATAGCACATGTAACTCTGCTCAACGTAATATGGCAGCCTGGATGAGAGGGGAATTGGGAGAAGAATGGATACATGTATACATATTGCTGAGTCACTCTGCTGTGCACTTGAACCTATCACAACATTGTTAATAGGTTTTACTCCAGTATAAAATAAAAAGGTAAAAAAGAAAAAAAAATAGTATCTAATTTATCACGCTCTTGTGAAGCTTACATGAGTTAACATAATATAAGTAAGGTGCTGAAAACAGTACACTGAGAGCACTAACAAGCATTTACTGTTATTATTGTTGTTGCTATCATCACTTCATCTTTTCTGTCCTGAACTCAGAAATTACCCAGGATAGTCCACATCACAAATGTAACACTTAGCTTTACTCCTAACTGTATTTTTCCCTATTGTTTCCTGAGACCACCCCCCGCCCCCAGGAGGATCTTCCTTTCCTTGAAGACAGAGAAACAGCAAAGGCTGTCTTGTATGCCAGCAGTCCCAGGGAAGNATCACAAATGTAACACTTAGCTTTACTCCTAACTGTATTTTTCCCTATTGTTTCCTGAGACCACCCCCCGCCCCCAGGAGGATCTTCCTTTCCTTGAAGACAGAGAAACAGCAAAGGCTGTCTTGTATGCCAGCAGTCCCAGGGAAGGCTGAGATGAATCAGAGCCCTGGCTCTCAAGTTGTTCACAGGCCAGTAGGAGACCAGCCTGTAATGCTCATTCAAACACCATGGAGAGTGGAAGTGTGATAACTTTCTTGGGAGCACCAAGAAGGGGCTTTCTGGAAGGAGGGCTGCCCAAGCTGTAGGTTGAAAGTACAAGCATCAGATCTATAAAGTCAGGAGTGGAGGAGACTGTACACATTCCACACTGGCCCACACCACACGAGCCTCCTTTCCTTTCAATGAGGCACTAACTCAACATACAAAAAGCACTGACAAGGATTTTAAATTCTACTGAAGTTTTAAAAACAGGGTCTAAGCAAGCTACACCACATGACTCACAGCAGCTTACCCTGAAATATCTCATCAGCCATCCGGGTCATCTCCACAGCAGCCACGCAGAAATCTCCCCTGGCTCCTTTCCCCACTCTTCTCTTTGCAAACTTTCCCCCCAAACTCCTCCAGGGTTGGCCGGTTCCCTCTCCCCTCCCCAGTTCTGCTCAGCTCTTCACTAAGGAGACACATTTAGCTTTTCTAGGCCTGCTTCAACTCATCTTTTATTCTCAGTAGCAACTGAAGGCCAGGCTCCAAGGCCTCCCTGGGAAGGAAGGGGAAGGCTGCAAACTCTTATTACACTAGACTTTTTCTTCCTCCCTATCACAAATCCTGCCTGGTAAAAGTTTTTCTCTTCTCTAAGAAAAGGACGTGGGCTTCTCTAAGGGCTCAGTGGTAAACAATCTGCTTGCCAGTGCAGGAGATGTGGGTTCGATCCCTGGGTTGGGAAGATGCCCTAGAGAAGGAAATGGCAACCCACTCCAGTATTCTTGCCTAGGAGATCCCATGGACAGAGGAGCCTGATGGGCTAGAGTCCACAGGTTGCAAAGAGTCAGACATGACTTAGTGACTAAACAACAAGAGGACATCACACCATCCAGGTCACCTTCCAAACTCACAGCCCACCCAACAACCTCCCCCAACCCTTGTTTCCTGGTAGACTGAGCCAGTTTCTCCTCTGACATTGGCAAGGTTGGGGTAAGGAGAGCTGAGGCTGCCTGCTTCTGTGTCTTTCAAAGTTTCTTCTAGAACAACGACTTTTGAACTTTTTTTGAGACCCACTGTAAGAAATACGTTTTACATTACAGCCAAGGGCACACATATGCACACACACACCCCACACTACTGAAAGAGAAGTTTAATAAGACATTATTTAACCTTTATGCTCTATTTTCTATTCCATGTATGTCATTTTAAAGTGGGAATAAGCATCATATTTTAGGGATACAAGCTATTTACAGATAAAATGATCTGAGGTCTGTAACTTGCTTCAAAATAATTGAGGTATCAATGAAACAAGATTGAACATGAGTTCATAACTGTTGAAACTTGATGAGAGGCACATGGTACATGGTAGTTCATTATACTATTTTCTCTAATATTTTATAAAGTTGATATCTTCCATAATAAAAAATTTAAAGCAAAACAAAAATATTGGTGATGCCCCACAAAAGTGATTTTACAATCCATGAATAGGCCAGGAACTACATATAAAAAACCTTCTAAGAAGTCCAGGAGTTGGGAAATTTGAAACTAGATGGCAGGGGGAAATGTCAAGATCTAAATTTAATCTGTCACACATTCCATCCCCCTAAACAAAGTCTATTTCTTTTTCTAGGATTGGGAGGTGGAATGTTTGCCGAGCTTTGTTTCCCTTCAGCATACAACTGTTTCCAGGTTTCTGTATGGATGAAAAACAAATACGGCAGGGTAGGGAAAACACATTGAAAGGATGGCAGCGACAGCCAAAGCCCTGTATAGTGTCTGTTTCAAACAGACAGAAAGGGAGGTGATCATTAAATTCAATCTAGACAGGGCGGTTTTATCAGAAATAAAGCCAGTTGTGCTCATCATTTGGTCCTTCCAGAATGCTGTATATTTATGTGTGTGTGCACTAAATCACTTCAATCCTGCCTGACTCTTTGTGACCCCATGGACTCTAGCCCGCCAGGCTCCTCTGCCCATGAGATTGTCCAGACAAGACCACTGGAGTGGGTTGCCATGCTCTCCTCCAGGGGATCTTCCAGACCCAGAGACTGAACCCTGGTCTTTTACGTCTCCTACATTGGCAGGCAGGTTCTTTACCACTAGCGCCACCTGGGAAGCCCTGTATTATATACATATTTGATGTCAAATTGCCAGTCTCTTGTGTTATGGTATCCCTTGATAACCTTGTGAAGGCTACAGTCTTTATGAAAGCTCCTGGCTGAGGAATGGTGGGTGGTGTCTATTGCCTATAATGTAGAGACAGTGGTTCCATGTTCTCTCCATACCAGATGGCGATTGAATTTATTCTGGACCTGCCTCTACACTCCACCCCCGCCAGCTCTCCTGAATGGCATTGTCTGGGCAGTGATAGACTCACTCCAGGAGGATCCTGGTTCTTCAAGAAAATTAGAGATACCAAGAAAATGGCAACCCACTCCAGTACTCTTGCCTGGAGCATCCCATGGACAGAGGAGCCTGGTGGGCTGCTGTCCATAGGGTCGCACAGAGTCAGACATGACTGAAGCGACTTAGCATGCATGCATGCATTCAAGGGAACATTTCATGCAAAGATGGGCTCAATAAAGGACAGAAATGGTATGGAGGGACCTAACAGAAGCAGAAGGTATTAAGAAGAGGTGGCAAGAATACACAGAAGAACTATACAAAAAAGATCTTCACAACACATATAATCATAATCATGATGGTGTCATCACTCACCTAGAGCCAGACATCCTGGAATGTGAAGTCAAGTGGGCCTTAGGAAGCATCACTACAAACAAAGCTAGTGGAGGTGATGGAATTCCAGTTGAAGCTATTTCAAACCCTGAAAGATGATGCTGTGAAAGTGTTGCACTCAGTATGCCAGCAAATTTGGAAAATTCAGCAGCAGCCATGGCACTGGAAAAGGTCAGTTTTCATTCAAATCCCAAAGAAAGGCAATGCCAAAGAGTCTTCAAACTATTGCACGAATGTACTCATCTCACACTCTAGTAAAGTAATGCTCAAAATTCTCCAAGCCAGGCTTCAACAATACATGAACTTCCAAATGTTCAAGCTGCATTTAGAAAAGGTAGAGGAACCAGAGAACAAATTGCTAACATCCACTGGATTATCGAAAAAGCAAAAAAGTTCCAGAAAAACATCTACTTCTACTTTATTGACTATGCCAAAGCCTTTGACTATGTGGATCACCACAAACTCTGGAGAATTCTTAAAGAGATGGGAATACCAGACCACCTGACCTGCCTCTTGAGAGATCTGTATGCAGGTCAGGAAGCAACAGTTAGAACTGGACATGGAACAACAGACTGGTTCCAAATAGGTAAAGGAATCCGTCAAGGCTGTATATTGTCACCCTGCTTATTTAACTTCTATGCAGAGTACATCATGAGAAATGCTAGGCTGCAGGAAGCACAAGCTGGAATCAAGATTGCCGGGAGAGATATCAATAATCTCAGATATGCAGATGACACGACTTTTATCACAGAAAGCAAAGAAGAACTAAAGAGCCTCTTGATGAAAGTGAAAGAGGAGAGTGAAAAAGTTGGTTTAAAGCTCAACATTCAGAAAACGAAGATCATGGCATCTGGTCCCATCACTTCATGGCAAATAGATGGGGAAACAGTGGAAACAGTGACAGATTTTATTTTGGGGGGCTCTAAAATCACTGCAGATGGTGACTGCAACCACGAAATTAAAAGATGCTTGCTCCTTGGAAGAAAAGTTATGACCAACTTAGATAGCATATTAAAAAGCAGAGACAATACTTTGCCAACAAAGCTCTATCTGGTCAAAGCTATGGTTTTTCCAGTGGTCATGTATGGATATGAGAGTTGGACTATAAAGAAAGCTGAGTGCCAAAGAATTGATGCTTTTGAACTGTGGTATTGTAGAAGACTCTTGAGAGTCCCTTAGACTGCAAGGAGATCAAACTAGTCAACCCTAAAGGAAATCACTCTCAAGTATCCATTGGAAGGACTGACATTGAAGCTGAAACTCCAAAACTTTGGCCACCTGATGCGAAGAACTGACTTATTTGAAAAGACCCTGATGCTAGCCAAGATTGAAGGCAGGAGGAGAAGGGGACAACAGAGGATGAGATGGTTGGATGGCATCACCAACTCAATGGACAAGAGTTTGAGTAAACTCCAGGAGTTGGCAATGGACAGGGAGGCCTGGTGTGCTGCAGTCCATTGGGTTACAAAGAGTTGGACATGACTGAGAGACTGAACTGAACTGAATTGATCATGTACCTGCAGTACCTATTGACCTGTTAGATCTTCTAGGTGGGCCCACATTATGACTTTCATGGGCCCTAGATACCTCTATCGTCCTGGGCCTCTTCCTCCATAAAAAAAACACTTTAAATTGTATTTTATTGTTGGATTGCAATAAAGAACAAACAAGTCAGTATAATATACTGAAGCATTTTCTTCAACCTAAACATTAATTTTTTCTTTGCTTTAAAAAGAAATGAAAACGTTTTTATGCACCCTGAAAAATATCGTAGGTCCTGGGTACTGTTCCTGTAGGGTTAAGTGGATGCCAAGGCTATTAAGAGGTGCCACTAAAGTACTCATGAATGAATCAGTAGATGAAGGGAAAGATCATGATATTCAGGATGAAGCTTTGTAGAAAATCCTTCACTGTATCTCCTTCCATCTGTCCATCCTGCCCTGAGCTTCCTGCTCTCAGCCGTGATGATTTCAGAACCTCTGATTGACTCTGAAGGGTGGTAGAACGTCTGTGGAGGGAAGCGGCATTCTCCCCTTACCCCAAGTCACCACAACACTGTAGTAACAGAGAATTACAGTTTCAAATTTTAAGGGAAATTTTATTTAAGCACATGAACAGAAATATCAAGAATAAATTTTGTCCTTCACTACAAACATCTCTGCAGATGTCTTAGCATTAGTCATGAGAAAGACCATTTTAAAAGATGTTTACAGAGCTACCTTCTGAAGCTTGGGCTTCACAATCATAATATTTTTCAGTTGTTGATTAACTGAGTCTCCAGTCAAACAATCCACTGAGTTACAAATGGAAAGACATAAGATTGGCAATGGCTCCTACAATATTTCACATTTGTCATTTGCAGAACTTATCACCAAGAGAATGTATTACAATTTTCTTAGTGTGATTCAAATTCACTTTCCTTTACCTTAATCTACAGGTCTGCATGCTAAGTCATTTCAGTCATGTCTGACTCTTTGGGACCCTATGGACTGTAGCCCTCCAGGATACCCTGTCCGTGGGATTCTCCAGGCAAGAACTCTGGAGTAGGTTGCCATTCACTTCTTCAGGGGATTTTCCCAACCCAGGGATCAAATCTGCATCTCTTACATCTCCTGCATTGGCAGGCAAGTACTTTACTATTAGCTCCATACCAATCTACAGATGGCCAGAATCTCCAATGGAATCCTGAAATTTTCCTGTTCTTTTCAAAAGATATTTTTAGTTCACTTTCTCATATACAGAGATTCCAGGCAGCACATTTAGCAGTAGACTGCTTGTGTCCTCTGAGAACAGAGTGTTACCGAACTAGAGATTGAGAAATGCTCTTAATATTCTCAGAACCAAGTGAACTGAATTATTTATTGTTGGGGGGAAAAAAATAATTATCCCTCAAACCTTCTAAGTTCTGGGCCAAGATCCCCCCCGCCACCACATAGTTAAAAGACAAATCAACAAGAGAAAAACACATTTAATTATGTACCTATGGGAGCACCACAAAGATATGAGACCCGAATCCACCCAAGCAATTGAGGCTTGCATACCATCTTGAGCTAAGAAATGGTATAGGAGAAGCCTATAGGCTTTTCCATCCTAAGATAGGAGCCTAGGGCTTCACAGGGGAGGACAGCAGTTTACAGGAGGATGAGAAGAGCGGGTATTTGATAAACAAAATTTGCCCCGTCAGGCAGCGAAGTCACTCAGATGATAAAATTGTATCTGGTAACAGCTTTCTTCCTGGTATCGGCTCCCTTTCTCATTTCTTCAGGCAAATGGAGGAGGTGGCGAAGAGGAGTAAAGCAGCTTTTCTTGCAGCTGGATTTTTAGTGTCTTTATCTTAAACTAATGCACGTACCAAAGTAGCACATTCTGGGGTGATTTATTCTGAACCCCCTAGTTATCTTAGCGCAGCAGTAGGCAAACTAATGTTTATGTGCATGCGTGCTAAGTCACTTCAGTCCTGTCCGACTTTTTGTGACCCGACATACTGTAAGTAGCCTGCCAGGCTCCTCTGTCCATGAGATTCTCCAGGCAAGAATACTGCAGGGTTGCCACTTCCTCCTCCAGGGAAACTTCCTGACCCAGGGATGGAACCCACGTCTCTTGTGTCTTGTGCATTACAGGCAGGTTCATTACCACTAGCGCCACCTGGGAAGCCCAAGTTAATACCTTTACTTCTGGTGTCCTTACCACTTCCTGAGCCTTTCCTGTCATCATGGAGGTTTGCCACTAGTACTCTATTTCTTTGCTTTTTTCTTAAAATTAAAGTGTAGTTGATTTAGAATGTTGCATTAGTTTTAGGTGTACAGCAAAGTGATTCAGTTATATCTATTTTTTTTCATATTCTTTTCTCTTATAGGCTATTACAAAACATTGAATATGGTTATTTGTGTTATATGGTTAAGTCCTTGTTGATTATCTATTTCATATATAGTAGTATGTCTATGTTAATCCCAAACTCCTAACTTATTGCTGTTTGGTAATCATGTTTGTTTCCTATGTCTGTGGGTCTGTTTTGTATGAGTTCGTTTCTATCATTTTTGTTTTAGACTCCACATATAAGCGATATCATATGCTATAATATTTGTCTTTCTCTGATTTACTTCACTAAGTATGATAATCTCTAGGTCCATCCGTGTTGCTGAGGGCTCTATTTCTTTTTAAAATTTACTTTGGCTGTGCCGAGTCTTCCCTGCTGCTCACAGGCTTTCTCTAGTTGCACCGAGTTGGAGGCCACTGTCTAGGTGAGGTGCGTGGGCTTCTCATTGCAGTGGCTTCTCTTGTTGCAGAGCTCAGAGCCTAGGTGCCCAGGCTTCAGTAGCTGAGGCATGTGGGCTCAGCAGTTGCGGTTCCTGGGCTCTAGAGCTCAGGCTTCAGTAGTTGAGGCCCACAGGCTTAGTTGCTCCACAGCATACGGCCAGGGATTGAACCTGTGTCTCCAGTGTTGACAGGCAGATTCTTTACCACTGAGCCATGGAAAGCCCTGAGCACTCTATTTCTTAGTGCACTCTTAGTACACTCCGCTTAGTGCAGAGTAAGGCTTCCTTTTATTTGTCCCAATTTGCACCTTCTCCAACTTTAAAAGGGAGCTCTGGGTTTGGTAAACATGCTCTTGCTGAGTCTGGGTAATTCAGCCATACCCTCTCTTGTGCATTAGTTTAAGATAAAGGCGCTAAAGACCCAGCTGCAAGAAAAGCTGCTTTACTCCTCTTCGCCACCTCCTTTAACTGCCTGAAAGAAATGAGAAAGGGAGCCGATACCAGGAAGAAAGCTGTTACCAGATACAATTTTATCATCTGAGTGACCTCTCTTGTTGAGTCCGGTCTTCCTCTAAATCTTTTTTTGGGGTGGTGGGGGTGGGAGGCAGGGTGGAGAGCATCTCTCTTCCTTGTGAACGGAAATATCCTCTACTCTTCAAGCCTGCTATGGTTTGGTTTTATTTCTTTAGCTGCAAGAACCAGAGCAACAAATGACATTCTCAGGTTCAATAAACTGGCAGGATAGGGTTTCTTTTCATTTCCCATGTCTTCCTTAATGATTCCTAGCATTTCATTGTTGTTTGGTTTCATCTTCTTGGGGCCATACAAGCAAAAGAGAGCAATGTTTCGTGTTTCTGGTAACTTAACAAGCACATTCCTGGAGCGAAACTTTGTTTGCTCTGTGCTAAGGATCCTATTATATTGTTTACATTAGTTTCCTCTGAATAGTTTGAGTATCATTTTCCTGCATTGTTCACATTCTTTTAGTTCTCATTCTAAAGGGAAAGAAAGGCACAGTTCAAGTGTGTGTGTGTGTGTGTGTGTGTGTGTATGTGTGTGTGTGTGTGTGTGTGTCTACCTGGGGGAGGGCTACCCAGTGAGGCGGAAGGCCTACATTCCTTTACAGGAACTGGAGCTCCAAATACCTTGGAGCTTCCAAGAATATCAGATATGATCTAATCTCTAAATTGAAAGTCAACAGACTGTTCCCATGACTCATGAATCCAGATACATCTTTCAACAATCAGGCCTTCACTTCATGGGGGTGGGAATATCTATACCTAATCAATGTGAATAAAGCAGATCTTTCTGAAAGGCTCCCATTTCTTCTGCAGACTAGGAACAGTGTTTTGATGTTTTACTACTGTTTTCTTAAATATATTTTCAAAAACATATATTTCTGCCAGGTTTCTAGGTAAATTTTCATGTAGGCATTCTTTCAAACACATCAGCATAATTGCCAGTTGGTAGTAGGGGCTTTGGCACCCCACTCCAGCACTCTTGCCTGGAAAATCCCATGTATGGAGGAGCCTGGCGGGCCGCAGTCTATGGGGTTGCTAAGAGTCGGACACGACTGAGTGACTTCACTTTCCCTTTTCACTTTCATGCATTGGAGAAGGAAATGGCAACCCACTCCAGTGTTCTTGCCTGGAGAATCTCAGGGATGGGGGAGCCTCATGGGCTGCCGTCTATGGGGTCACACAGAGTCAGACACGACTGCAGCGACTTAGCAGCAGCAATAGGGGCTTTACCCTGGCCCAGCATGTAGTAGTGCATTTCTAGAATTCCCCACAGTCATCAGTTTTCACAGGTGGAGTGATGTGAGATCATTTCATTCATCAAACNACACAGAGTCAGACACGACTGCAGCGACTTAGCAGCAGCAATAGGGGCTTTACCCTGGCCCAGCATGTAGTAGTGCATTTCTAGAATTCCCCACAGTCATCAGTTTTCACAGGTGGAGTGATGTGAGATCATTTCATTCATCAAACCTGATGAGAAAGCCTATATAATCCCTGCCTGGACATTTCAGACATTCATGTAACTTTTTCAAAGTTTCCTTGAATGCTTCTCATTACTTCTGTATGATAAAAGTGAAAGTGAAGTCACTCAATCGTGTCTGACTCTTTGCAACGCCATGGACTGTTGACTACCAGAGTCCTCTGTCCATGGGATTTTCCAGGCAAGGGTACTAGAGTGGGTTGCCATTTCCTTCTCCAGGGGTTCTTCCCAACCCAGGGATTGAACCTGGGTCTCCCGCATTGCAGGCAGATGCTTTACCATCTGAGCCACTAGGGAAGTCTCATGCTTATTCTGTCTAATCAGTGAGTGTCATCTGTACTAACTACTCTCAGTTCCTTTGGAAAACCTAACAAAACTTCCATCCACCCTCGCTGGTCAAGACAATTCCCAGCCTATATGTATTTTTGTTTCTTTTTCTTTCCTTTCTTCTTTTTTTCAAGAAAATAAACAACAATTAGAAAGACAGAACTAAAGGCAAGAAGATGCTTTTGTAATAAACCTCCTGAAGGGTGTGGTATCTCTGTCAACTCTACCTGGCACCCTTGCTCAGCCCAGTGAGCATCGCCACTGACCTGAGTTCTCCCAAGTTCCCAATACCTCGAAGCAACTAATAAAGAAGGGGGTCACCTTTTGCACCCATGTGATAAATATAAATTATAAAGACTAATAAAGACTAATAGGATATCTCAGATTTATTTTTACAATTATTGTAGCAAACAAATACAATAAATTCACGTATGAAGATAAACAAAATACAAACAAAACACATTTTACTGGCTTATCAAGAACCTTAAAGAGTAGAATCTTATCTTACCTACCTAGAACAAAGATTCTAAAATCAATATATAATTTACAAAAGGACATATAATCTAATACACTCTTATTTCTTTTTTAAATTGAAGTATACTAGTGCCACCTATGGACTTCCTTGGCAGCTCAGATGGTAAAGCATCTGTCTACAATGTGGGAGACCTGGGTTCAATCCCTGGGTCAGGAAGATTCCCTGGAGAAGGAAATGACAACCCACTCCAGTACTCTTGCCTGGAAAATCCCATGGATGGAGGAGCTTGGTGAAGGCTACTGTCCATGGGGTCAGAAAGAGTCAGGCACAACTGAGCGATTTCACTTAGTGCCACCTGGGAAGCCCATATATAGATACTTATAAGTATGTATTAATACCTATATTAATATATATACTTATATACTTATCAGTATATATCAACATATATGGGCTTCCCAGGTGGTACAACTGGTAAAGAACCCACCTGCCAATGCAGGAGATATAAGAGATGCCGGTGTGATCTCTGGGTTGGGAAGACCCCCTGGAGGAGGACATGGCAATCCACTCCAGTATTCTTGCCTGGAGAATCCCATAGACAGAGGAGCCTGGCAGGCTACAGTCTATGGGGTCAAAGAGTCAGAATGACTTAAGAGACTTAAGCACATTCACAGGAACGGTGGATCAAGGTGATAGCAAGACTAGATTCAACATAAAGCTCCAGGAAGCTCATGTGTTTGAGCATCTCCTGTGGACGTATGGGCCAGCAGTGGACTGCCACAGGGACAGGGACTCTGGGTGCAGCAGACTGGGGTACGGCATAAGCCCTCTTGGAGGAGGTCACCATTAACCCTACCATAGAACTGCCAGAACTTACACAGGACTGGGAAATAGACTCTTGAAGGGCACAGAGAGAACCTTGTGCACCAGGACCCAGGAGAAAGGAGCAGTGACCCCTCAAGAGACTGACCCAGACTTGCCCATGAGTGTCCAGGAGTCTCTGGTGGAGGCGTGGGTTGGTAGTGGCCTGTTGTGGAGTTGGGGTGTGTATGTGTGTGTGTGTTTAGTGACTGTGGCAGTACATGCATGGGACCTTTTGAAGGAGGTCGCCATTATCTCCACTGCCTCCATCATGGTTTGGCCCCAGGTATACAGCAGGGAGGGAACACATCTTCACCCATCAACAGAAAATTGATTAAAGATTTACTGAGCATGGCCCTGCCCATCAGAACAAGACCCAGGTTCCCCCTCGGTCAGTCTCTCCCATCAGGAAGTCTCCATAAGCTTCTTATCCTTCTCTATCAGAGGGAAGAGAGACTGAAAAACCACAATCACAGAAAACTAACCAATCTTATCACATGGTCCAAGGCCTTATCTAACTCAATGAAACAAAGAGCCGTGTTGTGAAGGGCCACACAAGACAGACGGATCATGGTGGACAGTTCTGACAAAATCTGGTCCACTGGAGAAGGGAATGGCAAACCACTTCAGTATTCTTGCCTTAAGAACCCCATGAACAGTATGAAAAGGCAAAATGATAGGATACTGAAAG
>SJYV01054911.1:110679-134797 GCA_006410875.1 Neotragus pygmaeus
TCAGTTCAGTTCAGTCACTCAGTCATGTCCGACTCTTCATGACACCATGAATCGCAGCATGCCAGGCCTCCCTGTCCATCACCAACTCCCGGAGTTCACTCAGACTCACGTCCATCGTGAGTGATGCCATTCAGCTATCTCATCTTCGGTTGTCTCTTTCTTCTGCCCTCAATCCCTCCCAGCATCAGAGTCTTTTCCAATGAGTCAACTCTTTGCATGAGGTGGCCAAAGTATTGGAGTTTCAGCTTTAGCATCATTCCTTCCAAAGAAATCCCAGGGCTGATCTCCTTCAGAATGGACTCCAGTAGTCATGTACAGATGTGAAAGTTGGACTATAAAGAAAGCTGAGTGCCAAAGAATTGATGCTTTTGAACTGTGATGTTGGAGAAGACTCTTGAATGTCCCTTGGACTATAAGGAGATCCAACCAGTCCATCCTAAAGGAAATCAGTCCTGAATATTCATTGGAAGTACTGATGCTGAAGCTGAAGCTCCAATATTTGGCCACCTGATTCAAAGAGTCAACTCATTAAAAAAGACCCTGGTCCTGGGAAACACTGAAGGAGGAGAGCACGGCAGAGGATGAGATGGTTGGACAGTATCATTGACTCAGTGGACAGAAACTTAGGCTTGTTGAATGGACAGAAACTTGGGCTTGTTGGATAGCATCACCGATTCAATGGACATAAACTTGGGCAAACTCCAGGAGATAGTGAGGGACATGGAGACCTGGCATGCTGTAGTCCAGGGGGGTCTCAAAGAGTAGGACACAACTTAGCAACTGAACAACAATAGCAAGAACAACAGAAACACCACCATGGATGGGGAACTTATAACATATTAGGAACCCAAGGAAACAGAGACAATCTTACATTAGGAGAACAGTTGCATTGCAGAGACATTGAATCAAAGAAGTCTACCATCAATATCGGTAGCTTCCCATTTTATTAAAATACACTATACATTTGAATGGGCTTCCCTGGTAGCTCAGCTGGTAAAGAATCCACCTGTAATGCAGGAGACTCTTGTTCAATTCCTGAGTCAGGAAGATTCCCTGGAAAGGGATAGGCTACCCACTTCAGTATTCTTGGGCTTCACTGGTGGCTTCAGTTCAGCTCAGTTCAGTCGCTCAGTCGTGTCCGACTCTTTGTGACCCCATGAATCGCAGCACGCCAAGCCTCCCTGTCCATCACCATGGCAGTAAAAAATCTACCTGCAATGTGTGAAATCTGGGTTTGAGTCCTGGATTGGAAAGATCCTCTGGAGGAGNGCTCAGTCGTGTCCGACTCTTTGTGACCCCATGAATCGCAGCACGCCAAGCCTCCCTGTCCATCACCATGGCAGTAAAAAATCTACCTGCAATGTGTGAAATCTGGGTTTGAGTCCTGGATTGGAAAGATCCTCTGGAGGAGGGAATAGCAACCCACTCCATTATTCTTGCCTGGTGAATCCCCATGGACAGAGGAACCTGGAGGGCTACGGTCTGTGGGGTAGCAGAGTCAGACATGACTGAACGACTAAGCACACATCATTGAATATTCATAGGTTTAAAAATTCTCAACTACAAAATACCACCATAAAAGGGGTAGAAAGAGAGAGAATAAAAGTGCAACCCTGGGGCTTCCCTAGTGGCTCAGTGGTAAAGAATCTGCTTGCCAATGCAGGAGACATGGATTCGCTCCCTGGTCCAGGAAGATTCCACATGCCAAGGGACAAATGAGCCCCTGAGCGACAACTACTATGCCTGTCCTCTAGAGCCTCGACTACTGAGTCCACGTGCTGCAACTCCTGAAGGCCACGCACCCCACCAAGAGAATAGCCTCTGCTGGCTGCAACTAGAGAAAAGCTTGCTCAGCAACAAAGATACAGCACAGCCAAAAATAAATTAAAAAAAAAAAGTTTTTTTTTTAAGTGCAACCCTGTGTTTTTTCACAGTCATTCTGATTTCTACAAACAACTGGATAAGAAACAAATTGAAGTTTATCAAAGGTTCTTACACATTTCCAAAGTTTCTATGTCTTATTAAAAGTATCTGCTTTTTAACAAACAAAAAAAGAAGCAAACTCACAGATACAGAGAACTAGTATTTACCACTGTGGAGGAAGAGGGGGCAATACTATGGTGGGAAAGTGAAGGGTACAAATTCTTGGGTGTAAGGTGGGCTTAAGGATGTATTGTACAACAAGGGTAATACAGCCAATATTCTATAATAATTATAAATGGAAAATGAAGTGAAGTTGCTCAGTCATGTCTGATTNTATGGTGGGAAAGTGAAGGGTACAAATTCTTGGGTGTAAGGTGGGCTTAAGGATGTATTGTACAACAAGGGTAATACAGCCAATATTCTATAATAATTATAAATGGAAAATGAAGTGAAGTTGCTCAGTCATGTCTGATTCTTTGCGACCCCATGGACTGTAGCCTACCAGGCTCCTCTGTCCATGGGATTTTCCAGGCAATAGTACTGGAGTGGGTTGCCATTTCCTTCTCCAGGGGATCTTCCCAACCCAGGGATTGAACCCAGGTCTCCCTCATTGTAGACAGATGCTTTACCATCTGAGCCACCAGGGAAGTAACCTTTAAAATTATAAAAAATTAAAATAAAAGATTTTATATCCTTATTAACTGATTCCCTAGCTTAACCTCATTGTTGATAGTGTGATGGTATATGGACAGGGAAATGTAATCATAAATATGTAACATTTGTACCTAAAAACCTGGTCCAGACTATAATATTTTCATATACTATGCTCATCAAAATGTAGTATCACGTGTCATAATCTGCCCAGTTTTATCAAGAAAACTTTTTGTCAGTGACACCCTTTTTTTCCTAGTTGAAACCTTACTTTTAAAGCCTTGAATACTTAACATATTTCACACAATCTGTTGATTGTGTAAGGCACTTTGAGGGCAAACTAGTAACCACAATTTACTGTTGTATAACATAATCAAAATTAGATATTTTCTTTAAAAATAATCAAAATTGGCCTGCTATTTTAATATAAAAATTAACTCAGAAATATGGTTTCTCTAATTTTTGTTTAGTACAATCCTGTCCAGGATTAATATTGTTAATACCTCTATCAATTACTTATTTGGATAATGTTTTCTTGTTGTTCAGTAGCTAAGTCATGTCTGACTCTTCATAACTCCATGGACTACCGCACACCAGGCTTCTCAGTTTAGAGTTCTGATCCTGGTAATGGCAGAAAGCTTAAATCAGACAAATCTTCCTGCATGTAACAATGGTAAACTTTAGAGAAAACATAAAAATTGCTATCATAAGGCACCAGAGAACAACCAAACTTGGCAGACATAGAAGAGAATAAGGAAGGATGAAACCCACATTTATATGTTTTGCCCTGAAAGCTCACCCCAGTCTACACTATGCAGAGTGGCTAGAATTCAGACAGAAAACTGCAATATTGGCTTGAAATGTCAAAGAATGGAGTTCAAACTGCTAAAACATCTGGAAATTAAGGGAGAAAATCTCAGAAAGGAGGGAGAGAGGGAATCCTAAAATCTGTGTAAAAACTTCCCTCAAATCCTTGACCAATTTCTGAACTACGCACATATGGGGGAGACTTCAAGAAGCCCAGTGGAAAGCAACAGCTAGAAGTTCATGGAGCTAAGTAGATATTTTGTTTGCTGTATAGCATAGGAAGGCTGAATTTTAAGTTTTAGTCCTGCAAAATTAGAAAAGCTTGGCAAATACCTTGAACTTTCCATTGGAATTCCAGAATAGCCATAATTTATGTAAAATGACCATGTCTCAGTACTGGGCATCTGCCTAGGAATAAAGGCAAAACTGAAACAGAATTACCCTCACAGATAATGAAACCAAGTCTATAGAAACTCAAAGTGATGAGTAAGTAATTAAACTGATGACCTGAACAAAAATCAATACTATTCAGAAGAAAACAGCACAATCCAGAGTCTCATTAACATGTCAGTAACAATGTTCAATATATAATTTAAAGGGGCTTCCCAGGTGGCTCAGTGGTAAAGAATCCACCTGCCAAGCAGGAAATGTGGGTTCGATCCCTGGGTCAGGAAGAACCCCTGGAATAAGAAATGGCAACCCGTTCCAGTATTCTCACTTGGAAAATACAGAGGATCCTGGAGGGCTACAGTCCACGGGGTCACAAAGAGTCATATACAACTTAGCAACTAAACAGCAACAAATATAATTTAAAAGTTATCAGATATGTTGTGACAGTCAAGATCTAATCAGGGAATAGGAACGACATAGTACTTGCAACAAAAAGCTTAATATAAACAGTTATTAAATTATTAGAACAGAGTAATAATGACTGAGGGCCGAAGAATTGATGCTTTTGAACTGAGGTGTTGGAGAAGACTCTTGAGAGTCCCTTGGACTGCAAGGAGATCCAACCAGTCCATTCTGAAGGAGATCAGCCCTGGGATTTCTTTGGAAGGAATGATGCTAAAGCTGAAACTCCAGTACTTTGGCCACCTCATGCGAAGAGTTGACTCATTGGAAAAGACTTTGATGCTGGGAGGGATTGGGGGCAGGAGAAGAAGGGACGACAGAGGATGAGATGGCTGGATGGCATCACCAACTCGATGGACGCGAGTCTGAGTGAACTCCGGGAGTTGGTGATGGACAGGGAGGAGTGAAAGTGGAATTAGGAGACAATAAATTGATAGACACACATACAAAGAAACAGGAAAATGTGATCTAATAGTGAGAGGAAAAGCCATCAGTAAAAATCAACTCTGGGATTAAATGTTGGAATTAGTAGACAAGGTTTTTGTTTCAGATATTATAAATATGTTTGAGGGCTTAAAGGACAAAATGTCACAATGATTGAATATATGGGAAATACTAGCAAGGAAATGGACATTATAAAGAACTAAATAGAAATTCCAGATCTAGAAATGAAAAAAATTACTTAATAGCATCTTGGATGTAGGAGAAGAAAGGCTAATCGAAAATCATCGAATCTGAAGAATAAAGAGGAAAAAATTGAAAAAGAAGCCTCAGTGACCTATGGGAAATATCAAGCATTCTAATATATATGTGACTGGAGTCTCAGGAAAAGAGATAGAAATTGAGGCACAAAATATAATAAAGAAATAAAGAAATAATCATGAAAAATATCAATTTAAATATCCAGGAGTCTCAGCAAACTCTAAGCAGATAATCACAAGAAAAACCACATCTAGTAACATCATAATCAAATGAAAACTAAAGTCTTAAAATCAGCTAGAGATAAAAGACATTACATACCGGAGAAAACCAACACAAATGACAGCTTATTTCTGATAAAGAGAGAGAGACCAGAAAACAATGAAATAATATCTTTAAAGTGATGAAAGTAAATAAAAACTGCCAGTCCAGACATTTTTCGATAAACAGAAGTTGAGAGAATCTGTTACTAACAGACTTGTACTACAAGAAATGTCAAAGAAGGTTTTTCTGGCTGAAGTGAAGCCTCACCACACAGAAATTTGAATCTATAGGAAGGAATGGAGAACATTGGAAATAGTAAATATTGGGGCAAATATAAAAGACTACTTTTTCTTATCTTGCTTTATTTACAATTTTAAGGCAAAAATTTATAATATATTTTAAGCTTTATAATCTATATAAATATAAAATATATGACAATAATAGCACAAAGAATGAGTGGCAAGAACGGAATTATACTGTTACAAGTTATTTTATTTTTTTAATTTTTAATTGAAGGGTACAATGTCAACTCTAAATGGACTGTGATAAATTAAGATGAAGTAATCCCTAGTGCAACCAACAAAAAATGACTAAGAGTTCAATCTTAAAAATGGAGGAATCTGAATTTAGGAATATCCAAATGCATATGACTAACTCATATAAAGGTGGAAAAGGAGGAACAGAGGATGGGACACTAGAAAGGAAACAGCAAAATGTAGACCTAAATCCAACTCTATCAATAAGCATATTAATTATAGGTGGATTATACACACCAGTTAAAAGACACGAAACTATTAGGCTGGATTTTTTCAAAGCAAGAACCAACTAAATGCTCTCTACAAGAGATAGGTTAACATCCAAGTTTATCTCTGAATAGATGATTCTAATGTGTACACCATGAAAGTAGAAATAGTCCTGGTTTTAACTAAAAGTGGTTAAAGTATTTGGGAGTTCAACTAAATGGTTACAGTTTCTTCTCAGAGTCACAACTCACTGAACAGATGGAATCTGGGGAATTTATGAAATACTCTTGTTTCAACTGCTGCCAATTGATTATTCATTCCTATAACTTCCTGTTNCTCTCTCTCTCTCTTTTTTTTTTTTTTTTTTGTGGTTGGGGGCGGGGACAGCCAGTAGAAATAGACATGATTGTAGGAAAAGACCGGGAAGGTTTCTTTACCAATGGTTTGACTCTTGGCGCAAAGAAGTGCTCAGTGATTAGAGATAGCCTATACGTGGATGGTGACTGCACAATGGACATCCGGACAAAGAGTCAAGGTGGGGAGCCAACATACAACGTTGCCGTCGGCAGAGCTGGTAGAGGTAAGTACAGTACCCTTTTGGTTGATAGTTGCAAGTCACATTACAACTTATTAAGCAGTTTCTTTAACATTTTGAATAAAGTATTAGTCCATAATGGCTATTAAGGTGGTTTTTGTGAACTGCCCAGCACTGAAGCAGGCACTGCTTTAGATTCATTTACTCTACAGCAGCTGCATATACAGCCTCACCTCTGAGATTCTGACTTTATGCTGAAAATAGAATATTAATATCAGCTCTTCAGTTCCAGCTTTAGTAAACTGAAAATCCAAATTTGTCTCTTCTGTATGTATAACTGAACCACTTTACACTTGAAATTAACATTGTTGATCAACTATACTTTAATATAAAATAAAAAGTTAAAAAATAAAATCACTTTGTTCCTCAACTGCTAGTTATTCAGATTGTTAAATCATTCAAATTGGTTATTTTAGTCCCTCTGGGTTTTTGACTTTTGAATGTCTTCCTTTTCCTCNACTTTAATATAAAATAAAAAGTTAAAAAATAAAATCACTTTGTTCCTCAACTGCTAGTTATTCAGATTGTTAAATCATTCAAATTGGTTATTTTAGTCCCTCTGGGTTTTTGACTTTTGAATGTCTTCCTTTTCCTCCTTGCTCACATTTTAGTCATTCACTATTCAGCATAAAAAATGAAAAATTAATATTGGCTTCCATTTCTATCAGAAACATTGCTGGAGAAGAGAGAAATAATTAGAATGAGGGTTTTGGAGTAAGTTTTGCACTTATTAAATATTTTCAAAGACTACATGTGCCTGATTTATTTGAAAAATAGGAAATTATATTTCATTTATATACTGACCTAGAACTTCTTGTGTTTCCTGACACTATCATCAACATTATAGAAATTCTTACTGTACTAAATAAGTCTCACTGCATTTTTGAAAGAAACTTAAAAAATTGAGATTTATTATGACATCTAATTGGTTTAAAAATACATTTAAATGTGTTAACCTGTGAAAATGTTTTGTAAATAAAGAAGGCTGGTGTAGCCTAATAGAGCAGATTTGGCCCATCTAATGTTAAGACCAAATCTACCATGTGAAGAAACTTAAAGCCACTGTGAGCTGCAGTGGGCCTGCCAACTCCCAGGACTGTCCTAAAGGTTCCTCCTGTTCTGCTGTGCATTGCTATGTATGAGTATTTCTCTGTAGGAAAACTAGACGGCTGTGAAATAGGAGATAAATCTCAAAAAAAGTAGCTGAGCTCAGACAGATATATTAAAAAGAAGCATCAACCATGTAACATAAAACCAGAATGTTTTTGTGCCACACTGCACTACTGACATCTAGTGGCAATAAATATAAAATCTGATATATACATACACATATTTTGAGGATAGACCTTTGAACTGCATCATAGAAAAACCTGTTGTTGGAAATAATAAATTTATTTTAGGGTTTTATACTCAATTAAAAACAAAGGTAACACAGTGAGGATATCAGTAAGCACGGACCTTCAGAACTTTTCATTTGGGCTCTTCTGAATGGCACTGACACTGAAAATGCTATTTAAAATCCAGTCTTGGTTTTTCTCTGGAAGTAATACACATTTAGCCTCACTGGTAAGACTTAACAGTTTGTACTTAATCAAGCAGTTAAATTTGGAAAGAATTTTATAAGTAAGTTTTTAAAAATTTATTTTTGGGGGACCAGTCTAATGAGATTTTCTCATGCTAATCAGAAGTTTTTTGTTCTCTATATAAGATTGACGTCCATGAAAGGAATGCCATTTGCAGCAATATGAATGGACCTAGAGATTATACTCAGTAAAGTAATAAAAGACAGAAAGATAAATCACCTATATGTGGAATCTTAAAAAAAAAATTATACAAAGGCATTTATTTATAAAACACAAATATTCACACACTTAGAAAACAAACTTACGGTTACCAAAGGGGAAAAGTTGGGGAAGAGGGATAAATTATGAGTTTGAGAGTAACAGATATATACTACTATATATAAAGTAAACAAGGATCTACACAGGGAACTCTACTCAATATTAATAACCTAAATGGGAAAAAAATCTGAAAAAGAATAAACACATGTATGTGTATAACCAATCACTTTGCTATATACCCGAAGCTAACACAACATTTGTAAATCATCTATACTCCAATATTTTTTTAAAAAAAGATAATCACACTCTTTTCCCCCTAGCTACTGTAAAGACATTGTTATAGAGCACTGCAGCTGCACTGATTGGACTTCAAGATGCAGTTAATAGTCAAAATGTTTTCAGCATATTAACTAGTTTGAAAGTTCTCCTTTTGGGAGACCTGGCTGACTTCAGTGCTTCGTTGTTCATGAAAAACTGACTTAATGTTAACTTATTAATCG
Organism: Neotragus pygmaeus; assembly: GCA_006410875.1. NCBI lineage: Eukaryota > Metazoa > Chordata > Mammalia > Artiodactyla > Bovidae > Neotragus > Neotragus pygmaeus. Next base: position 119,555 of record SJYV01054911.1, read on the forward strand.
GGGTTCTGTCTGCTAAAACTTATGTGACTCTCTTGATTAACACTTCTTTTGAAACACTTTTCTTCTTTCTCTTTCAGTCTTGGTCTTTGTAATGGGAAAAGAAGGGGTCCATGGAGGCGGATTGAATAAGAAGGCATACTCAATGGCAAAATACTTGAGAGACTCTGGGTTCTAGCTGCTAGGCAGACTGTTAAGTATTAGGGGAAAATTGCTCTTAAACTTTCCTAGCTGTAAGCTTGAGTCTTAATTCTGGAAATTTTATTAGCAATGCAGGGTGATGGGGTATGAACCTGTGTCTCCTTTGTATCCCTCTGTTGGTGGGGAAAGGTGTCTTTCTTTCTGCCCCCCCTCCTTAAATAATTCTGTTCACTTTTGTTTTGTTTCCTTGTGTACTCCAGCATTGGTTATAGTCATGGGAAAGGAAGGTGTCCACGGAGGCACACTTAACAAGAAAGCATATGAACTCGCTTTATACCTGAGGAGGTCTGATGTGTAAGCAGCCTCTCCCCATCTTCCTAGCAACTGTCTTCATCATCACCCCAATTATGGTCACAGAGCTACCAGATTATAGATGGTAGCTAATTTTTCTTTGCCTATTTTCTAATGTCACAATTCCTGTTTGCCCAGTGGATCATCTGTATGTTAACCACTGTATGTAACCAACCTTATCTGGCAACATAATTGCAGCACAATAATGATTTGCATGATACCTTGAAATTTGGGGGGAGGGGGCATGCCAAGTTGGGCATCACTTTGTCTTAGCAATTAATGGGATATTGATTACTAAAATAAGTTAATATTAAGCAAGGTGCCGGTTGTACAATCTCTAATTTGATCAATGTCTTTCAGCACTTTGAGCATTTACTTAGCTCATCTAGTCTTCCTTTCATAGCGCATGGTTGGGCGGAAAAAGTGCATGCATCTTTCCTTCACTCCTCTTTTCCCACCCCCTCCCTTTGCACATAGGTATTTGGTTTGCTTTCATCTTCTTTTATGCAGTGCCTGGTTTATTTAACCAATTAATATCACTTTTGTTGATGAGCTATTGAGAGCTGCAGTCGTTTGCTTTTAGTATTGTTGTTGCACTTGAGTAGAGACAAACCTTTTATCACAGTGTCCACAGGACATATGACAAGCGCAACTGCAAAACAAGAGCAAAATGCACTTCCTCCCGTGACCTTATAGTAACCGTACTGATTGAATCCTAAGGGACATTCCATCATTGCAATAGCTCAGATTTTTGTTCCTGTCTTTTTCTTTGCACACCAGCTCTACTCTTTAGTAAAACTGTAAAAGGCTGCCATTATGGACATTAGGTATCCCAACATAACCATCTGGAGTGTGTCCAGTTTGTTCTTCATAGGACCAACTTTTATTTGCAGCTTGAGTTTTTATATAAAGTTGCATTATTGTGGACTTGGCTGTCTTGTGATGAATTTTTTTCATATGTATTCTGTGCCATACTATTGTTAAAATGAACTGTTGCTATTGTGAGATGGATTTTAACTGACCTATTAAAGGTTTCTTTCGAATGGCACTACTTTAGGGACATTCTAGTATTTGCTTCTATTGTTTGGGCCTTGTGGATAATGTACAGATTTAAAAACAAATCTTGTTGCTGATTTGTCCATTTCTTTCCCTGCACTTTGTTACATCTGGGATACAGTCTAACTCATCTGATTTAATATGCATTTAAAAAAATGCCATAACTATTAAACACCTTGTTTACAGACAGATGAAATAAATTTATTCCAACCAAATACTCTAGACTCCTGTTATTTATATAAATTGTTAGCTTACTGTTACAGTTGATCTTTGACACAATGAGAATATACTCTGCTGCAAGCATAAAATTTTTCAAAAACTTCAGCTGGTGGCCTACTCCATTTCCTCTAGTATTATAAAGAAAATGAGTGCCTAGGAATTTTAAGCTTTGTTTGCCCTGTTAAAAATGGCTTGTCATTTTGGGTGCATCTTCAGGCTTATGAAGCAAAAATTGACTTATCCACTAGAAATTAAATACTTTTCTTTTGTTGCTGTTGTTTTGATATGAAAAATCTAATGAGCTGTAAGGGGCTCAATATCAAGAAGGGTTTCTGCATTTGTGGATTCTTCTGTATTGAACTGTCATACATATGACTTCTCTTGATTTGGAGGCTGTGTTGGCAGGCTAAAGTCAGTCAGCTGGAACTCTCTCACATAAGAGAAGACATTCCTTAGGCAGCATAAAAGATAACTGGGATTGGGATGTCTTGCAGTTTCTGGCTTTTGACTGACATGTTAACTAGGGCTATGTAAAAGCCAAGTTTAATCCCAGAGGTTATAAGGTCTAGGAGATGTACTGAATTTTAGTAAATATGTTTTAAATACTATTTAGGTAAAGTGATTATCATGAACAGTCAAGTGGAAGGTCCAAGCTCAAAACTTGGTGGGTCTAAGCATAATTGGGGGACTGGTTATAACTCAGATTATGGGTTCTGGAATGCTACCCTGGAGATTTAAGTTTCCAGAAGTCATTTTAGAAATAATCATTAGGTCAGTCTGATTGATTTTAAGTGGACTATATGCTACCCTTTGAGAAAGAGTGGGTTAGGGAATAGAAGTTAATCTCTTAAGATACACTGTGCATAACTAAAATTTTTTTGACAGTGTTGTTAAGAATTTGATTGGCCATACAGGGATGTAAAGGTATGGAAGATGTTGGATTTGGGGCTGCTGTGATAGTTAGGCACACCTTAGAAAGGTAAAAAAAAAACTTCTGTTAACAGGGACCTGTTAAGATCCCTGTTAGGAACAAGAGGTTTGTCAGATGGAAATTTGGTGGTTGGGTTTGATGGTTTATGATTTTATAGTAATGTAAATTTACACTTTGGGGTAACTAATTAGAAAGCAGTGACTAGACTTGTGAAACCCTCACTGAATGAACCTACGAGTAGGTAAGGGGATGTGTCTGTGGTAGAGGTGTGGGTAGGGAGACTTGTGAAACCCTCCTGAACGAACCTCTGAGCAGGTAAGGGGATGTGTCTGTGGTAGAGGTGTGGGTAGGGAGACTTGTGAAGCCCTCCTGAATGAACCTCTGAGCAGGTAAGGGGATGTGTCTGCGGTAGAGGTGTGGGTAGGGAGGAGAAGGCAGTAGTTGTGCTGTATTGCTTAATCCCGCAGTTGTGTCCAACTCTTTCAGACTCTGTCCATGGGGGTTCTCCAGGCAAGAGTACTGGGGTGTGGGTTGCCAAGCCCTCCTGCAGGGGATCTTTCCAACCCAGGGATCGAATCCCAGGTCTCCTGCATTGCAGGCGGATTATTTACCTCCTGAGCCACCAGAGAAGACACTAGATGGCAACTTTTATCACTAAAATAATGAATGAAACTAGTCATTGGCCCCCTTCCCATAATTTCATTAGAAAAGCACTTATGAAAATATATCCATGTATCTTTGCTTTGTACTTTTCTAGGAATTTAACCTAAAGAAGTGGAGCTATATAAATTCGTATAGCAGAATGTCACTCCCACAGTGTTACTTAGAATAACTAAACTTGGAAAACTACAAGATTTGACTTTCAGGGTTATGAGTCGAATAAATGACTATGTTCAGAAGATAAAATAGTCATTGAAGAATTACATAAGACAGTGCTCACCAATGAATTTTATATAATGGGATAAATATGTGTTGTACGTAATGTATTCTACATATGTATTTCTGAAGGCAAAACACAAATTTTTCTCTGGTAAGTTGCTAGGTAACTATACTTTTATAATCAGAAGATTTTTAAATTAGGAAGATATTTTTTAGTGGAAATGGGGTTTTATTCAGTGGACTTTTAAAAAAAGCTGTGTAATTATACCATAGAGAAATTATAAAAGATTTCAAGTGACTATTAGAACTAGTAACAGGCCTAGATAGTGCTGTTAAGTATATACATATTTGTAACAACTGAGAGTTTATAAGTGTTTCAAAAGAAAATTGTTTTTGCCTCAGAAAAATTCCTAACAAATTTGAAGGAACCAAATCCTTGACTTGAATTGTGGATTAAAGGCTGAGGGATATACTTAACATTGATTAACTTTTTCCCTTAAATTATATTTTAGGTATGATGTTCTTATTATTCAATAATTATAAAAACGTTTATGTTCTGGATACTGAGCTCAGTGTTTGGACCTTACACCCTACCTTAGGATAAATGAATTACACAAATGACCAGACAAGTTTGGAAAAGTTAGGATCAAACAGGTGTGTCAAATTCCATAGCATTGTTTTAACTACCATAGTAAACTGATAATTCTGTTTCTCAGGTCTTATTTTTATTTCTGTGGGGTAGGGGTGGGAGAATAATGAAGGATTCAATTTTTTATTTTCCTAAGTGTAAATACTCATTTTTTGTTGTTGCTTATAAGAATTTTTTTTTAAGCAGTTCAAAAAGTGAAATTCCCCTCAATAGTGTTACTTTTTTTTAAATGTATTTTTTTTTTTTTTTTACAACAGAAGGCTAACTTAACTATTCTCTAATATGCTTCTGTTCACTATTAATTTCCCATGTTAATACAGATAAATCTAACTTTACCCTCTTGGGGCTGTATGGCAGTTTACTGTAAAGATGTACCATAATTATAAGAAGGTACCATAATGTACACTGTTGTTGGAACGATTTGGTCTGCAGTTTTGTGGGGATTCCCTAACTGCTTGTGAGCAGTTACTTTGTATAAAATCCTAAGGTAATGTGTGTTTATCTGCCCTAAATTACCTTAATCATTATAACTTTAAAAAACACTGCACATAAATAAGTTTAATGTGGGTAATACTACAGGAGAACAAACAAAGTGGAAAACGTGTTTATTAACATTCAAACTCCCTTCATACAAGACCATATAAAAATTCTTAGCGTTTTGATTATATATATAAGCCTATATTTTCTACATTGTTAACAATAATGTGTAATTTAGCTTTTCATAATACATTGTTTAAATACATCATTAGTTCTGTTAAACATAAGCAACATTTTCAAATCCAATACTTGAACAGTTTCCTCTGTACATGGTTTAGCAGGGCTAATAAGCATAGGATGCTCTTTATTAAGAGGTATATAATCTGAGCATTAACAATTACTGAAGTTTGGTATTTTTATACAGCATTTTGTTTATGTTTTGATCACCACACAGAATCCTTAAGGATACTGAAATTCAGTAAGTAAAGTCAGAGACATTACTTCAGCTGATAAATGAAGTCCATACATGACACTATAGTATTAAAAGCCTTAAAAATAAAAAACATTTTGCAAACTGCCCTAGCACTGACTGTTCCTATCAGGGTAAGACTACTTGGCAATAGAAAGGAAAAAGCTTTGAGTTTCTCTGTGGTGCTGATAGTCGCCTCTTGCTAATTATGGCAATTTGGGCAAATACCAGAACAAGCATATTCCAGCTCAACAACTCTAGGTAACTTTATGGAGATGGGAGTTGGCTCAGCTCATGCTCGGTGGCCTCAGCACTGACCCTGTGTGTAAAAACATGAAACGTGTGCATACTGTGATCTAGGTCTTAATTGCAAGCTATACTGAGGAATCTCTTTTGATGTTTTGGCTATGTTTCATTCCAAAAGAGTTGATTTGATGCTTGAGTTACAGCACCAGTCTATTATTAGTGAAATGAAGTATACTCCTGCAGATAAATACCAGATCAACCTGTTTCAGTAATCTTGATTAACCTGTAGAATAAAAAATAAATTATCTCTACAGAAATCTCTGAAGGGAGCAAAAAAGAAAAACTATATGCCTAAATAAACATTTTAAAAGGAAATAACCCAATATCCTCTGAAGGTCAAACAGTATTTGCTATGTTGTAATCCCGTTCACCATTAGGCTGCAGCTGGACCACAACACTGTGTTCACTGATTTCGTTTTCTGCATCACTGCTGTCGGTATCATTGTCATCTTCCTCATAGTCTGAAGATTCTGTCATGTTCTGATGTGAGTGGGATTCCGACAAAGCCCCAAATGACTGAGTGCTGGCAGAAGCCAAAGGTCTGAGTAAAGGGGTGTGTTCTGACACTTCATTTTCTTCTTGACTACTATCTGTGTCAGAGTCTGAATCGCCTTGAGAAGGAACAACTTTTTGCTTGCAGACTGGACAGGTTTTTTTGGTCTTAGTTAGCCAAGGATCTACACACTTGCAGTGATAAGCTGTTGAAGCAAAATACACATCTTTTAGATAGTACACTTTTGTTGAGAACATCATCTGCCATGATTATTCATGTTCTGATCAGTATGCATCATATATGGACAAGACACATTAGTAAATTTTTATAAATCTTCATCCTTTAATGAGAGCTAGTAACTATTTTCTGTCTAGTACTGAACCTAAGTACAAATTATGTACAAATTCAAAGCAGTATGTAATTATTCATACCATGGGAACAGGGAAGGATTCTGAGTTTGTCTCCATCTTCATATTCATCCAAACAAATGGCACATACATCATATTCATCTCCTATGACAGAAATAATAAAATTAATTAAAAGATCCCTTTTTAATCCTTTACTGTTGAACTTACGACCTTTATTTTAAAAAAAGACAAAAGTCATTGCCTATCTCACACACAGCGCAACCACATTGGGAAGCATGTTAGGACAAATCCATTGTCTGAATAGATAGGTGGGAAGAACGTAACACATACCGAAAAGAAAAACANCCTTTATTTAAAAAAAAGACAAAAGTCATTGCCTATCTCACACACAGCGCAACCACATTGGGAAGCATGTTAGGACAAATCCATTGTCTGAATAGATAGGTGGGAAGAACGTAACACATACCGAAAAGAAAAACAGTTCCAATTGAAAGAATCCCTTTAACATCTGTAGTCATTTAAGCACATTTAGGAGAAGTCCTAAATAGTTTTAATGAAAATTTTTGTTCAGTATCTTGAATGTGGTTACTGTAGTATCACTTATCAAATACGTTCTGTAACAAATACAGAGTTCTGTTATAACCTCCTGTTTTGAGATTTAGTGAGACTGATTTTACCTATCTCAAACTATTAAAATACTAAAGGACTCCAACATATCTATAATTATCTGTAATTACACAGATCCGTTTACCTGGGCTTTGAGGATAGTTCCGATACATTAAGGAATTCAATCATGCTGATATCTCATACAAATCAAACTTTCGGTCTTATGACTTTGTGAAAATGCCCATTAAAAACAGATTCAGTTAATATAACTGAACAGGATTGAACCAGTCCAAAGCTGTACCACAGCTCTAAGCCTGCATTATCCAAGTGGAACCAATGTACACAAGGGTCCCTAAAAGTGTGAGGAGGATGTTTTTCTAGTTCATAGTCAGAGAGGGAGATGTGACTATGTCAGAGAGACACAATATTACTGGCTTTGAAGACAGGAAGGGAGGAGGATCATAAACCAAAGAATGTGGTGGCCTCTAGAAGCTGGAAAAGGCAAATAAATGGATTCCCCTACTAGAGCCGTCAGAAAAGAATGTTTGATTTTAGCTCAGTGAAGCCTGTCAGACTTCAAATCTACAGAATGAAAATAATAAATTTGTGCTGTTTTAAGCCACTAAGTTTGTGGCTTTAAATCTGTCACCACAGCAATAAGAAATGAGTATAAGTAGGGTTAGCCTGCAAGTGAAAGTTGCTCAGTCATGTCCGACTTTGCAACCCCATGGACTATACAGTCCATGGAATTCTCCAAGCCAGAATACTGAAGTGGGTAGCCTTTTCCTTATCCAGCGGATCTTCCCGACCCAGGGTTTCTTGCATTGAAGGCGGATTCTTCACCAGCTGAGCTTATCAGGGGGTTAGGCTAGACATACGGAATTGATGCTTTTCAAGTGTTGGAAGTTATTATTGATCGCCTATATTTTCTAGGCACAGTACTTTGATGATTACTGGTCAACATTGAAACGTGTAATTTGTGATCATGGACCAGAAGGGAGCCTAGTGTTCTGTAGAGAATTAACCCCCATGGTGTGTGTGATGAAATGGTAAATCACATCCGGACTTTTATTTATTACCTACATAACCAACCATGTGCAAGATGCCATCTTTATGTTTCAGTATTCTCAAAGGCAAAACAAAAATACTAACATGCTATGATTTTGGATTGTTGTGGATTAAAAGAGAATGCAAGTAGAGTGTCTGGCACAAACAGTACTTCTTAGCCGGTCTCCACCTGATAAAACTGACCTGGTAGGCATAATGGCTTGTGAAGGCTGTGGCTAGGAATCTGCTCTCTGATATCCCCACGTGATTCTGTTAGTAGCAAAGAGCTAGTGGCAATGGTCAGTGAACCTGTTGGCTCTACCTGGGGTAATTATGTAATTTAAGTATTCAGCAGCCCTTGAGCTGTGAGTGTATACAACTTCTGCGCTAGGTTTGATAGACACTTGATAAAAGTGTCCCCCCAACCCCTCTCCAGTCAAAATGTGATTAAATGTGGTATGGGTGAGAAACCTAAAAAACAGACAAGGTTATATATCAATAAAAAAGCAAAAAGGAAAACAGAATCAAATTTCTGTCCCGTTTTAAAAGACACAAANAGGCATACCTCAAGAAGCAAGGGGAAGATGTGTATAAGAGACAGAGGTTATATATCAATAAAAAAGCAAAAAGGAAAACAATCAAATTTCTGTCCCGTTTTAAAAGACACAAAAATGGTTGAAAATATATGACAACTTAGAAATCCAGCCAGTGCATTCATATTCGAGATAATGGCCCAACATCAAACAGTTTTAAGTGGTTTTATATTTAAGTTAAAGGCATTTATATATTTTTGAAAATTATTTTCAACCTTAGCAGATTTAAAAAACCAATTTGTCCAGTGATTCTGGTAGCATGAGATAAAGGGGCTATAACAAGTGCTAACAGCTGTTAGTTTTATTGTCAGCACCATGCTAGAAAGTTCCATTGCTTATAAACCAGTGGTTCTCAACCAGGGATAATTTTGTTCCCTTGCCCCTAGGGATATTCGGTGATATCTGGAGACATCTTTGGTGTTCACAATTGGGAGCTGGTAATGCTGTCATCTAGTAGATCAGGGAGGCTATTAAAAATCCTATAATGCTGTAGTGAAAGTGAGTGTTAGTCGCCCAGACTGCAGTCCACCAGGCTCCTCTGTCCATGGGATTCTCCAGGCAAGAATACTGGAGTTAGGTTGCCATTTCCTGATCCAGGGGATCCTCCCGATCCAGGGATTGAACCTGGGTCTCCTGCATTGCAGGCAAGATTTTTTCTATCTGAGCCACCAGGGAAGTCCATAATGCTCTAGACCAGCCCCCTCAAAGAATTTTCCCATATAAAATGCCAATAGTGAGAAGGCTGAGAGAACCTGATATAAACACCCCTCCAGGCTTTCTCAAAGACTGCTAATTCACTAATGGATAGATGTTCAGAAGCTGCAGGAGGGGTGAGATTCATGTCTGTTATGTTTGACCATATGGAAACACTTCTATCTGGATTGTTATATCATTGTTATTTAAATTTTCAGAAAATTTTCAAGAAGACAGTTAAAATCTCATCAATCTAGGAATGTTATAATACGTAAGTGGACAAAACTTTGATTTTCTCCTCTAAACCTGTTTCTCCCTAGTTTTTCTCCCAAACCTTGGGTCATCAGATACAGCAAAGGCACTGACCTATCAGAACAGAAGACTTAAGGCAGCCACTGCANGGAATGTTATAATACGTAAGTGGACAAAACTTTGATTTTCTCCTCTAAACCTGTTTCTCCCTAGTTTTTCTCCCAAACCTTGGGTCATCAGATACAGCAAAGGCACTGACCTATCAGAACAGAAGACTTAAGGCAGCCACTGCAGTAGCATACACTGATTATCAGGCCTGCACATGTCCTTGATGATGCCTCTTTCCCTTAGAGCTTAGATTCAACATCACCGCGTCCTATACACTTTTTTTCTGTAAAACATCTTCAGCTGGACTCTGATTCCTCAATTACACTACTCCATTAGCCTTGACTACTAGAAGAGCCTCTTCTTTTCCTGTCCTATATGGTTTTTCTCCATAGCAGCCAAAGTGATACTTTAAAAACAAACAGTCCCCCATCTCACTTAGAATAAAATCTGAGCTCTTTGTCAAGGCCTTCATATAGCTGAATATGATCTGATATACAGATCGGTCATCTCACATCACTCCCTATCCCCTTTCCTTCACACTTCAGTCACACTGGCCTTCTTTCAGTCTTGAACAAAGTAATAGAAATTGCAATTTCTAAAGATGACTTAAAAATGAACTAGTTGTTGACAAAATGAAAAGACAACTACTGAATGGGAGAAAACACTTGGAAATGATTTGATTGACAACGGGTTGACATCCAAAAACAGCTCACATCAAAACAACATAAGACCTAAACAGGTATTTTTCCAAAAAAAGACATACAGATGATCAACATCACTAAACATCAGAGAAATTAAAATGAAAACCTCAATAAGATCACTTCACACCTTTTAGAATGGCTATCATCAAAAAGACCAAAAATACTGGCAAGGATGGGGAGAAAAGGGAACCCTTGTACACTGCTGGTACAGCCACTGTGAAAGACAGTATAGAGATTCCTCAACAAACTAAAAACAGACCTACCATATGATCCAGAGGTGTTCCACTCCTGGGTATACATCCAAAACAATATTATAAAAGCAGTGCTAAGAGGAAAGTTCATAGCATTACAGGCATACCTCAAGAAACAAGAAAAAAGTCATATAAATAACCTAACCCTACACCTAAAGCAACTAGAAAAGGAAGAAATGGAGAACCCCAGAGTTGGTAGAAGGAAAGAAATCTTAAAAATTAGGGCAGAANTCTCTTGCTTTTTCAGTGATCCAGCAGATGTTGGCAATTTGATCTCTGGTTTCTCTGCCTTTTCTAAAACCAGCTTGAACATCAGGAAGTTCATGGTTCACGTACTGCTGAAGCCTGGCCTGGAGAATTTTGAGCGTTACTTTACTAGCATGTGAGATGAGTGCAATTGTGCGGTAGTTTGACCATTCTTTTGCATTGCCTTTCTTTGAGACTGGAATGAAAACTGACATTTTCCAGTCCTGTGGCCACTGCTAAGTTTGTGTTAGGCTGCCCCAAAATGTCTTTGGTATCCTTCTGTCCATTTATACTCATTCTCTTGGTAATATCATCAGTCTCATGATTTAAATACATATTTATACCAATATTTCCAATTGAGGTATGAAAGTCCTGATTCATTCAAATGTCTAACAGACATCTGAGATTTGACATATCCAAAACTGATTTCTCAAATTTTCTCCCCAAACCTCTGCCACCATTTATTAACCATCCTTATTTCTTTAAGGCAATGCCTCCTTCGGCTGCTGAAACCAAAAAATCTCAAGTTGTCCTTGTTTCCTTTCCCCACATCTAGTCCATCAATAAATCCAGTAATTCCATTTTACAAATATATTCATCTCCTCTACTGTTATCACTCAAGGCCAAGCCACATTCACTCTTTCACTTGGGATTACTGCAACAGCCTCCTATTTGTTCTCTCCACTCACACCTCTGACCCTCTACATTCTATTCTTAACACAACAGCAAGAAAGATCCACTTAACTTTTAGTTTAGATCTTTTTTTTTTCTGCTCAAAATCCTACAATGGCTACTCATCTTACTCAGAAGAAAAGCCAACTATGGATGCTCTTTTTTAGCCTAGGACAATAGCAACATCATTCTTTTTTTCACTCTCCCTCGTCTCCCCCTCGTTTTAGAAATCAAAATAAACATGCAAAATGGAGCCTTAAAAAGTGATTCCTAAAGCCAGTCCTCAAATTGGCCTATGAATAACTTTTAATTAATCCACACTGTATAATGATAGTACACTGCATTTTTATAAATGTTGATAGTTATTTAAAATGTGATTTTCTTTTGTTGTTGTTGCTAAACTTTATATTCATAAAGTAATGGTTATTATATTTGGTAGGTTTTTTGAATAGTTTGTTACTTGGAAAAATAAATATTCTGCAGAACTAATTTTTTTTAATTGAAGTATACTTGACAGAATTATTAATGCCTTTTCTTTTTCTCCTTTCCACTCTCTATGCATTTTCTCTACTGAATTAAAAAACAGAACATTTTTACTGGCATAGAAATTGAACATTCTAGGCAACTACTGGCCAAAAAGATTTAATAACCATGTACCCGCACTGAAAGCTCACTAAGCTTAAGCAGGAGAAACTGTGTTAGACCCCTCCCCAGCTCTATCAGTACTGGCGAGTAGACATTAAATTTTTTGCCTTTCTGACCCTCTACTTCCTCATATACAATAACTATTATGGTACCCATTTCATAGTAATATGGAAATTAAAATGAGATGATACATTTAAAATACATTGATACATAACAGCTACCCTATTGTGTTTAGTTAACCCAACACTATATGTGTTTAGTTAACACAATGTTAACACAGTGATGTAGGGAGGAGAGTAGGAGGAGGATCAATGGGAGCAGACCACCTGGTGTAGAGAAATATTTTATCCACTGATGTTTTCAACTTCTGGCACATGGGGATAATAAAAAGCATTTTGGTCAGTTTCATTATTGTTTTTAAAATCTCTGAAGACCGTGCACCCACCCCTGCCCCGACTGTTCCTGCCTTTACCAGGACAAACCACAGCAAAAGACCACCTTCTACATTCACTCATTAATTACTAACTGAGAATTAGGCATAGGGTATGGCAAGGACTCAGCAGGTAGTATTAAAGTATGATCACCGTGTATTATTAAATAAACTAATGGTGGTTATTTAGAAAATAATCACTTACCTTTTTTGAATTTATGTACAGGGAGTTTCTTAAGTTGGTCTTTACGAAGTCGGTTTCTTCTAGCTCTATGCCTATCCTGGACAAATTTTGTGATCTAAAAATAAAAGAGAAACATAAAGGGAATCATATTAAATATGCAGATAGAAAATAACTATTAAAATAATAAATGCCTTTTAAGTTTCTAGATAGCTGCTACGAATCTATTTATTTAAACCCTAATCACAAGGTTTACTAGCTAAAATATCTATGATTAGATGTATTGACAAGCTGTATTGAAATTTGTCAACTGGAGGGTTGAAATTTCTATAAGTTACAAACTAATGAAATTTTCAAATTTTATAATGAGTATTGTATATGAGTAAATAGAGGGTCAGAAAGACAAAAAATTTGCTGTCACATCACCAGTACTGACAGAGCTGGGAGGGCATGGGCCTAACTCTATAGCTCTATCTCTATTATTAGTGGTTAGCCCATAAATTATCTTTTGAATTTTTATTCACTGACCTAAATTATCTTTACTTCACTCTGACAGAAACATTATAAATAACATATAACTATTTGTTTGCAAAAATATAAATGGTAGACTCTAGGTTACAAAGACTTCACTAAATCAAAAATGGGAGAGTTGAAATTTCTTTAAGTTACAAACTAATAAAAATTTCAAACATAACAGGCATTAAACTGCACTTTCAGTGGTTCTAGTAGCAAAATAGACAGAACTAATACAGATAACCTGTATTATAAATATACAGAAACATCAGATAAAAATATATAAAACATTTTAAAATATAAATTGCTGTGCTTACAAGAATGAAAATAAATACATGGGGTCAGAACCAAATGCCAAAAACAACATTCACAAAAGAAAATTTTGACAGATTTCACTACATCAGTAGATTTCATGACTATATCAATGACTTCCATCCTCAAAAGATACTGTTTAAAGATAAAAGACAAGTCACAGACTGGGAAAAATATCTGCAAATTGCATGTTTCACAAGGGATTTCTATCCAGAATATATAAAGAATTCAAAACACAATAATAAGAACACAAACATCCCAACAGAAAATAGGTAAAACATTTGAATAAACAGTTCACTGCTGAAAATATACAAATGGCAAATAAGCACTTGAAAAGATGTTCAACATAATTAGTCAAGATAAAATTGAAAATTCAAAATCACAAACACTGCTAAACTATATATATACATATATATATATATACATACTATATACCTATTAAGATGAAAAAGACTGACTATACCAAGTGTTGGCAGGCAAGCAGAAGGGCTGGCATGCTGATACACTACGGGAAGGACTGTAAAATTGTACAACCATTTTGGAAAATAGGTTGGTGATTTCTTATAAATTTAACTACATATTTACGAAATGACCTGATCATCCCACTCCTACTTACATTCTGCCAAAAGAAATGAAGGTGTATATCCATAAAACAACTTGTACACAAAGGTACCAAAAAGTCTATGTCAGCTTTATTTAATAGCCCCACACTACAAACAACCCAAATATTCATCAGCAAGTGAGTGAATAAACACAACTGCAGCACAGTCATACAATAGAATACAGCTTGTCAATACAAAGTAAGGAATATCAACATAGTCAATGACATTTATGAGTCCCAAAATTAAGTATTCTGAGAGAAAGAAGGCAGACACAAGAGAGTACATAATTTATGAGTCCCTGTACACAAACGGGTAGAAAATGCAAATTAATCTTAGTGACCAAAAGCCAATCTGTGATTGCCCAGGGATGGTGGGAAGAGAAGAAAAGAAGAAGAAATTTGGAAGGGGTAAAAAGAAAGTGATTAGAGTATAAGGAAACTTTGAGTGAGTTGATATTTCATTATCTTAATCATAGGGTTTCACACATATCTATATACATATATCAAAATTTACCAGACTATACAAATAAGTATGTTCAGTTTATTAATAATATTTCAGTACAGGTTTATTTTAAAAATTTAATAGTAACCACTAGAAGAACAACAATATAAGCTTTCAAACTAACAGGAAAACGGAGAGAGGGATAAAGAGAAAAAAATTTGGGTAACCCAAATCTGCACAGTAGAAAAAAATAGAATAAAAAGTCAACAACATAAATCCACACACCTATGGACACCTGATCTTCGACAAAGGAGGCAAGAATATACAGTGGAGTAAAGACAATCTCTTTAACAAGTGGTGCTGGGAAAACTGGTCAACCACTTGTAAAAAAATGAAACTAGATCACTTTCTAACACCACACACAAAAATAAACTCAAAATGGATTAAAGACCTAAATGTAAGACCAGAAACTATAAAATTCCTAGAGGAGAACATAGGCAAAACACTCTCTGACATAAATCACAGTAGGATCCTCCATGATCCACCTCCCAGAATACTGGAAATAAAAGCAAAAATAAACAAATGGGATCTAATTAAAATTAAAAGCTTCTGCA
>SJYV01054911.1:144015-163857 GCA_006410875.1 Neotragus pygmaeus
AACTTCTAGAGTGTTGTTGTTAGAAATTAAATGGATAATAAATATAAAAGCTTTGTTTCATGAGTGCCTGGCACTTGCTAAATCCTTGATTTATTATATCATTATATTATATTACAATATTACCACTTTTATTATTAATATTGTTCCCTTGGTCAAATGCCTGTTCCTGTCCACTATGTTTTAGTACCTGTTTTATAGAAGAAGCTCTAAAGTGTTAATTGAACTGCACCGTTTTCTATATCAGATAACACAGTTGTGCCTTAGGTCAGTTTCAGTCTGAATTTTTACCATGGTAATGAGAATTTGGGGAGAAATTCCATAATAGGTTTTAAAATCCAAATCAAACTTTTTTAAACTTGAAAACAAACTGTTTATGTTTGTAAAAGTTAGTCACCAAACACATTGTGTGTTGGATTCTTTGTTTATAAAACATTTCCATTTAATAAAATACAAATATGTCTTAATGTAAAATATCATATAAATATAAATCACATTGCTTCTAAATACGAATGGTTTGACTAAACTATAAAAGGAAAGTTCTCTTTTTAGCAACATGGATGCCTTAATCTCTCTAGCATAAACATATTTTCAGTACGTAATCATACACAGAAGAAAAGGAAAGTCTTAAAATCATGACTTAAGCCATAATTTAGCACAATAGAGTACATTCTAAAACATAATTTTGATTACAACTAATCTTATATAATTTTACCCTCACACAGAAAAGAATTTCAGCTACATGATTATTTTTTATATCCATTACTTACTTACCCTTTTTCATATGTGAATTCATCTTTCAGGGAATTAGCTGATGATTCACCAATAAAGACAGATGGAATGTCAATTTTCTTTAGTACCTCAACTGTATAAAACAATAGTAAAAGTTATTCTTCAAAGCCCATACTTAGTGTAAAATCAACTTAACTTTTTTATAATAACGGCAAATATCAATGAAGGTAGAAATAACTATAATCAATTTGAATTGTCTGTTAGTTGATTTTCCAGATTGCAGATTTATACCACGATCTGAATGGCTGAGAAACATGATGACATTTACAACAACAAAAGCTAATAACATTTTGCATATATACATTACCACACTATCTCAACAGTTCTATGAGATTGAAATATAAATCTTACTCTATTTCCATTCTGATTTACTTATTCCCGTACAGACATACTTAACTTTTAGAAAAGAAATAAGAGGAAGAAATGTAAAGTATTTTTTCCACACATAACTTAATTCCTAAATGAAAAAGTGAAAAAGCTTTTTTTACATACCCATTCCCAGGAGAGGTGTAAGCCAAAGAATGTAAGAAAAGACCACTTTACAACAGTCTGAAAAATGACATCACACATCTAAGGCTTTTCAGAGTGAAGGGCTGACAAGAGTTCAGAAAGGGCACTGGATAGGGAAGCTTGGTAAATTTCTACTTCCTCCTAAGCTTGGAGTGCATGTTAAAGCATTGTGTTTTGACCAGTACCTTACAAAATTTACTCTATATCTATATAAAAAAACCAAAATCAAATGCCAACAAAAAAAGAACTTTGTAAAAATTACCCATTACTCAAGAAGAGAAGTAAAAACAATCATCTTACTGTCACCACAGAAAATAGCCATATTTTTAACTATGAGTTACTTTAACACATTTGGCTTTAGAGAAAGTCAATTTGTTTTCTTTTGTTACATTCTGCACAACAACTTTGTTCTACATTTCTTTTAAAAATTGCATATTTATTATTTATTTAAAGGATGGGGGTGGATACACATGAAGAAGAACAGAACACAAGCATAACCCTTCCATACCCAAAGATAAGGCTTTATTTGAAGNTTACATTCTGCACAACAACTTTGTTCTACATTTCTTTTAAAAATTGCATATTTATTATTTATTTAAAGGATGGGGGTGGATACACATGAAGAAGAACAGAACACAAGCATAACCCTTCCATACCCAAAGATAAGGCTTTATTTGAAGCAACAGAAACAGGTCTATATGTTTCGACAAATAGGTTCCATTATGTAATCACCACCACAACCAAGATTAAAAAAAATACGTTACCATCCATCCAAATTCTCTAATGCCCCTTTACAGTCAAGCCCTCACCACAACCTCAGCAACCACTGATATATTTTTCTTTAGTTTTAAAATCTTAGTATCCTTAATAGAATACATGTTTTTTCGTTTTCAGGTTGGATTTACGCAAATAAAATCATCCATTTCACACATTGTTTGTGTCTGTCTCTGTCTCTCTCACACACATACATCCACACACACTCCAATATCATATAAGCCCTAAAAGGGAAGGAGCCAAAGTGGTTAGCAGAGCAATATTTTAATCACTATCTTTATATTAATAAGGTCAATAAATATTTAAAATTTTGTATTAATGGGATCATATAATAATGAAGAAAAGTATAGGTTTTTTCCTACTCAATGGTATATCTCAGATATCCTGTCCTGTCCCTAAATAAATATCCACCTCATAATTTTTAATAGCTGCATGCTAAGAGATCTTTCTCTTTCACATAACAGTTTAAATTTTAATTTATTTGATAATTAAAGTTTGGAATTGAATACTCTTTGTAAAATGTTCGAGTGTTTCATGAAGATACTCTGATAAACTCAAGGAGAAATTTTTGGCTTGTAACTACTGGCTTATAATTATTGGGATTAACATNTAACAGTTTAAATTTTAATTTATTTGATAATTAAAGTTTGGAATTGAATACTCTTTGTAAAATGTTCGAGTGTTTCATGAAGATACTCTGATAAACTCAAGGAGAAATTTTTGGCTTGTAACTACTGGCTTATAATTATTGGGATTAACATAACTTCTTTGAGTTATGATATCTAATGAGATGTTAAAAGCTCCTCACTTCAGTAAGAAAGTTAACAAGAGGAGGGAAATGATGTACACAAATATGAATAACCACCTTGGAGATTCTGCCACATCGTTTATCTAATGAAAACAAAACCAAATGTTTTCATTCACAAAATGCTTTAAAAATACTAGTTTTAATTCTGATCCACAAAATAACTCTGTAAAGTATACATACCAAGTAGTATTATCATACCATAGACAGGTTATAATTTAAGTGGTCAACCCCAACCTCTCTAGATGCATATGCCAACTGCCTGTTCAATGTCTCCATTTGAATGCACAAGAGATGTTTCTCAAATGGATCTCTCAGGATCTCTTTTCCCTTCATCAGTCCTACTCTTCCTCATCTCTGTAAACAGCACAACTATTTTCACCTAGTTTCTCAAGTTAAACGTTTTGGAGTTCTCCTTTATTCCTTAGGTCAAACCCTATCAACTTCAAAACACACCCATCATTCTATCACCTGCCACCACAGTCACTGCCAGTGCTCGACTGCCGTCATCTCTGCAACAATGCTCTAACGGGTCTCTCAGCCGGCACTGTTGCTCCTCTTTCACCTTCAGCCTGTTCTCCAAAGAACAACCAAAGTGATCCTTTTAAAACCGTCAGATCATCTCACACTCTATTTAGAACCTACATAAAACAAATTCTAAAGTCCTACAATACCCACCATGCTCTAGTCTCTGGTTCCCCCCAACTTCATCCCCTACAATTCTCTCTCTCTCCCTTG
Organism: Neotragus pygmaeus; assembly: GCA_006410875.1. Classification (NCBI taxonomy): domain Eukaryota; kingdom Metazoa; phylum Chordata; class Mammalia; order Artiodactyla; family Bovidae; genus Neotragus; species Neotragus pygmaeus. The sequence goes on from SJYV01054911.1 coordinate 147,632, forward strand.
TTCACTGACTGCAGCCACCATGATTTTCTGTCACACCTGCTTTATCTCTGAGCCTTTGCATTTGTCTGCTGTTCTTTTTCCTTGAAATACCCTCCTTCAGACTGCATGGCGTAGCCTTTCACTTCAGACCTATGCTCAAATGTCAAAGCCTCAAGAAGCCTTCTCTGATCACCCTACCTAAAACAGGCATTCTCCGCCTCTCATCCCTGTCACCCTGTATCCCTTTAACCTGGCATGCTTTTCTTCATAGCACTTACCATTCACTACTTGACATATACCATACCTCTCTGAGTATTATTCCCACTCTAGAATGTAATGATAATAACTGCAGCAATAACAATTAATAGACTGAGCGTCTTCACTTTCACTTTTCACTTTCATGCATTGGAGAAGGAAATGGCAACCCACTCCAGTGTTCTTCCCTGGAGAATCCCAGGGACGGGGGAGCCTGGTGGGCTGCTGTCTATGGGGTCGCACAGAATCGGACATGACTGAAGCGACTTAGCAGCAGCAGCAGCAGCTAAAGAATCATTAAACGGTTATTAAGAACCAGGAAGTTGTCTAGATATTTATATGTCATAAGCAACAAACCAAACTTGAATACTCTGATTATCCACATTTAACATATCAGAAAAGTGAGGCACAGAGATGTTAGGTAATGTTCCCAAGGCCACACCACTGGTAGGTGGTGGCGCTGGGATTCAAACCTTGTAAAGCCATACCCAGAAACCACACCCCTAACTACATCATTCTGCTACCTCAATGAAAAGTATGAGCAAAGCCTTAAAACTATTATTTCCTCTGTAGTCATGATGCCTAAGAGAGTACTTGATGTGGAGTAGGCTACCAAAAATTATTTGATGAAGGAAGCAAGCAAGGAAGAAAAAAGAAAGAAGCCCAGACACATTGATAACTTGCCCTGTTTATACAGCAATCTGCACAGCCTAGACCCAAACTTGGGGCTCAGACTCCTAATCTAGACTCTTTCCACTCTGCCTTATCATAGGTTTTTCTCATATGCCTTCTTTCATATGATCTTCACAATCTTGTTGGGTTAAAAAAAATTAAAACTATTTACACTTTTACAGATGAAAATAAAAGGCTTGCAAAGATTAGTAACTTTTATGAACTAGCCTGAAATAAACCCACATTTCCTAGTCTTGAAGTTCATGTTCATCACATTCTCCTGCCTCCTGAAGATGACAAATGTGATTGACTCAAAGTGAACCCATCCTATGTCCTACCTGAAATAAAAAANTAAGGGTTCACAACAGGCACTTGAATAAGGAGGTGACATGGCTAAAACAATGTTTCAGAACAATCTGGTAATACTTTGATATGGAGAAGACAGACTGACAATTTGGAAGCTGTTATGACAAGGCAGGATGACTGCAATGATGTGAAAGGACAATATTTTCATTCTTCTTCAAAACCAACTTTTGAATCTAGGAAACTTGGAATGTACTTAACCAAAAATGTGAAAGCTGAGAAACAGAGCTTGTTTTCGTAAGGAAGAAGAAAAGAATGGTTCTGAGCACACTAAATTTGAGAGCTAGGGAGATTTCTATATACAGATTTCCTAGGTAGGTAGAATATAAAATATCAGGACCCAAGATTTAAATGTATATATTTTCAGCAAATTAATTCATTCAACAAATATCTGGAATAAAGATTGCTACCTGTTTGTTAAAAATAATTAAACTTCTAATAAAACATAATCCATTCACAGTTTTATGTATCTTACAGTTTTCAATGTCCTTTAAGTTATATACATGAACTAAATTTAAGTACACTTTAATTTTCCCCTGAGATGATACACTACAAATAAGCAAATCTGTGTATACTTATTTCTAGTATAACTGCAAGAATGCTAAAAATGTTATGAGGTAACTTTTCTTGATGAAAGAGAACCATGAAAAGAACCTCACTATATATCAGACAGTAGTCTGGATGTTTGTGTGAAATGAGACACACATTTTTTTGTTTGAAATGTATTTAAAGTTCTGAAGTCTTTAACTGAATTCTAGTGTTATTTTTCCCTTGCATGAAGAATAATTTAATGTTTGAACAATAGTGAAAAGGCAAGCTAAAAACCAGGATCATTTCAGACAGACGATACTCCATGAACACCGTATATGCATCCCCTACAGATGCCCCGTGTTTCTGATATTATCCGCCTTCAGGTGCTGGGCAAAAGATGTTTGAGAGTAGTAGCCATTTAAAATATATCCACTTCTAATCTGAATGATAATACAACCTTTAGTTCATTATTTCAACACTTTTATTAAGTGTTAAAAGGTCATTACTTTTAATTGGGAAGTTGAAAGAAAATACTATACTGAAATATTTCAGATTGTAATTCATGCAGAATTAAAATATGTGATTTATATGTGGAATCTAATATATGACACAAATGAATCTATCTATGAAACAGAAACAGAATCAGGGACACAGAAAATAGATTAGTGGTTGCCATGGCGGGGGTAGTAGGAGAGGGATGGATGGGGATTTGGGGATCAGCAGATGCAAACTGGTATATATAGAATAGATAAACAACAAGGCGCTACTGTACAGCACAGGGAACTATATTCAATATCTTGTGATAAACCATAATGGAAAAGAATGTATATATGTATAGCTTAGTCATTTTGCTATATGGCAGTAATTAACATAGCATTATAAAACTATACTTTACTAAAAACAAAACAAAAATGTGATCTAGAGGGAGATTTCAGTGATGACTTATAGTTTTATTTACTAAAGAAGTAATAAGACTAGAAGTAGAGGGACTTCCCTCGTAGTCCAGGGGTTAAGACTTGGCGCTCCCAGTACAGAAAGGGCAGGTTTGATCTCTGGATGGAGGGGACTAAATCCCATTTGCAGCACAGCAGGACCAAAAAAAAAAAAAANTTGGATGGCATCACCAACTCAATGGACATGAGTTTGAGCAAGCTCCAGGAGTTGGTGATGGACAGGGAAGCCTGGTGTGCTGTGGTCCATTGGGTTGCAAAGAGTCAGACATGACTGAGTGATTGAACTGAACTGAACTTACATTCAGCCCTCCATATTCATGGTTCTTCTGTATCTGCAGTTCTGCATCCATGGATTCAATCAACCTCAGATTCTGCAGTGCTATAGTACCCACTGCTGAAAAATATACATGTAAGTGACCCCTGCAGCTCAAACCTGTGTTTTTGAAGGTCAACTGTAATATTCTCACCAAATATCCACAAGTTCGCCCCCTCAGTCTTTGTTCAAATCACCTTTTCAGAGAGGCACCCTCTGACCTCTCCATCTAAAATTCTAAGAATCCCCCACCATCAAAAATTAAAAGCTGGCAAGTATCATGTCTGCCTTATTTTTCCCCTTATCATTTATGATCTTATCTATACAATATATTGGGCTTCCCTCGTGGCTCAGTGGTAAAGAATCCACTTGTCAAAGTGGGAGATGTGGGTTCGATCCCTGGGTGGGGAAGATCCTCAGGAGAAGGAAATGACAACCCACTCTAGTATTCTTGCCTGGGAAATCCCATGGACAGGGGAGCCTGGTGGGCTATAGTTTTGGGGGTAGAAATAATGGGACATGACTTACAACTAAAACAGCAACAAAACAATATATTGTGTTTATTTATTTAGAATGCCTGCCCATTTCAACATATAAAGTAAACTCAATGATAGCAGGAAATGTTTTGTCTGTTTTGCTCCCAGGTACACTTACAGTGTCTAGAACAATGCCTGGTCTATAGTAGGCACTTCATAACTATTCGTTGAATAAATGAATGAGTGTTAAATGAGATAAGGCATCCAAGGGAAACAGCACGTGCAAGGTGCGTACTGATGCCCACAAATATTCATTTCCTTCTCTTGACACTGCACTTAGAACTGGTTTCTCTGCCTTTAAAGGCCTCAAATCCACAAGAGGGACAGCTAACCACACACTCCTGCTGTACAAATAATTCTCCACTCGCACCCCAAAAGCAAGAGCAGAGGGAGGATGGACAGGAGACCCCAGTGGCAAGCCTGACCTGCTGCTTCAGGAATGCAGAGGATTTATCTAACACCTGCTATATGACAAGTGTTCTGCTCCGCGCCATGGAGATTCAAACAACGGCACATCTTGCCACCTAAGCAGCTTATAGTCTAGAGTTCAGCAAATGTTCCTATAAGGGACAAGAGACTACATTTTTTTTTAATTTTTATTTTTTAACACCAAAAACATTTTGTATTGGGATATGGCTGATTAACAATGTTGTGGTAGTTTCAGGTAAATAGTGAAGGGATTCAGCCATACATACACATGTATCTGTTCTCCCCCAAACCCCTCTCCAGATACTAAATATTTTTCACTTTATGGATCAAACAATCTCTAGTAACTACTCAGCTTTGCCACTGTGGCCCAAAAGCAGCCATAGGGAATATACAAATGAATGGGTGTGGATGTCTTCCAATAAAACTCTATTTACAAACACTGAAATTTGAATTTCATATCACTTTCATGTATTATAAAATATTATTCTTCCTTTGATTTTTTTTTCAATCATTTACAAATGTGAAAACTATTCTTAGCTCAAGTGCAAGTGAAAGTCGCTCAGTCCTGTCCTACTCTTTGACACCCCACGGACTATACAGTCCATGGAATTCTCTAGGCCAGCATACTGGAGTGGGTAGCCTTTCCCTTCTCCAGGGGATCTTCCCAACTCAGGGATCGAACCTAGGTCTCCCACACCGCATGAGCTGAGCCCCCAGTGAATCTTTAGCTTAGAGCCCACAAAAGAACAGACCAGATTTGGCCATTGTGCTGTAGTTTGACAATCCCTTGTCTAGATGAGGAAAAAGAAGACACAATCGCTTCTAACTAAGGTTTAAAACATGATGCTACAGACTAAATCTCATAAATGATCATGGAAGAGGGTGGTAACTAGAGAAGGACCAGAACCATCAGGGGGCGCTTTCGGGGGGAGGTAAGACTTAGGGCAAGCAGTGGGATATGGTTAGGGTCAGGTAGGCTAAGTGGTGGACTGAGAGCTTCCCTGGCATGGAAACTAACAGTGGTAGTAATAATAGCAATAGTCTAGAGATAACTGTAGTATTGAGAATGCAGCAGGCCCAGCTCTCAGCATTTTATAAGCATTGTTCAATTTCTTTCTCAAGTAAATTTACCCCCTTTTCAAATGAGACCAAGGCTCAGAGGGTTAATAATTTGCCCAAATATACAAAGTCAGCAGCCAGAGTCAGACGCCCAGCCAAGGCTGTCTGCCTCCAGAGCCCACCCTCCCTCCCACTAAATTCCGCACTTNACACACACACACACAAAACATATATACTAATACTCTATATTATTATAGTTATTTATCAATTATCAATAATAAATTTCCTAAGCTTGGTAACTGTATTTTGTGAACATGGAGGAGAACGCTGCTGTGGGAAATAGAGGAATAAGACACAAAAGATTCAACTCTTAAAATAGTTAAAGACAAAATATCAATACTTGGGAATTATTAACAATGTTAACTTCTGCAGGATACCTCTGTTTTCATCTTTGTTATTATATACACCACAAGCTTTTGTCTTGAATGAGTTATTTTTTTAATACCCATCTGGGTACTTTGACAACCTGATACATTTTAATCAAGCCAATGTCACATAATTAACCTTACACAGAGTAATTTTCAACTTCCATAGTTCATTAAATGACATAAATGTACACTAATCTCAGCATGTTCTCAAAAATATAATAAAGCCAAAGTCCTGCTGTCTTAATAGAAATCACAATACTAGAAATCTAAATTTGTGATAATTTATAAAGTATTACCTTAAAAATTAACAAAAGATCAGTTTCATGTGTATCAGTAAAAAGCATTAATTATCAGAAAATTAATCCTGCCATCACCTTAAAAAATAAGAGATCTGGTAAAATAACATTTAGAGCTCTTTGAATGCAAGACTTCATGTTTCCTAAGGAACCATCTTGTTCACTAGCATGTATCTCCAGCCTAGAAAAATCTCTCACATAAATACTTATTTAGTCAAACTAAGTCATAACTAAGGGAACTATCTATCAAGTCCTACCCAGAAAGATATATGCCATAAAAATGCATTTATATTTATGGCTCAGTTCCCTCTTAAAAACATACCAAAAATTTTACTTCAGTCATTGTGGATAAAAAATTTTTCTGAAATATTTTGCATCTTCCTAGCTGTCTCAGTTAGAAGACAACAAATGTGATTTGACCTTTTCCAATGACTTAGGATCATCATGAACATCTTTACGAAATCCTAGCTGGTTTTTCTCCTCAATGTTAAGTGTCACTTCCTCTCTCTCTGTATTTAGACTACTAGTAGTCATTAAACTTGCTCCTCTTACATTCTTTTCTACAATACAGAAACAAAGGAGAAAACCTGATTAGAATTCTATTCTTAAAAAAAAAAGTACAGAAAAAGTTCCAAGAAAAAGTCATCAGGAAAAGTACATGGTTTTAAAAGCTGGAATTTTATGACATTATTGTGGTACAAAGACATGCTTCCTTCTTTTATTTTACATTATATACTGAGAGCATTGACCTTTTGATAAATGGCATGCTACAAACATACAAGTTTATTTCTTACTTAAGCTGAGAGATAAATTGAATTTGTTTCATTAGAAAATTTGGGGGGGCAGGGCTGGTAAAATTTGCAAAATCAGCAAAGTCATACTTATTCGTTTCAAGTAGAGCAGAAAACAAACCAGAATCCATGGAACTTTAAAAATTAATTAAAGATCTTATGTTATATCCCAGTGACAGATTTTAAAGTCAATCTTTGTACATGGTAAAGCAATTCTAAATATTGAGGGTACCGAACACTGTAGATAATAAAATAATTTAGTGAACCTGGGTGAACTGTTTTTAACAAAAGGAAATTTCATATACCAAAGTATTTTAGCTAATATAGGTAAATACTGTTTTATGAAATTTATTATAGGTTGTGTGCTATATATATACTAGGGGGACATGAGTAAAAATACATTTCTTAATATAGATTGCAGTCGAAAAAGTTTGAAACCCATATAGAGAGTTTTTAATGTTCTGTAGATTGTCTGCAATCAGAAAATAGACTGTGCTTTTCCAACAATATTATTGTGTAACATACCATCACAAAATCAAAGTCATTAATGTATAGGTCGTTGAATGTGGCGGTTTCCAATGTAGTTTTAACATTATACCTAGCACGTGATTAGTACTAAAGATTAAAACTGAAAGTGATGCTTTTCTCTTGGTGTCATTAAGAAAACCCAAATAAACCTTTACGTATCTATTTCTGATGCTTGCTATTAAAGAAACTTTTCTTTAAAAGACTTTTATATGATGAACTATACCAATTAAACTATATTAGTTAAAAGCTGCCTAAATATTTAATTTTGAGAATCACAATTTAAATTTTACAAAAGTATCCCTAAAGTATCCTCTAGTTATCTATGTATATTAAAGTGCATATTAAAATGAAGGATCCAAACTAAGTTCCTATTTTTTAGATACTAATAGGATTCATATTCCAATCAAATCTTATTTCTCATCCTAACAATAGCAGTAGCTCCATTTTAACCCAATCACCACGGTTAATAAAGTTTTTTGGAAGAAATTATTGTGAAGCAAAAGGATAAATCTAAACTTGCTATCAGCCTACTAGGAATTTCCAAGTAATGAAAGGCTCATACTGCACTGGAAAAATAACTGGCAAGGCAGTCATGATGAGAATTCTGGTGCTCAGCGGCCCCTAGTGACAGATCTCTGCGTAACTCTTCCCTCTATTGCCTACTCATTTGGGGCTCTAAGCACTACACTGTAAGCTCAGCACACAGATCTGCATAAAAATATAACTCCTACTCCCAAGAAACTGAAGTGAGAAAACATATACCCATGGGGGTTTTTTTAGGCTAGAATCAAGCAAGAGGGGGGGAAATATTACGGGGTAAAAAGAAAGAATCTCTAAAGAAACAGGAAATGCACGGTAATGTTGGCGGGGATTTGTTCTGGATTCAGCCAAGAATCTTTCCTATCACAAACTTTTCAAACACAGGACAGAAAATGAGCAGCTTTAATTAGCAGTCACTTTGTGGTACACTTTACATCATTTTAAAGAATTCTCCAAATAGGAAGTTCCTTCACAAAAACGAGCTATTAATACAAGTCTAACAATCTGTGACTTCCGTGGTGGCTCAGATGGTAAAGCATCTGNGAAAATGAGCAGCTTTAATTAGCAGTCACTTTGTGGTACACTTTACATCATTTTAAAGAATTCTCCAAATAGGAAGTTCCTTCACAAAAACGAGCTATTAATACAAGTCTAACAATCTGTGACTTCCGTGGTGGCTCAGATGGTAAAGCATCTGCCTGCAATATGGAAGACCCAGGTTTGATCCCTGGGTTGGGAAGATCTCTTGGAGAAGGAAATGGCAACCCACTCCAGCATTCCTGCCTGGAGAACCCCAGGGACGGAGAAGCCTGGTAGGCTACACTCTATGGGATTGCAAAGAGTCAGACACGACTGAGCAACTTCACTTCAACATAATCTGTAAATGAAATAAAATCTAAACGATTTACCTAACAAAGTCTCCAATGAAGTCTGGTTAAAGTAATTAACAACAAAAGTAACAGGTCTCTCTTAAGCCAAATAGTGAGTGCTCAGATATTTATTTTACTATTTAAATTGCAACTTAAGTGGTACATACATACATTATGAACAGTTTTTCTGTGCTATGCTATGTTTGAAAACACAACAGGTAAAAAGTCAAAAAAGCATCACACAGATGCTGGGTAGTTGTGGAGCCTGGCCTCTTCTGTCTACCCTGGCTGTACGGTGGGTTTTGGCACTTCCGGTTGTAATCTGAGAACTGGAGCACTACTGTCCAACCTCTACAGATCCTCTGCAGAAAATGTAATGTAACTCTGCTTCTAAGTATTTCCAAATGCCAACTGAAAAAAAAAATTCTCTGAAAAACTGATTTTTCTTTTCTCTGAGAATTGCCAACAGAAAGCAACGAATAACTCAACCATCAGCCTGGACACAAACTACACTTTTTCCCAATCTGTATATCTAACACAGGGAAATAAATTGTTTTCCCTATAAGGGAAAGAGATGAAGTAAAGAAACTCATAGGGGACTTAGAGGACAGAGATAACTGTCAAAATGTAGCTATGTTCTTTCATCTGAAGAAGTTAAGAAGAAATTAAGAAGTAAAATTTCTTTCTCAAATGATCAAAGCAATGAAGATGAGAATGGAACAATAGCAGGCAGTTCAGGTTTGATGTAAAAACTGTTAATTCTATCTATAGGATAAAAATTTCTGGAAACATTGCAGCACAGTAGGGAATAAGCAGTTGTTGAAGTAAGATCCAGAACTGTGGCAAGCAATCCTACCAAGATTAAATCCAACATCATTCTTCCCTGCACCTATTTCAGAATCACTACAGTGCACACTGGGAAGAGCTACTTCACCTCAAAGCGGGTAACATCAGAAACACGGGGCATCGGTAGGAGGGGCTTGTACGGTGTTCATGGAGTATCGTCTGTCTGTCTGATGTTTTCACTCTCATTAAAAAGAATTCAGTGACATAAGCCATCTTTCCCTCTTTCCTTAGATTCCATCTTCCTTAATTAGACATTCTTCACTTAATGTGTACCTGAATAATTTGAATAACTTTATTTTAAAGGAAACAATGTGTGTGGAATCTATGACAAAGGAGGTAAGAATATACAATGGAGAAAAGACAGTCTCATAAATAATTGGTGTTGGGTAAATTTGACAGCTACGTATAAAACAATGAGATTAGAACATCCCCTCATACCATATACTAAAATAAACTCAAAAAGGATTTGAGACCTAGATTTAAAACCTGAAATCATAAAACTCCTAGAAGAGAACACAAGCAGAATATTCTTTGACATAAATCAGATCAATGGTGTTTTGGATTTGCCTCCTAAGACAAAAGAAATAAAAAGCAAAAATAAACCAATGGGACTGAATTAAACTTAAAGCTTTTGCATAGCAAAGGAAATCACTGCTAAAACAAAAAGATAACCCATTGAGTGGGAGAAAATATTTGCAAATGATATGATCAATAGGGGGTCAATATCTCAACTATATAAACAGTACATACAACTCAGTATCAAAAACAAAGAACCCAACTGAAAATTGGGCAGAAGACCTGAATAGACATTTTTCCAAAGAAGACATACAAATGGCTAACAGGTACATGAAAAAATGCTCAATTATGCTCAATTTCCCTCATAATAACTACTTATGAGGGAAATGCAAATAAAAACCACAATGAGATATCATCTAATGTTTGCCAGAATGAAAGGTGAAAGTGAAAATCACTCACGTCCGACTCTTTGTGAACCCATGGACTGTACAGTGAATTCTCCAGGCCAGAATACCGTAGTGGGTAGCCGTTCCCTTCTCCAGGGGATCTTCCCGACCCAGGGACTGAACCCAGGTCTCCTGCATTACCAGCAGATTCTTTACCAGCTGAGCTACCAGGGAAGCCCCTTTTGTCAGAATGGTTATCATCAAAAAGTTTACAAGTAACAAATGTTGTCAACGATGTAGAGAAAAGGGAACCCTCATACACTGTTGGTGGGAATGTAAACTGGTTCAGCCACTATGGACAACACTATGGAAGCTCCTCCACTCCTGGGACAATATCTGAAGAAAACGAAAACACTAATTTGAAAAAATACATGCATCCCAATGTTTGCAGCAGAATTATTTACAATAGCCAAGGTATGGAAGCAACCTAAATGTCCATCAATAGATGAATGGCTAAAGAAGATGCAGTATACAACTAAAAATGAAAAAATAATGAAATTGTCCCATTTGCAAAAACATGGATGGTCCTAAGAGTGTAATGCTAGTGAAATAACTCAGACAGAACAAGACAAATACTTTATGTTATCACGTGTGGAATCTAAACAATGAAACAAATGTATATAACAAAATATCAATAGACACAGATTCACAAATAGAATTAGTAGTCACCATTGGAGAGAGGGAAGGGGCAAGATAGGGATATGGGACTAAAATAGGTAAGCAACAAAGATATATTGTATAGCACGGAAACAAAGCTAATATTTTATAATAACATTAAATGGGAGTATAATTCTTAAAAGTTTTGAATCACTGTGTTGTACACCTGAAACCAATATAATATTGTAAATCAACTATACTTCCAATAGAAGAATGTGTGTTGAGTGAGTGAGTGAGTGAGTGAAGTCGCTCAGTCGTGTCCGACTCTTTGCGACCCAGTGGACTGTAGCCCACCAGGCTCCTCTGTAAATGGGATTCTCCAGGCAAGAATACTGGAGTGGGTTACCATTTCCTTCTCCAGGGGATCTTCCCAAACCAGGGATCGAAGCCAGGTCTCCCGCATTGCAGGCTCTTTAACCTCTGAGCCAAGAAATTATTGGCATTATATGTTTTCACTAGGTTAGGGTAAAGTATTACTTTCCTTGTAAAAGAAGAGAATTTGTTTCACTGTTTTAATACTGAATGAATTTGTATATAAAGGAACCTAATTATTAACACACAAATATTTTTACCAAAGGGTGGAAGAAAGAAAGAAATCAATAAATTAATGCATTAGTAGCACAGAGCTATCTGAATCCTATATGGGTAGAAATGCTTCCATCTACTGAGTATTATTTAACATTTTTTTTTTTAGTGAAATCTTTTATACAGGATTCTAAAGTAGATTAGCAACAAACATTACAGGGTACTTCACAGAAATATAAAAAAAAGTAAGAAAATTTAAATAATGCTATTATAGATGACTTTAATATATGAGTTTAACTTCTATTTAAGTTCATATCTACTTGCTTAGTACTACTGAAATAAAAGTGCAATTCTGAGAATACCATACACTGTATCAGCCTGGAGGCCTGAGAGAGAATGAAAGGTAAGGTAAGAAAAAAAAACTAGATGCCTATTTTGTAAAATGACAGAATTTCATTCCAAAAATTTTATTATTTGTTATTATAGTAAGATCACACAAATAACTCAAAAATGTTTATGTTAATTTTTTAATTATCATAAAATATTTAGACCCAGAGAAAAATATGGGATACATGACTATCTAGATTTAGAAATACTTCCAAGGGCATTCCAAGAACTTTAAGTGAAATGAAAATGAAGCCCACAGAATGTTCCAATAATACTGTTTATTCCCTAATCTACTTAAATTTAATTTTAAGCCATTAGGATTTTCTAAATATTCTAAATTCAGCAAATATTTATTAATCATCTACCAAGTGCCACACAATGTATTAGGAATGTGAGTTGTAGAAAGAATAACATGATCTTTTCCCTCACAGAGTCTGACAAGAGGATTAAATAAGCAATATATAAAAGAAGTGATCTGCTCTGCCTTGAAGATTAGGGAAGGTTTCAGATAGGAGATGAAACTTCATCTGAGACCTAAAACAACCCAGGTAGACAAGCGAGGGAAGATACTCAAATGAAGGACACGGCAGAAACCAAGACGGAGGGGAAGAGACTGCTCAGCACCTACTGGGACTTGTAAATTCTTCATGGTTAAGGTAAGGGGACAGGCAAAGTACAGATGTGACCTGACTTTAGACAGAGACAGGAGTCTTTAGACAGAGACAGCAGTCAGGTCAAGCAGGGGTTTGTGCCCCAGTTAGGTTTTGTAAAAGTCACATTCCAACAGAAAGTACCAACGTATTCCTTGGATTGTATTCATCTACAATTCAAATGTAACTCCATCTAATGAACCCCCTCCCTGAAATATGGAGGGAATAATATCTAAGTCCTTTCAACCTCCTGTAGCTAGTTACATTTTTAAAAAATAATCACTAGAGCATTAAGCAGGAATAAGATTCAACAGAAGTACATGCACTACACCATTTCTGTTTACCAAGCTTCCCTTGAATTCAGTTGAAATAAAGCAAATCGACTATTTGAAGAAGTTGACCTAGCATTAAAACCACAAGGTAGAAACACTTTAGACTGCAATGGCAACAGATTTTTGATAACCAATGATTTTTTGACTATAAACACAGAAATTTGTGTAGTTTAGAATAGTTCTATTTTAANCATTTCCTTCTCCAATGCATGAAAGTGAAAAGTGAAAGTGAAGTTGCTCAGTTGTGTCTGACTCTTCGCGACCTCATGGACTGCAGCCTACCAGGCTTCTCTGTCCATGGGATTTGCCAGGCAAGAGCACTGGAGTGGGATGCCATCGCCTTCTCCGATTACATACCTTAATGAGGCAATAAACCTTGAAATCAGCAGAATTAGCTTACTTTCATTTCTTAGTGGCATGAAATTATCAAATATTATAAAAATATTTCATTTTGTTGGAACAATCTGTAATTATTATAATTTAGTTCTAGATCAAATCTTAAAATGGTTTAAATTCAAACTACTATAAAAGCATAACAATTAGAAAGAGAAGGAAATCTAATACATTTGACTTCAAGCTCTATTTCCCATTTAAAGGCAACTGAGTTTAAATTTGGAACTAACACACAATATAAAAACATTTATTATTTACAAAGTGCTCTACATTTTCAAACTCCTTTACAGTTATTATTTTATTCATTTAAAAAGTTTATTATGGAAGTGTAATTTCTTTCATNTTTCATTTTGTTGGAACAATCTGTAATTATTATAATTTAGTTCTAGATCAAATCTTAAAATGGTTTAAATTCAAACTACTATAAAAGCATAACAATTAGAAAGAGAAGGAAATCTAATACATTTGACTTCAAGCTCTATTTCCCATTTAAAGGCAACTGAGTTTAAATTTGGAACTAACACACAATATAAAAACATTTATTATTTACAAAGTGCTCTACATTTTCAAACTCCTTTACAGTTATTATTTTATTCATTTAAAAAGTTTATTATGGAAGTGTAATTTCTTTCACGAAATGAAAGGAGCAGAGACAAAAAGGCAGGTACAGCAGGAGTCGGAGTAGCCTTTCTTACTTAACAGATAAATCATCTAAGATCAAGCATGGAAAGTACGTGAAATGATATCCCACATCTGTTCTCTAAGATACATGTAAGACACTCGGGTTTGAGATAGTTCAATAAAAGTAACAGGCTTCAATCTGGCTCTCCTGACAAGGAGACAATCCAAAAACAGATTTTTAAAGATAGTATTAAAAAACAACAACAACAAAAAACAAACCTTAAAATCTCACATCTTTAGAGCTGAATTGATGATAGTGAGGGAAGCCCTATAGCAAACTGTTTTAACTATTCGAAATGCCAGCATAACCCACTTCATGTACACCAACTTTATAAATATGACAGTCAGCTTATTACAAAAGAGAATCCCAGCATCAACAAAGATATAGATACAGATGTTGTAATCATACTGGAGGGTGAAGACATAAAACTAAAGACTAACATTTCCATTCCTAGGTTAGATCAAACAAGACCACTAACCACAGTTCAAGATGCCCAATAACCATGTGAAAAGTCTTAGGACCAATAGTAATTAGGAAAAACTGAATCATAAAACTGATGGTGTGTTTCCTCTTTGTACTGGCAGCTATAAGCTTAAATTTTATAGCAAATGAATAAGAGGTAAGTGAACTCATTCTTGCCTTTCCTTTCATTGTCTCCTCATTTTCTTTCTGTCCTTACTCCTTTATTTGATCTGAATGAATTGTGTAAACTTTCTTAAATCCTTTCTGAAACGAGAGAATTTAAACTAGCTAGCTCAACAAACAGTAAGCAAAAAATGAAAACGGAAACATTACCTTTTCATCAAAATTACAATCAAGTCTTCTAATTAGCACGATGAAAGCGCCAGATGAATTATCTCTTACTGGCGGGGGCACTATGGGTTCACAGGCATTCTCTGGTTTTGAGTTAATCAAAAAACCCTAAAAAAAGAATTAGCAGTAAGTTTTCTCTGTTAAACTAAAAGTAAAAAGAAGGAATTCAACTTACTTCTATAAACACCTTTTCAATTTGCTCCCCATGTTTTGCATTACGCTAGATGCATTATCTGGCAACACAACAGTTTCTACCTGCAAACTGCTCACAGTCCCAGAACTACTAAAATAGTATTTGGTTTCCTAAGCATTTTTTTTTAATTTCCATTTTTACTATTAAACTTGAAAAAAAAATCACACATAAGTCCATCACCCCAGAGACAACCACTGTTAGCATGTTGATATATTTTCCAACAATGATTCACATTTCTAAATCAAGTGAATACTTTTTTAAAAGCAACTTGATTTTCTTTCATCAAACAATGAAAATGCACAGCATTTCTAGGAACTTATTCCATAGAATTACTAGACTATGTATATAAAGGTATACGTAGAAAAATGTTCCCTCTTACATTGCTTTTAACCAGAAATCATGCACATCAATATGGCAGCCATTTAAGAAATTATAATATATTTTTTCAGTGGAAAATAATAGAATCACTAAAAGGAATAAGATAAATCTATACATATTAAGCTGAAAAGGCATTCACAAAATAACTACCAATTTAAAAAAAAAAAACAAAAAAACAGCAAGGTGCTCTCCCAAAAATACAGAATGGTTTGACATCTGAAATGTATTAATATAAAATGTTATATTAACAGTTTAAAACAGAAAAACCAAAATCAATAGATACAAAACACTGAATAAACACATAAAGATATTATCAAAGTCTTCAAATTCATTTATAAGGAGTAATTTTGTAACTTTATCAACAAAGGTCCATCTAGTCAAAGCTATGGTTTTTCCAGTAGTCATGTATGGATGTGAGAGTTGGACCATAAAGAAAGCTGAGCGCTGAAGAATTGATGCTTTTGAACTGTGGTGTTGGAGAAGACTCTTGAGAGTCCCTTGGACTACAAGGAGATCCAACCAGTCCATCCTAAAGGAAATCAGTCCTGAATATTCATCGGAAGGACTGACGCTGAAGCTGAATCTCCAATACTTTGGCCACCTGATGCAAAGAATTGACTCATTTGAAAAGACCCTGATGCTGAGAAAGACTGAAGGCAGGAGGACAAGGGACAACAGAGGATTAGATAGTTGGATGGCATCACTGATGCAATGGACATGAGTTTGAGTAGGCTCCAGGGGTTGGCGATGGACAGGGAGGCCTGGTGTGCTGCAGTCCATGGGGCCTCAGAGTCGGATACAACTGAGCGACTGAACTGAACTGAGTAATTAAGGCTATGACACAGTGTCTTAAAACAGTCCTGTAT
>SJYV01054911.1:166808-208422 GCA_006410875.1 Neotragus pygmaeus
TGAAAACAACATGAACAGCTATGACCAAATTTCCTGAGGACAACTCCATCATAATCGCCATCTAGTGGATAACAAGTGAAAGACACATCCCAATTTCAGATAAGTTAAAACATGGGTTAATAAAGTGCATTTTGCAATCAATATAGGGCTTAGAATCTTAGAATCAATATATCAACACGGGGCTCCCCTGGTGACCCATACAGTAAAGAGTCTGCCTGCAGTGCGGAAGACCCGGGTTCCATCCCTCGGTTGGGAAGATCTCCTAGAGAAGGAAATGGCAACCCACTCTGGTATCCTTGCCTGGAAAATTCCATGGATGGAGGAGCCTGGCAGGCTAAAGTCCATGGATTCTCAAAGAGTTGGAAAAGACTGAGCAACTTCACTTTAGAATCAATAAATGTATAATATGTACAGGAACACAAAAAGGTCTAAGAGTGGAACCAGGAAAAGGCTTTTGCTTTTTAATCATTTCTGTATTGATGAATCTGTTATGTATTATTTTGTGTATGTATTATTATGTATACATTATTATTACGTATTATTTTTAGACATATAATTTACAAAACTTAAATACACATAAGCCAAAAATTAAAAAAAAATCTATTTGCATTAATGGAAACTGAAACCTAAGAAGAAAAAAAACAGGTTTTTGTTTCGTTTTGTTTTGGCGCGGGGGGTGGGGGGGGGACATGGCTCATGGGGTCTTAGTTTCCTAACCATGGATCAAACCAGAATGCCTGGCAGTGACAGCACACACTGGGCCACCAGGGAATTCCCCAAAATGGATCTTAAAATTATTAAATATTACTTTTCCTGAAGACTATGCTAAAAACAGTAACTTGATAAAACAGCCTACCAGTTCCTATCCTTCCCTCAGATATGTCACTTAAAACAGTGAAAATTTATTTTGTTTCATCCACAAAGTCTACAAGGCAGTGTAATGGATTTTGCCAATTAATTTAGCAGAACTCTCTAGTCCCTTAAAGAGTGGCCAAGAAGGTGCTGCTTTATTCCAGGTCCACATGCCTCAAGTTACCCTCCACAGCCAATTCGTTTTTTGTTAAAAGGATGCTTGCTCTGCAATCAAGGATCCTCCTTATCCTTATTTACTGATGGGGCAGTTTACACCAGTGTGTAGGAAGCCCAAGAAAACTACCAATGTCGAGGAGACTCAGAGAGGATGCCCATCTGTCTTACCATTGTTGCTATAATTCTCTGATGATGAAACAAAGAGGCAGGACAAAAATAGTGCATTCAGACTGGCATCTCAGTATCATCAAATGCAAAACAGGTTTGTGGTATATATATTTATGGATTTTCTAAAAAGCTTTTATGGCAATACATGAAGCAGAGTGTACAAAAGATGGTTTTTCAGCTTGATGAGTGTTCCCAAATTGAACATACTTGTATCAGGAAACAGATATTAACAGCACTCCAGGAGCTCCCTTCATCATCCCTGTCAGTCACTACCGCCCCCCAACCCCATCCAATCAGCAATGTCACTACATGGACTTTGAAGAGCTTAGATCAGATCAGATTTTTGCCTAATTTTATACTTAACATAAACAGAACCAGACATACAGCAGATTCTCTTTTAGACTTCTTTCTCTCAGTACTGTATTTCTCAGACTCATTCCTGCTCTTCAGCAACAATACTGTTAAGATGTATTTGGCAGATCTTACATCTTCATTTCTCTATAGTATTACGTGGTATGAATACACCAGAATGTATTCTACTGATGAGCATTTGGGTAATTTATAGTAGGCACTATTACAAACAGTGCTATTATAAACTTTCCAATACAAGTATTTTCATGAACACATGTGCATGATGTTTATGTACAAAGCAGAACCATAGGATATCAAGCTGGATCACAGAGTTTCAAGCTGTAGTAAATACCACCAAGCAATTCATTTTTCCAAAGTGGTCTGGGTTACCATGTTTTAACTGGAATATTTAAATAACCTAAACTTAAAAATCATACTGAATATAATTTTGTTTTACCACTTCCAAAGTACTTAGAACTGTGAAACTGCAGGGTAAGTGTTATGAGAGAATTACTTTGGTTGATAAATTACACTGTTAATGAAGTCAAAAAGAGACAGATAATTTTTAAAAATGGTTTTATTTAAAAGACTGTTTCAGGCTGAAAAGCCTTAGACTTTCCTCCCCTCAGTTTGAACTGAATGGCAACTATACAATGAAAAAAATTAAGAAGACTATGTGTGTGTGCTCAGTATCTTTAGTCATGTCTAGCTCTTTGCGACCCTATGGACTGTAGTCCACCAGGCTCCTCTGTCCATGGGATTTTTCAAGCAAGAATACTGGAGTCGGTTGCCATGCCCTCCTCAAAGGAATCTTCTTGACCTAGGGTAAGGAGAGTATATGCAATGATAATGTCAACAAAAATGCTGAAAGCAAGGGAACAGAGCATCATTCCCTTCGTAAGAATATAAAAGTAAAAGCATGAAGAAAAAAAGTGGTGACCTGTTTTGTTAGTCAATACCTGAAGTTATTAATAATTAATAACTGCAGTAATAGCAGGCAGTTAACATTTGTTGAGCCATGGCATCAAGCACTGTGTGTCAGGCACTATGCCCTTTAAATGCCCTAATTCATTTAATCTTTGCAATAACCCTATGGGGTAACTCCTATTGTTATATCACTATTGTAAAGAGGAGGAAACTGAGTCTCAAAAGAGTTAGGTAACTTGTCTAAGTTTACACAGAGCAGGCATGTAATCCCAGGAAGTCTGGGTCCAGACCCTACATTCTCAACCACTCTGCCATACCCACCCTGCTGGATATTTAAAAAAAAAAAAAAAACAGGTGAAGAACAAAACGGGCAAGAAGAAGAGAAATGCACATTTACAAAAATGAACAAATTGTTCATTTAAAAGGCAGTTAAGGTTGATTCCAAAATTTAATACAACCATTTCAAATGATAAAGATGTCAATGGAACCTGTCATAACTTTTACACTCAAACATAGACAAAGAGTCACACTGATCAATCAGACTTTATCAGCTAACATTTTCCTAATATGTGACAGATTAATTTGTTTCTAGGATGTTAAAAAGATCCACTGCTATTTTCTCTAATGCTTTGTTAGACCATTCTTCTAAAATCTACCAGTAACTTTCACATACAAGGTACATTTAATTCCCTTTTCACAAATTGCTGGAGATTACTCTCCTCTTAGGCAGTAAAACACCCCTTAACCATTACTCATTATTTTAAGTTCAATAAGATAAAATAAAAACAACATGAAGTACAAATGCACAGATCAGAGAAAATTATTCTATGTGAGGCAGTAACAGAAAAGGTGATGTTTGACTTGGTTCTTAAACTTTACTATAGTTCAATCTGGCTCCCAAACCTAAACATACTACTATAAGTGATCTGACCAATACAACAGACAGGAAATATCACACTTTAACCTTTTCTAGATACTGTATGTCAATTGATGCGCCATAAAACCAAATTAGGTTTCTGACAAATACATTACAGTCCTTTCTACAAAATTTTGACATGCTGCTACTAAGCTATATTTCTTCTCTTTTCAGAACCTATCTTTTAAGACTTAAAGTGAAGTGAAGTCGCTCAGTCATGTCTGACTCTTTGCAACCCCATGGACTGTAGCCTACTACGCTCCTCTGTCCATGGGATATTCCAGGCAAGAGTACTGGAGTGGGCTGCCATTTCCTTCTCTAGAGGATCTTCCTGACCCAGGGATCGAACCCAGGTCTCCCGCACTGTAGGCAGATGCTTTACCGAGTGAGCCACCAGGGAAGTCCCACCGGGGCAGATTTAATTCTAGTATCAAATTTAATTCTTAAAAATAACAGCATAATATATAGAAATGTAAAGATTGTTGCCTTGAGTTTTACTTAACATAGAAGTAGTCATTTTTCAGGATTTTGATTTTATAAATCTCAGGCTCCATGAGGAAAAGTCCACCTGGTACATGCTTCTCATTCAGCATGTAGAGATATTGCTTCATTCAGGGGATGTATTTTGACATTTTAGAAAACAAAATCACTGCGCCCTCTGGTGGACAATGCTTTTTAGTTAGTAATAGGTTGCATACTATTTCACCAGCATAACCCCTCATACCATTATCATTAAGAAAAATTAAAAATTGTCACTTCAGTCTGAACAAACAGGGATTTATGTGGTGGCATCACCAGTAAACAATCCACTTTCCAATGCAGAAGACATACTGAGACACAGGTTTGATCCCTGGGTCAGGAAGATCCCCTGGAGGAGGACATGGCAATCCGCTTAAGTATTCTTGACTGGGGAATCTCCATGGACAGAGAAGCCTTGCAGGCTATAGTCCACAGAGTCGCAGACTTGGACATGACTGAAGCACACATACAGTGAATCAACAAAGTGGAAAATTAAAAGATCAAAAGACTGGTACACTTGTAGGACTTGATATATCCAACAAGATGGTTTCTTTAAAACTGAGGAATTTTAAGTGAACTGAGCTTACACTGTAACTACATGTCTTTTAAGACAGTCTTCTATATTGCCATATAATCAATACACATCAGTAACGAATATTTATTCATATTTTATAGTCTGCAGTACTTGGCAAATCCTCTAAGAACATAAAAGCTTTAAATGTGTTAATCAGTTACAGAGATCTTAACAAAATCTTCGATAACAAAAAGTTCAAAAACAAATACAGAAAGTAAATCTGTGAAAACTTAAAAAACAGCAAAGAAATTCTCCTTCAGTTTTACAAACAAAAGTGAATCCTGAGTAATATGTCATCATAACTGTTTGCAATTTGTCATTATCACAAGTCAGTCATGTGCTCAGTATCTAAGTCGTGTCCGACTCTTTACGACCCTATAGGCTGTGGCCTGCCAAGCTCCTCTTTCTGTGGGATTTCCCAGGCAAGAACACTGGAGTGGGTAGTCATTTCCTTCTACAGTAACTCGGTTATAGTTGAGCACAATCTAGTTAACTAAAGTTGAACATAATCTGGTTATCAGGCTGATTAAGGGGGTCAGAAGTTAAAATTACTGATAGCAATGGTCAGATCCTAACTACTGAAATTGTTTCAGTATGCAGTATTCAAAGAGAATGGTGAATAGCAAGAAGGGGTGGTGCAGGTACACAGATAAAAGTAGGGAGAAAATACAAAATAATAAGTATTGGTGTAGGTATTGGATTTTCTGTTAATTTCAAAGATGATGATCACTGATTTCTTTATTAAATGAAATAAGAAATACAGTAAGTATGGGAAAAAATAAACTATCCACCATGGCAAACTCTAATTTAAAGAAGCATGATACTATCAATCTCTCCAAAGTGGTCAGAAGTTCATACATATACCACCCATACACAAGAATACTTGGTTTCCCATTTCCTTGTCATCCATTGATAACACTTTTTTTTTCCCCCACTGATCTGATGAGTGTGAAACAACCTGTAATTATACTGTACGCAAGGAGATAATTTTAAGGCTACTCAGTGCAACACTATAATAGCTAAAAACTGGCATCTTACATATCTACCAACAGAAGAATAAAAGAATAAATTGTAGCATAGTCAGAAATGAAGCACTATTCTTTGAAATGAATTAAGACTACATAATAACATGAATTTCAAATACATTGTAGGATGAAACAGGCAAGTTTAAAAGCCTCATGAAACATATAAAAGCAGGCACAACAGTATTTAAAAGGTAACATGTTTTATAATATTAAATGGGAAATATACACATAAATATCAGGGTAATGATTATCTATGAGAGGGAAGATAAGGGAACCTAACTGGGAGGATAAAAACGTTTCAGTGGTATTGGTAACACTTTATTTCTTCTTTAAAAAATGGTAAACTATTTGCATCTAAGTAGTAGGTATGTTGGATATTCTATTGTTTCCCTACTTTATTCTGTTTCAATATTTCATAATTTTTAAAATTAAGAGCAACATAAATGTATAATGACACAAGGGATTGGTACATTATGGTATAATTCCAGTAGTACANTGGTAAACTATTTGCATCTAAGTAGTAGGTATGTTGGATATTCTATTGTTTCCCTACTTTATTCTGTTTCAATATTTCATAATTTTTAAAATTAAGAGCAACATAAATGTATAATGACACAAGGGATTGGTACATTATGGTATAATTCCAGTAGTGCAATAAATTGGTACATTATGGTATAATTCCAGTAGTGCAAAGAATTTCTAGTGATGCTATGAATACATATATTTTTACATGAAAAGATACTCATGATATTGGATATGTTATGATATTGCCAAATTTTAAGAAGCTGCAAAGTAATATATATATAAATGGATGATTTTCAAATTCTTCTTTTCACATCCTACAGCATCTTAATTTTTATAGTGACCATATATTACTCCTATAACCAGAAAAATAGGTTTTCATGAGCAAAGGAATAAAAAAGTACTTTTTTTTAAGGTAATTACCATTTTTTTACCATATCAAATTGATAAAACCAGCAAGAAAATCTAATGAAAACTACTAAGCAGACAAGAGAAATGACCACCAATGAAGCAGGGATGTATGTAGGCTGACTATGTTGATTTACAGTATCAGAACCTAAGCCTCCTTTTACTTCCAAGGTGGCAAAGAGAACAAACAGAACAATGTGGGTGGGTCCAAGGATGGTGGAAGAGACTAGGGCCCAAACTGTGGAGCAAAGGAAAAGAACCAAGGTTGGATTTTACGATTTCCATATAAGAAGGGTGAGATGCCGTAGACGCACTCTTTTCAGGCCCTCCCTTTTATGCTCTCTCCCAGCTGCCCCACATCTAAGTGATAAGCTACCATAATGAAATAATTCCTCCTTATTTTCTGTCTCTAACGAGATTCTATATTCCTTGATTCAGTAATACATGAATAAGCAATCATCACCTTTGAAATCAACAGGAAAAGGCTTATATGTTCAAAAGTCACTGAAGAAGCATTCTTTGAATATAATTAAAGTTTCTGCAATTGAAAATACCTTTGTATTTTAGAATTCTCCTTTTATGTATAACCAGGTGGTTTTATTCCTTATTTTGATGGCCCTATTTCCTTATTTTTCCTTCAAAAAGGAAAGTCTGACCTCTGTTTTAGCCAACAAATTGAAGGTGACATTCCAACAGTTCATAGTTCTTAGGAGAGAGGCAGCCATGCACATTCAGCCTTAACCAAGACTTCTTCCTGTCACAAAGCTGTCAGGTGTCTGGGAGGAAAAACACAACAGCAGTCCTGAATCTCTCTTGAATATCTGCTACAAAGGAAGAAAGGAAGTCTCACAAACAACCACACATTTCCTTGCAATATTTGCATTTTCCTTCATAGCAAAAAAAAACACACCCACACCCACTCTCTTCTAATCTCATNCAGCAAATTACAGCTGTGTTCAGATGTAAATACCTCAGGTCTCCCCTACAGAGCAAGCAAACACTGGATCCAGACACTTTCCATCTGTTAAGTCCCCTTGTTCATCCTCAACTATACTGTAAACATACTGTCACCAGGGAAAGTGGATGCAGCATACAGATTTGTTATTGTTTAGTCGCTAAGTGGTGTCAGATGCTTTGTGATTCCATGGCCTGCAACCCGACAGGCTCCTTCTGTCCATGGGACTTCCCAGGAAAGAATATTGGAATGGGTTGCCACTTCCTTCTCGAGGGGATCTTCCTAACCCAGGGATCTTTACCAGGCGGGTTCTTTACCACTGAGCTATCAGGGAAGCCCAGCATAGAGACAAACTATGGACAAACTAATAACAGGAAACACAGGATTTGGGTAGTGTGACTCTTCACACTATCCTGAGTGTATTAACATACCCATCTTTTATCTATGCTTCTCACTGTATGTTTGTAATAAATTCAATAAATTGTAATTCAACTATCCAAATTTGATCACTGAACCTATCTATTCTGCTACCTCTGGGATAATCAGCCTGGAAGTATACTTGAAAGCCAGAAATGCTTCAGAGTAAATTCTTATTTTAAAAACAATTCATATTTGCAGAATGCTTTATGGTTTACAATGGAAAAGGAAATGGCAACCCACTCCAGTACTCTTGTCCGGAAAGTACCATGGACCAAGGAGCCTGATAGGTACAGTCCATGAGGTCGCAAAGAGTTGGACACGACTAAGCGACTTCCCTTTATGGTTTACAAAGTGCTTTAGTCAACAAAGTGCTTTTACCTCCATCATCACAATGTATCATTTAATCTCTTAATTAAAACATCCTTCTTTAATTGATTTGATTAAATTATGATCAGCTTTGAGCTTGAGACAGCCATTTAACTCCTCCAAGGCCAAAGACACTTGGTTTCTATTTAAGGAAATAGATCTAGATCGACACAAAGAAAAACATAGATGTGTACAGGCAGTACTTTTTCTAAAATGTACTTTTTAAGATTAGGAAATGAAAAACCTACAGCTGTGCTAAAGTACTCTTTTATAACTTCCTATTACTGAGGAGTTTCATGCTTCTGGCTAGAATTTCAGAAATAAAATATCTAGCTTGAACTATAGTACTTGTAACACTGGGACTTGGAATCCAAGTTTTGTTAGTGAGTGAGAGTCATTTTGAAATTGCTTTGCCTTTCCTCAAGAAAGCAAATGTTACTTTGCTCACACTGCTTTTTACAATCACATTGTTTAAAAAAAAAAAGTTTCTATCATGAACAAGACAAACAGAAACATCTTTAGTACAAAAGTGCTTTACTTTTTTAGTACAGTGGAGAGCAAGGGAGCCACTGCTGCTGATGAAATTAAAACACATTCACTGTTAAAATAGAAATAAAATTATTCCTCTCTGGAATCCCAGGCTCAATGATTACTTGCTTTAGTTTTAATCTACTTATTTTGAAAAAGTCTCTTCCTAACTAGTTTTCCTTGACAGCAGCCCTAACAGAAATTTAATTCAATTCTGTTGTTCACTCACCAAGTTGTGTCTGACTCTTTGTGATCCTATGGACTGCAGCATGCAAGGCTCCTCTGTCCTCCACCATCTTCCAGAGTTGCTCAAATTCATATCCATTGAGTCAGTGATGCTATCTAACCACCTCATCCTCTGCTACTCCATTCTCCTTTTGCTTTAATCTTTCCCAGCATCAGGGTATTTTCATTCAATTTAAAAAGCAACAAATGGCTAACAATTATGGAACATTTAAGACATCATGCTAAACATTTATTCAGGTAGTCACTTACTTAATCTTTAGGACAATACTATAAAATCATCTATTGTTATCATCATTATAATTTTACAGACTGACTATAGAATAAAATACCCTACTTGAAAACAACTTGCTCTCGTAAATAAGAAGAACCAGGATTCTAATCCAGGCAGTCTGGCCTCAGAACCCTGGCTCTTAACCCACTGCCCTATACTGTCTCTTCTCCAATCTCATTTTCATAAGTAAAGTGAAATTTAAGAGATGTTATATCATTTGTCCAAGGACATGGAGTCACAGAGTGGTAGAAGTGGAATTCAGCCCAGACTGTAATTCCATTGCTGGAGCTCTTAACTTACCTATCTTTATGATCCAATCCATCCACATTACAAGCCACTAGGGGCTTCTCTCCTAACTCTGTCCATTGACCCCCCCCCACACACCTACCAAGCAATGAAATGTCTCTAACAAATCTCTACGACAGAATCAAAGGGCAGATTGGAAATAAACAAAATTGGGTTGTTTGACTCTCTGAAATACATAAGATGAATACTACTTCTCAACAAGATCACGGTCCAGCTTGAAGTTAACTAGTCAGTGTAGCCTATGGGGGAATATTCAACACTTATCTGGTTGTCTCTAAAGCATAAGGTTCCTGCCAATTCTAAAGCTCCATGTTTCTAGATATAAACTTACAAATTACTTCATATTTCCTTTTGGGTTAAAGAAAAGAGAAATGAGATAAGTGAAAAGAGAATGAATTGCTAATAAAAATAACAATAATCTAGAGTTCCAAGGAATGCTATTAAAAGAAAATATAAAAGAAGGAAATCTCCAAGGAAAAACTATTAATCAACTCAAATATTTACTGAACTCCTCCTGTGTGACTCTTACCAAGTACCAGAAACATAAAGTTTAGTAAGATACAGTCTTGTCTTCCAGGTACCCATGACCTGGGGCACTTATGGACCAGTCAGCAATACACTACATAGTAGCATCTCCGAATCCTATGAGTGTGGGTCTCTCTCAGTCGTGTCCAGCTCTTTACAACCCTTTGGACTGTAGCTTGCTGGGCTCCTCTGTCTATGGGGTTTTTAAGGCAGGAATACTGCAGTGAGTTGCCATTTCCCCCTCCTGAGGACCCTCCTGACCTTGGCTTGAACCCGCGTCTCCAATGTCTCCTGCACTGCAGGGATTCTTTACCCACTGAGCCATCAGGGAAGCCCCCCATATCCTCTCAGAACTCACCAACTAGTTGGACAAAACTGTTGCCAGCAAATTAACAGTCAAGTAGGAGAATTTAACTGCCAAAAACAAAATCATCTGGCATACGAACAGCATGACTTAACACTGACTATAGCTTTTCAAAAGCAACATTCTAACACCTGTCCAAAATGGAGCCAGAATCAACCTGATTTCCAACTTACTTAAATTTTATTATTACAAATACAGATTACAGTGATGTTCTTATTCAATTAAAAGAAAGAGCTAATGTTTTCAACCTTTTAACTCACTTCCTCTGAATGACTGTGTTACCACATCTGGTTCCTCTGCCTCAATTTTTAGTTCCCCTTTTTTCCTAGACACATGACCCCACAACCGACTCCCCACCAGCTATCTCTGCATTAATGTCAATATAAAGACCAGATTTAAGTAGCTCTCATGCCAAATAGTTCCTTCACTAGAAGACATCAACACACGTTCCACACTAACCTGCCTGAGGCACAGGCAACACCACTGGCAAGGACTGATTATTCTTCTATCTCTAATATTTTGTGCTGTATCTAAATTTAAAAACACTACTTAAGGGACCTCTCTGGTTGTCCAGCGGTTAAGAATCCGTGCTTCAAATGCAGGGGGCACAGGTTCCATCCCTGGTTGCGAAACTAGATCCCATATACTGCAATGAAAGCTCCCTCCCACACACAGCAACTAAGACTTGGCACAGCTAAATAAATAAATACATATATTTTAAAATACAACTTAAACAGTCACCTAACACCAAGGGAGTGAGTGAAAGATGATGAGAATGATAATTATAATGAAGATAAAAAGATAAAACATTTACTATGTATAGATACTATTCTAAACAGTTTACCTTATTTCATCATTATAACACTCCAGTTAAAAAATTAAAAATGGAGCCACTTAGAATGACCAAGAATTTTGATCCATATCACATAGTCAGTCATATTTCCAGAGCAATCCACTGAAAATCATTTAACCCTTCACACAGCTGAACCACAGAATAGGTGAACAATTTACTTCAGGTTAAGGAAAAAAAAAAAGAATCTGCCTGGGTTGAGAAGATCCCCTGGACAAGATTCCCTGGCAATCCACTCCAGTATTCTTTCCTGGAGAATCCCATGGACTGAGGAACCTGGTGAGCTACAGCCATAGGGTCACAAAGAGTCGGACACCACTGAGCAATGAACACTTCTACCTCAGGTGAAAAGGAAAGAAAGACAAGGACTGGCAGATGGCAGAACAACAGAGGGGGAAAAAAGGTATGGAAACCAGCCTGGCTCTCTAAAGTTCTGCAGTGATTCTAGGCCCTTCCACAAGTGCCACAGTATGAAGAACCATGGCTGAGGACCACAATAAAGTTTGGTCAGCAACAATTTTGGCCCTTCTCTTTCTTACCTAGTATTAATAAGCAAATTGCTTGCACCCAGAAAGAAAAAAAACAATAAATCCTTAGCATAGTACCAAGAGTATAGGTGTATCCACACACACATATCACATGTACAAATACAGTTAATTCTTTCTCTAGCTTCACAGAAATGAGAAATAGTAAGTATATACACTTCCCAGTACAGAGGACAGTAAGACAGTAGCTCAGAAAGGACTAAAAGATTTTGATGAGCAGCCTTCTTTAAAACTTTTTCTACCCACCATCAAAGATAAAATCATTAGGCTTCTCCTCTGGACTCATTAAGTTTAAAAATTTTATGGCCATTTGTACAATTTTTTAAAATATCACTATCAAAAGTCATTATAGATACACTAGTGACCAAGAAAAAACAGTAAGATTCTATGTAAACACATAGCATGTAAATCAACGTGAGCACCAGCACTCAAAAGAGCACAAACACTCTCACAAGCAACATTTATCGGGTACTTATTGTACATGAGATCTTATGTTAGAGATCAACCAACTAAAAAACGAGCACTTACACTCTCAAGTAACAAATATGTGTATGAACTTACATGTTTGTAAGTAAACACTCTTTAAGTTTTCATTATTCACTCTATCATTTAGAACTAAAACAAAAACCTTTTCTTTAAGGGATGTTTTTAGACATGAATAAATTTTACTGTTTAAATTTACTTACTGCTAAAATGTCTGCTTCTACAGGCAGGAGGTTTAAGAATGCAAAGAGCTGGACAGTCAAGATGGTATAGACTTGTGTGGCCGACAGCATGAGCATCCCTATGGAGAGCAGCATCTCGCTGTAGAATCACCTGGAAGACAAGCAGAGGAGTTAACAGTAAGTTCTGGGGTTTTGTCTCTGAAAATAAGTTATATGATAGATTCATTTCTGATGTCCAAAAATATCTTTTAAATTATAAACATGGATTAACATTAAAATGAAATTAGTACTTCAAAAGCTTAACNACAAGAAGAGGAGTAACAGTAAGTTCTGGGGTTTTGTCTCTGAAAATAAGTTATATGATAGATTCATTTCTGATGTCCAAAAATATCTTTTAAATTATAAACATGGATTAACATTAAAATGAAATTAGTACTTCAAAAGCTTAACTGTTTACACAGATTTGGACATTTACGTAAACACTCAGTGTTAGTCAATACCTACTTAACTCATGGTGACTAAGTTCTGTTTTAGCTACATAATAAAGATCCTCCCGCAGTTCTCGCTTTATAGTGTGTGTTAGCTGCTCAGTGTGTCTGACTCTATGTGACCCTAGCCTGCCAGGCTCCTCTGTCCATGGGATTTCCCAAGCAAGAATACTGGAGTAGGTATAGTACAGCTTGTCTACTAACTCAATTGTGGGAGAAACTAGATTTCAATCAAAATAATGATTTAAAAATGCACAAGCACCCTGACTTAACATTTTTTACAATCTTAAAGAATGACGGTAATTTAAAAATATAATTTGTAAATGTACGTTTTATTTATCTTTGAATATTATCCCCACATTAGAGATTTTTTAATAGCATTTATTATAAAGTAATATTTTTTGTCCTTTCCCTCCTAACAATACATAACACACCTTTTTGCCTCTCTATCTCCCAATGGCACTAGTGTAGCTACTTCTCCCAACCTCATCCAATTTTCTACATGAATCTTTATCTTACAGCAAAAAGAAGCCATGAAAGAACTAAATGGTAAAGTATCCAAATTCTCATTGGGAAGCCTCAACCAACTGTATAGTATACTTTTTAAATGGTGAGAATGAAGTATGCAAAGACAAGACCTATATAATGAATTATTTCTTTAACTATCACAAACTGATACAATAACAATTTTGATAACGACTGCTGCTTGTAAGGCTTTAGACTTAGAGATTACCAGATAGACTCAAGCTCTGACTCTTTCAAACACACTGAAAGAGAACTATTCTTGAATAATTTTTGAACTACTGTCTTGCAAAAGCCATTAATAGCAGAAATGAAATAAAGGTAAAAATACATTAAATGTATAGACTTGTTCAACAAAGACAAAAAATAAATTAGTGGTTGCCTGGGGATGGGGCTAAGAGGGAGACAGGGGGACAGATAGGAATGGAAATGACTGGAAATGGGGTTTCTTCTCAGGACAATGAAAATGTTCTAAAATTAAGACTGTGCTGATGATTGCACAACTCTATAAATTTACTAAAAATAACTGCACTTTTCACATTAAATGGGTAAATTTTATGGTGTATTATATAATTCAATAAAGCTGTTTTCAAGATTTATAGATTTACTGATATGAATGTCTTAGGTAAAATACATTTTTATAATATATCTCTGTTGAGAAAAAAGTTAAACACAGCAGGCCTGAGACTGCTATCCTTAAGGTTGGCCAATTGTTGGCATCTGAGAACTTAAGATTTCAGGAGGATTGCTATCAGCCCTCGATAAGAACGGCTCATTGTGTCTAAATGCTGCAAACAATGTGGTTTATGGTGGACACCTGCTTCCTTTCTGGGAGTCTGAGAATTTGGTACATGCTGGGTGGAGGGCACCTACCTGAACAGCCCTCACTCAGTGCAAACCCTGAGCACTGAATCTCTAATGAGCTTCCTTGGTAGACATTTCACGTGTGTCATCATAACTCATTGCTGAGAATTAAGCATATCCCCTGAGACTCCAGAGACTCTGATAAGCCCACACCTGGTTTCTTCTGGACTCTTACTCCATGCACCTCTTCCCTTTGCTGATTCTACTCTGTACCCTTTCACTATAATGAATCAGAATCATGAGTAGTCATATGCTGAGTCCTGCAAGTCCACTAAGATGGCGAAGCAGTGAACTTGGGGGTGGTCTTGGGGACCCCCATCAGAACCACAGTATACCATTTCTGGGCAGAAATCACACCATAAAAACATAAAAATCCTTATAAAATAAAGTGTGGTTGCTACTAAATTTTACTAGAAAGAATTAGTATACAGTATACTGACCACTGACCTGTTTGGCAAAGTTACTCTGAATAAGAAGTATGACTTCACTCGTAAAGTTTTGGAATTCCCAGCTAACTTTAGGGGAGGGAGAGGAAGAGAGAGTTTAGAGGGAAAATAACTCTAATGATAGGAATAATAATAATCCCAACAACTATAACTGACCATTTACTAAGTGCCAGGCATTGCTCTAGGCATATTATTGAATTTAACTCATCTAATCCTAAAAACTGTGGAAAATTCTGAAAGAGATGGGAATATCAGACCACCTGACCTGCCTCTTGAGAAATCTTTATGNCCCTGGGTTGGGAAGATTCCCTGGAGGAGGGCATGGCAACCCACTCTAGTATTCTTGCCTGGAGAATTCGCATGGACAGAGGAGCCTGGCAGGTTACAATCCATACAGTTGCAAAGAGCTGGACGCAACAGCAACTAAGCACCACGTAGCATGTCTAAAAGCTAGGGAGTGACTAAGATTGCTAGCGACAACAAAAGATGAGAGAAAGGCCTGGAATGGATCTTCCTCTAGAGCCTTCAGAGAGCTGAGCCCTGACAAGATCCTGACTTTGGACTTTCAGATTTCAGAGCTGGAGAAAATAAATATCCACTGTTTTAAACACCCCTGTTTGCGATATTTTTGTCATGGCAACCCTAAGAAACTAATTCACTTCTCCAAAATGTTGCTAGAAGGCAGATCAAATCCCAGATACTACAAAGAAGACCAACTAAAGTCACTGTGGTAGCATTTAGGAAAACTGGGGCTGTATTTATATATAATTGTTAGCTTTCCTGGCAGATACTTGGAGATATTGAATGAGCAACCCACTCCAGTATTCTTGCCTGGAGAATCCCATGGACAGAGGAACCTGGGTGGGCTACAGTCCATAGGATCACGAGAGTCAGACATGACTGAAGCCACTTAGTATCTACACAAAGCAGAGAGAGAGANGTGTATTCTTGCCACCTCTTCTTAATAGCTTCTGCTTCTGTTAGGTCCGTACCATTTCTGTCCTTTAGTGAGCCCATCTTTGCATGAAATGTTCCCTTGGTATCTCTAATTTTCTTGAAGAGATCTCTAGTCTTTCCCATTCTACTGTTTTCCTCTATTTCTTTGCATTTATCTCCAAGGAAGGCTTTCTTATCTCTCCTCGCTATTCTTCGGAGCTCTGCATTCAAATGGGTAGCAATAGCACTGATTTTTATTTTAACTGGGAAAGAACAAGTGTTGGTGACAATGAAGAGCAACTGGAACCCTCATACATTGCTGGTAGGAATGTAAAATGGTTCAATCACTGTGGAAAATAGTTTGGCAAGACCTCAAAAGGCTAAACATAGGATTACCATACGATCCAGCAATTCCATTCCTTACATATACCCAAAAGAAATGAAAACTAGTTCTCAAACTGTTGTAAATGAATATTCATGGGAACAACATTCACAATAACCAAAAGATGCAAAGAACCCAAATCCTTCAACAGATGCTATATAAGCTGTAAAAAGGAAAGATTCATACATACAGCAATGTAGCTTGCAACAACCTTGCAGAACCTTGAAAACATTATGCTAAGTGAAAGAAGCCAGACACTAAAGGTCACATATTATATGGTTCTATTTATATAAGATTTCCAGAATAAATGAGATCTCCAGTAAATCCACAGAGATAGCAAACTGGTGCTGCCAGGGGCTGGTGGCAGCAGAAAATGGGTACAAGGTTTTAATTTCTAGTGATAAAAATGTTAGATAGAGAGTGGTGGTTGCACAACACTGTGATTTACTAAGTGCCACCCAATTAGTAACTTCAAAATTGTTAATTTTATGTTGCATGAACTTCACCTCAAAAAATGTTAAGCAATTAATATTTATAATACTTGTTATATAAATGTATAACTTACAAGCACAGTTCTTCTTTTTTGAAGGCCAAATATGTAAATTACAAGGACAGTGATTAGACAAATTATTCTTCAATATTTAATGAGGTGTTTTACACCTAAGCAAAGCAGAAATTCAACTCCTACTCTCTTATGACTTGATTTAGAAATATTTACCTATCATCAGGTGGGATTATTTTTCCCTGAAGATTCATTCCCTCTAAAAGTTTAACTGGATATCCTGATCATTAGAAAATGAGCCCAAACTACAGTCATATTCAGTCTAACTTCGACAAAATTTTCTAGCCCCTTAGAAATAACCCTAAGTCAAATTCTTACCTGACCAGAAGCTCTTTCATTTCAATAAGCAGAATACCTTTAATTTTCAGCTGTCTTCTCAATTTACATTAATGTGGCTATGGACATAAATAAGTTTTAATGTCCAAATATTCAAGGTTACTGATACTCTAAAACCACACAATTAACATTGTTCCTCAGAATAAAAGACAGAGTTCCTCAAATAGGATTTATACCACTGAAATAACTAGAAGTAAGATAAATATCTTCCCCATGGATCATCCTCTTAAAAGGAATATAAAGATAGATATAAAGATGCTTGATCACATTACTCCCTGCCTAAAATTCCTTAATAAACAACTTATAGAATGAAGTTGAAAACTAACAAGTTCATGAACCGCTGCAGTTCTGCCCCTTGCCTTTCCTCCTCAGGCTCCTCTAACCTCTAACCATCTGAACTTTCTCTTCTCTCCGCCTCTCATTATGTGCCTTCTCTGGGCCACCTCGGTATAACGAAACATTTAATCTGTTAGGGACTATGCAGTTTCAGATTTGAGATACTTAGCACCTAGCACAGTAATCAAAGACTGTTGTAGAACTAAAGTATGAACAACTAGTAACATCCTTTACTGGGGTCTAAAATATCATGGCTTATTTTTCCTTCATAATGGCAAAAGGGGAAACTACATGTTAGGCTATATTTTGCCTTGTTTTTTAAAATTACAATGTAGTCTTCTTAGTAAATAACATCAAATAGGTAGCATTAGTTTTGTAGACATTTTTTAAAAACATCTAGTTTGTTAACTAAAAGCATAAATTCAGTCTGATTATTATTCAATGGAAGTTCATGATTGGCTCTATTTTATCTATATTAATAAAGTGAAATGATAAAAGACATTTTGTAAGTCTTAAAAGCAGACTTTTTTAACTGGAAAATTCAAACTACTTCATTTTACAAATGAGGAAATGAACTGAGAGGTCAAGTTATCTATGCAAAGTCACCGAGCTACTTATTGGGCAAGTTGGGGAACACCCAGATACCCAAATTCCTTTAATGGTGATGATTTCAGCTACAACAGAACTCTATTTCCACTTCAACCTCACAGGCAATGCATAAGCCAGGCAATGCAATTCACAGCACACTTGTCTTTCTCTGTACCTTCAATCTAGTGAGCACACGGGGGCCTTAATATTTGTTATACTCAACTGATTCCTCTGTCTTTAAGATCTGCCCCTTGCCTTAACACAACTTCCTTCTCCCCATCATAAATATTTAATGAGTACCTACATTTGCTGAGTATTAAATACATTAAAGTCATTTCATTAGGAAAAGGGGAAATGGGGAGACACGCATGAGTCAGAATGATGTAGTCCCTGCCTTTAAAGTGCTCTACAAAATTAGTTACAATCTGCTACAGTACTCTTGCTTTATCTGTTCAGTATCATGATTTTATATTAAACACAGAACACAAGAAAAATCTAATTGCTTTCAACTATTAAAATTAACCTTATTTTAAAATAAGCTCCACAAGGACAAGGAATTTTTGTTTCTAATTTTTTTTTTTTTTTTTTTTTGGTTCACTAACATACTCTGCATGCCTAGAACAACGCCTGATATAAAAAATACCTCAATATCTGTTGAGTGAATGATTGTGATAGAAAAATTCATAAGTAGTGGAGTCCAAGTAATGTTTCCAGCAATGGAGTAACAGATTATGCAAACCTTCCTGTCTCAATGCTTATGCCTAATGTCCAATTTTTTATTTAACTGGCCAGTTACTTGGGTCTTGCGTTACAGGAAACTGGAAACAATTCAGAGACTGGTAAATTACTATACTGCTTAATTTAATATCATGCCACTACCTAACTGCACCAAACTCTAAAAAATCTGCCAAGAAAGGAAACCACAGGCCCTTCTACTTAGATCTGAGCCCTTTTTGAAGTATGCTGCTGCAGCTGCTAAGTCGCTTCAGTCGTGTCCGACTCTGTGCGACCCCATGGACAGCAGCCCACCAGGCTCTTCTGTCCACAGGATTCTCCAGGCAAGAATAATGGAGTGGGTTGCCACTTCCTTCTCCATTTTTGAAGTATAAAGGGCCTCTAGGCGTATTTCTTCCTGCAACAGGACAAGAACTGGTGTTATCATCATTATCATCTTACAAAATGAGGAAACTGAAGCCAGAGAATGGGTTTAAGGATTCACAGAATTGCTAGACTCCCTACCACACCAGGCGGCCTTCTCCTCTCATCCTCCGAGCTTCTTCTCCCATGGTCTCAGCTTAAGTAGAATACAATCTCTCTAGATCCCCTCTTCATTGCTGACCCATAACAAGCACATAGATTCTCTTATTTTAAAGGTTTTGCTATTAATCAATTCAGGGTAACAAAGAGGGGATGATACAAAATAAGAAATCTGGAGATGTTACAATGCAATATACAACACATGTGTCTAAGTGTCTGGTACTATATAAAAATCACAGCATCTTTCCAAATTATTAATGTGAGAATCCCTAGTCTTCAATTTACTGGCTCTCTTTTGAAATAATAAATGAGAGCCTTGCTAATTTTCCAAAAATTTCCCTCCCCACTATGTTACCCCTATCCTCCCAGGACGCAAAAAAAAAAACATCACAGGGGAAAACAGTGGGTAGGACTCTATCTAAAGTGAGAAATCTGCATTTCTGAGGGTCTTCTGGACCCACATCCCTCCTGTGAAACTGACCCACAGGGGGACTATGGCTTTAGACCACTTTCTCACAACTGGTCTCTTCTCTTTTCATGAAGTACACAGAGCTCCCAGGTGCCATTTTACATTTCCAAACATCTGAACTAATCCTCAGCTCCAAAGCCAAAGACTGTATCATGAATTCTTCTCCTAAAATCCCCTTCCACCACCAACATCTGTTCTTCATCTTAATACCCTCCCCAAAATAAGGTCCATACTTCTGTGGGTTCCCAGGGTCACTTAACAGTCTCAATCTAAACAATCCCACCATTATCACTTCTTGCTTCAATCACTGTTATTAAACTCTGTGGTAGTCCTATCTCCAGGCTTCCACTCCTTCACTGGACTTTGTTCCAAATTAATATCTATAAAGAGGGATTCTTCTCAACCAAGAATCAAGTACAAAATCTTTAACCTGGTTCCTTTAAGGATTCCTGTAAACTCTATCCATCTATCTTTATACCAGCCTGTTCCTTAAACATAATACCTTGGCAAATGTTCTCTGCTTTCCTACTTCTATACCTTTGCCTCAGCAGTGTCCTTAGGTGAAATTCTTCTCTTCCAGTTGCTAACAATCTTTCAAATGGCCACATCCTCAATATGAAAGGAAAAGGCTGAGGCATATGATTTATCGAACAAATACTCTGTCTAGAACTTCACAAATTATCCTTACTCCACAAAAACATAATGGCTTAATAATATATTTTTGAGGAAGGAGCTGAGGAAACCAAGTGTCAAAAGAGCTTAACCAAAGTCATCCAAATCAGCAAGAATCCAAAATAACTTCACAGCATTTTGTATTTTTTAATAAAACATTATAATAACAGGCTTTACAATCAGAATGCCTAGATTCAAATTTCAGTTACTCCACTAACAACCTGTGTGAACTCAGAAAGTTTTGTATTTTCAATGACTTCATTTCCCTATCTATCCGACTCTTTGCAACCCGTGGACTGTAGCCCACCACGCTCCTATGTCCATGGGATTCTCCAGGCAAGAATACTGGAGTGGGTTGCCATTTCCTTCTCCAGGGGATCTTCCCGACCCAGGGATCGAACCCAGGTCTCCCACATTGCAGTCAGACGCTTTAACCTCTGCAGCACCAGGGAAGCCCTCTATCTATAAAAAGAGAATCACAAATATTAAGTGCTTAGAATTGTCTGCCTGGAGTAAACAATGTTAGCTATTATGACTGTGATTGTTATCTATGTACTATGATATGTAAACTGACAATTCTGATTATATGTTCTCATTGTTCCTAAATTAGCTTTTATGTAATGTAAAAGGATTATGAAAACTAGCATTTTTGATAAATGCTCAATAAATATTTGCAGAATACATGAATTTTGAAACAATGATTATCCACCATGACCTAATTAAAAGAAATGTCTATTAATTCTGTTTCTTCTTTTGAAAAAACTAACAATGCTTAGTTTCTTCCCTTTTTATGTCATGTGAAATTACCATATGCAATGCCATATGGCAGTAATATGTCAAATGGTGCAAAACACTACTTTGATCCAAACTCATTTTGACTTCTGCAAAACATTCCCAGATTTCAAAATGTCCAAAACCACACTTTTTACTTAAACATCAACCATTTTTAGGTCATACCAACATGAAATAAGCACACCATGATAGCTGACCATGCTATTTCACATATCTTTATGGCAAAAACTATAAAACATAAAATGCCTTCCTATCCAATTTTGTTCAAAGACACAAACCTATCATACCCTTAGTCCTGCCCTTACTTTGTCAAAATTAGTGCCTGGAAAACTTCTGATAAATCTATGTTACTCTGGGATGCAGAAAAACATCAAAGGAAGGGTGCTGAAAGGAGTAACAGTTAGGCCCCTGCAAAATGCCTACAAGAAATGAGCTTTAAACAAGGATAGATGAGAACTTACTCCCAATCCTTCAATATTAAACGCTGCAAATTAACATTTTTGTCCACATGATTTACTGTTATACACGGAGACATGAAGCTTGCTGGCTTCAAATAAAGGCAGGGGTAAAAATATATATATTATTAAAACAGTTGTCATTCCTTACAGAATTAACTGGGCTTCTAGCCAACATTTCCAAAAAATAACAACAAAAACAACTACTTTGAGGCTTAACTATGTAACAGACATATTTTATATCACTTAATTCTTATAATTGTTCCCTTATTCGCAGATAATGTCACAGAATTAGTAAATGGCAGAGCTGAAGGCTGAACCCAGTCTGACTCCCAAATTTGGGATCCAGTGTTTTGCTACAATCCACAATAATACGGTATACACTTACATCTTCCTCTTCACATTCATACATTTTTTAAAACCTGAAACAAAAGCTTCATGAAATAATATTTACTCTTACTACACAGAATGTCTATGCTATTTTTTTCTAACATTAATGTCCATACACTAAATTGATTTCAAAATCCCCATGAGCCCTGCACTACACTTCTTTGTTACTGCTGTTTAGTCTCACCTGACTCGTTGGGACCCCGTGGGCTGTAGCCCGCCAGGCTCCTCTGTCCATGGGATTTCCCAGGCAAGAATATTGGACTGGGTTGCCATTTCCTCCTCCAGGGGATCTTCCCCATCCAGGGATCGAACCCACGACTCCTTCATTGGCAGGCGGATTCTTTACCACTGAGTCACCAGAGACGCCCACTACATTTCTTATCTATTTAAAGTTCTTTTAAACTGCTACCACAGAGTAGGGGAACTAAGATCCCACATGCTAGTCAATCAAAAACACAAAAACAAACAAAAAAAACCTGCTATTACAGCCCAGTTTTGTTACTCCAAAATGAAGCTAATCTCATAGACCCATTAAAATGTATCCCCCAAAAGATTAAATCCTTGAAAGCCCTTCCTTAAACCCTAAATTGATGTATCTCTAACTAGAACTCTCCGACAGCACACCCATCTTATTATTTACATTGTATCAAATACTGCAGATGTTCTCCTTGGAGAACAACAGATCATTGTGGAAAGGAATGCATGAGTTTTCCCTGTTCCTGCAAGATCACTGAGGAACACTTGTCAGGCTAGTTTGGGGTAACAACAAAGAACCTAAGCAGCTGCCCACGGTGCTGAAACTGAAGATGAAACGATGGTTTTGGAAATCTACTATTGCCAAATGAGGACGAAATAGAGGAATTACCCAAAAGCTGACAGAGAACACTCAGTGACTGCCACCATATATGCATGAGTACTTCTGGGATCGCTTGGCTTCGGGGTTTGCCCACTCTCTCTCTGAGATAAAGTCCTTTCATCAGTGCGGGTCAACTCAATAAGCGTCCCGGCAGAACTGCCAACTTTAGGGGGCAGGACGTGGTTATCTGTCCCTAGCAGAATCACATCCCACCTTCTACCGAGCTTCCGGGGTGGGGGTGGGGGTGGCAGGAAGGTTAGAAAGAAAAGAGGCGACTGCCCTCTTTTTCCCCAAAGACTAAAAGCCTTCTCACAACTAAATTCAAGCGACTTCGCCGGGGGACGCCCGGAAAGAGACGACTTCCGGACAGCGTGCCAGGCTCAAGACACCTTAAAAGCGGAATGCAAGAAGCAAAACAGATAACCCAACAACTTTAGATACACACAAACTCATGGCGCAGGAATGCAAGGGAGACTCGGCCTCTGAGCGCAGGGTTTTTTATTTTATCTTCTGCAAAACAAAACTAAACTAATTTCCTCCGCACCCAGCCTGAGGAGCAGCCAAGAGCACGGCGGCGGGGCCGCCTCGGAGCTTCAGGGCGGGCGAGGGGGTGTGTTCTCCCTGGCAGGCCCCACGGGGGGAAACCTGCAGTCCGGCTGTCGACACGCAGGAGAGGCTCTTACCTGGAAGCTGACCTTGCAACACAAACAGGCAGCCAGCCGCGTCGCTGCAGAAGTCTCTACCCCGACTTCATGACTGAATCTCCGCACCGACCCCCACAGCCCAGAGTCGGAGCGCGTACGACAACACCGAAGGCGAGGCGGAAGTCCCGCCCCTTGCCCCTCATTGGCCCGCACCGGAAGGTAGAGGAAAGCCATTGGGCCATAGAACTGCTCGCTAAGGCCCTTTCCCACTCTCTCGCCGAGTGCAACTGCCTGCTCAGGTCCAGCTCGGAGAGATACCTAGTGCGCGGAGTCGCGTTCTTGGCCTCGTGACCGTTCCTCTCTGGAATGGAAGGGCAGGGCAGGGTGGGGCTGGCTTGTGGAGCGAGGCTGAAGGATCTGCTTTTGGCGGGGAAAGGGATAGCATGGCCTAAGGGATTGGCTATGGAATCCTGTCGCCTCCCCCCAAGAGTGGAGGCCGTGGGTCAGGAGGGGATCGGACCGAGCGGCCAGAGCTGGCTGGCCTAGTCCGTTCGGGCTGTTTGGGCCGAAGCAGCCCGAGACCCAGCTGGCGGGCTCCCCCTGGGCGGGCCTGCTCTGGAGCCAATGCGACTCTCCTGTGCTGCACTCACCGGACCAGTGGAAGAGGCGAGGACGAGGCCTTATCCCTTCTGCACCGTGTCCAGGCCGAGATCTAGACGGATGGAACCAAGGCCAGCGCCTTAGAGTCCCGGTCGCCTTGTTAGAGGAGCGAGCAGCCCTTGGGCTGAACACTAGTCCCCCGATGCCAGAGTGGAAACCGTGCTGACGTCTGCGCTTTGGGTCTGACACGCGCCATTCCCGAGACTCAATAAAAGTCAAACCGTGTGATTAATCCCTAGGTCAGCCTTTTAAAACCCTTCTTTCCTTTAATGAACAACAACAACAAAAAAATGTTGCCTTCTGATAAAACTTCCTTGCCCCAAGTACTCCGGTTTTAAACCAAGCTACTTTTAAACTTAAATTATCCGGATTGAAACATCTAACATCCACGCTGATGAGCCAGTTAACAACTAGACACTGTAGAGAGGTAACGTGGGCTTACTGCAAGGATTGCAGAGAGTTATGATCTAGAATGCCAGGAATTCGGGCTCTGCTTCTGCTTCAAAATAAGGTGCCTCTAAGAGCCAGTGACAGTCTTCACTTCCTTCAACCTCACTTTTAGAAAAAGGAGAGCCGAGAGGGAGTTATCACCTGGAGCACCTGCAGAATACCCTTGGCTGAAACTTGTTACCTGGATTGCTCTGGGGAGACCCGAGGAGCAGGAAGACTCCCTGTTGTATATCCTTTTGTGCCTTTCAACTTTTGTACCTTTTGAGTATTACCCACTCAAAATTTAAATACAAAAAAGTAAATCAAGTTGCAATAAAATAAATAAACATCATCAAATGTACTTTCCTCTTCAGTGTATCCCTGACTATGCATTGTATATATTCTTAGATTCTCATCAGTTGTAAAGACATTCAATACTTCATAAGCAGTCCTGCCTTTAAGAAAGTTATAAGGAAGAGTCAGAATGGGGAATAGTGTTATGAAGGCTAGTGTANTGGGTCAGGAGGGGATCGGACCGAGCGGCCAGAGCTGGCTGGCCTAGTCCGTTCGGGCTGTTTGGGCCGAAGCAGCCCGAGACCCAGCTGGCGGGCTCCCCCTGGGCGGGCCTGCTCTGGAGCCAATGCGACTCTCCTGTGCTGCACTCACCGGACCAGTGGAAGAGGCGAGGACGAGGCCTTATCCCTTCTGCACCGTGTCCAGGCCGAGATCTAGACGGATGGAACCAAGGCCAGCGCCTTAGAGTCCCGGTCGCCTTGTTAGAGGAGCGAGCAGCCCTTGGGCTGAACACTAGTCCCCCGATGCCAGAGTGGAAACCGTGCTGACGTCTGCGCTTTGGGTCTGACACGCGCCATTCCCGAGACTCAATAAAAGTCAAACCGTGTGATTAATCCCTAGGTCAGCCTTTTAAAACCCTTCTTTCCTTTAATGAACAACAACAACAAAAAAATGTTGCCTTCTGATAAAACTTCCTTGCCCCAAGTACTCCGGTTTTAAACCAAGCTACTTTTAAACTTAAATTATCCGGATTGAAACATCTAACATCCACGCTGATGAGCCAGTTAACAACTAGACACTGTAGAGAGGTAACGTGGGCTTACTGCAAGGATTGCAGAGAGTTATGATCTAGAATGCCAGGAATTCGGGCTCTGCTGCTTCAAAATAAGGTGCCTCTAAGAGCCAGTGACAGTCTTCACTTCCTTCAACCTCACTTT
Organism: Neotragus pygmaeus; assembly: GCA_006410875.1. Taxonomy (NCBI): domain Eukaryota; kingdom Metazoa; phylum Chordata; class Mammalia; order Artiodactyla; family Bovidae; genus Neotragus; species Neotragus pygmaeus. The sequence goes on from SJYV01054911.1 coordinate 192,605, forward strand.
TAGAAAAAGGAGAGCCGAGAGGGAGTTATCACCTGGAGCACCTGCAGAATACCCTTGGCTGAAACTTGTTACCTGGATTGCTCTGGGGAGACCCGAGGAGCAGGAAGACTCCCTGTTGTATATCCTTTTGTGCCTTTCAACTTTTGTACCTTTTGAGTATTACCCACTCAAAATTTAAATACAAAAAAGTAAATCAAGTTGCAATAAAATAAATAAACGTCATCAAATGTACTTTCCTCTTCAGTGTATCCCTGACTATGCATTGTATATATTCTTAGATTCTCATCAGTTGTAAAGACATTCAATACTTCATAAGCAGTCCTGCCTTTAAGAAAGTTATAAGGAAGAGTCAGAATGGGGAATAGTGTTATGAAGGCTAGTGTAATAGGTGTAAGTATAGTTAGAATATCCCTGTAAACATTTTTTCATCAAATTATCTCAATCTGGCTTTATATTAAATCAGAGATTCCTGCATGACATCAAGAAAAGTAAAAAATAATAATGCCCACATTTTACAGGTTAAAAAGAATAGCTTTGTTCATTCCTTAAATAAAGACACACTGGGGGATTTCCCTGATGGTCCAGCGGCTAAGACTCTACACTCCCTTTTTGGGGGACTGGGGTTTGATCCCTGGTCAGGGAATTAGATCCCACATGCCACAGCTTAGGCCTAATGCAGCCAAATATTTTTTAAAAATAAAGACACACTGGATACAGAACATTTTAATCTGACTTTATTGTGCTCTTCAAATCACAATATATATAGTTCTTTCAGTTACAAACAAGGTAATGTGTTATTCTGCAATTAGGCAGATGAATTGTGCTACATCCTGCAGAAGCATTTATTCTCCCCATTGTGTTGAATGAAGGCAAACTGGAAGAAAATAGATTGGAAAAATGTACTATCTTTTTAAAGTAGGTTAGACAGTAAGGTTGGTAAACATCTTAATTATGGTTTTCCAGAGCATGAAGGGTTAATGTGGCACCTGATATTAATAGCCACTAATTATCTCATATAGACAAAAGAAAAGTCAGACGCTGATTTTTTTATTTTTTATATCCTCCTAAAAGTACAAACAGCATATAAAATTATAGAATTTCGTAACTCCAATATACTGTATGGAGAAGGAAATGGCAACCCACTCTAGTATTCTTGCCTAGAGAATCCCGTGGACAGAGGAGCCTCTCAGGCTACAGTCCATGGGGTCACAAAGAGTCAGACACCACTTAGCGACTAAACAAAATATAGTGTAAGACAGCAACAACTAAAAAGACAAGATACCCAACAACCTAATTGTCTAAAATGGTTTAGAAGTAGTTTTTCCTAAATAATGAAAATAATGCAGGCAGTTTCTTTAATCACTAAGATCAACTAGAGACATTAAAATTACTCTAGTTGTTATATTTAGCATCAGAAAATAAGTAAGTTTTGATTCAGATAAAAAGATTTTTGAAAAGAAGAAAGTAAAATTATTACTGTGATAGAAGAAGGATTAGAATCCATTGTTATTGTTGTTGTTCATTCTCTAAGTCATGTGACCCCATGGACTGGAGCCTGCCAGGCTCCTCTGTCCAAGGGATTTCCCAGGCAAGAATACTGAAACAGCTTGCAATTTCCTCCTCCAGGGGATCTTCTCCACCCAGGGATTGAACACGAGTCTCTTGCCTTGGTAGGTGGATTCTTTACCACTGAGCAAACTGAGAAGTCCATAAAGCATCCATAGGAATTCATACATGTATGGAATACCCATATTTGAAAAAGTATTAAACAGGACTTCTAAAAATTGTTTTAGCAAATTTTTAGCCAAAGATTAGAAAGTCTCCCATTTCTTTACCAAATTCTAAACTAATTAATAAGTTAATCTTATAAATGAAGAAAAGTTCAGAACACACACACAAACAGGTATTAAAAGGTATTTCAATAAGTTTATTTTCAAGGATTTAAGAAAGGTCAGATCCCCCAAAATTTCTATTTAAATCTAAATGCCTTAAAAAACGATCTGGTCATTGTTTCCCTTAAGATGAGTTGCAAATGACTGACATACAATTTCAACTTTTCCTTTCTTAGTTGGGTCATTGAGAAGCAGTCTTCCTTCATTTGTTAAAAAAAATTATCACAAAAATAAGCACACAAAAATTCAGATGATATAATGTAATATAAAGATGTAAGAACCCAGGAATATGGATCAAGACAATCATTTTGGGAAACAATTTGGTATTATCTGAGAAAAGACTGGAAAGTAATATTTTCTATGACACAACAATTCCTATCTAGGTGTCCCTAAAGAAGCACAAAATAAATTCATAACTAGGTTCAATTGTGGGGAAATTTAAAGAAAAAAAATGGACATTCTTAAATAAACAGAAAGAAAAATGAAATGCAAAGGAATGGCAACTGGCTTCTCAATAGGCACACAAGAACCCAGGAGTCAATGAAATAATATCCTCAAATACTAAAATAAATAGTTAACAATTATCAATCTAGAATTTATTGTGTCAAGTTAAGCCATCGTTTAAAAATGAGGGCAGAGGCTTCCCTGGTGACTAGTGGTAAAGAATCCGCCTATCGATGCAGGAGACATGGGTTCGATCTGGGAAGATTCCATATGCCGAGAGAGTACTAAGCCAGTGCGCCACAACTACTGAAGCCTGCACTCTAGAGTCTATGCTCTACAAAAGAAACCACTGAAATTAGCCCACGCATTGCAAATTGAGAGCAGCCTCTGCTGACTGCAACTAGAGAAAATCCCATGCAGCAATAAAGACCCAGCACAGCCAAAAATAAACAAATAAAATTATAATAAATAAATACCCCTTTTTAAAAAACTGAACAAAGACAATACAGGTAAAGAAAAATCATAGGCCAATCTCACTTTGAATGAATACTGCTAAAATCCCAAATAAAACATTAGTAAACTAAAACTAGCAAAGCTTTAAAAATAAATACTATGACCAAAAAAATGTTGAATTTAAGATAACATTATAAAATTGATTGGTACGATTCACCACATTAATATATTTAAACTGAAAAGTTTATCTTAATATATGCAAAACAATCATTTGAGAATTAAAGGAGGGACCCACATTGTACAAAATTGTCAAAGAAACTTTCTGAAAACCTGACATAAGTCAAAATTTAAAGAACAAAACTTCACAGGAACCAATTCTGATCAATTTAAGTTAAAAAAAGGCAATTCACTTTAAGAATATGACAATACTTACAAGATTAAAGGGATGCCTGAAGTACAGTCTTGTAAAGATCAATAACCAGTGGCTCTAATTGTCCCACTGAATCAATATTGTCATCCTGGCAGTATTACTCCAGCCATTTTCATCATTCTACTCACAATTCAAAGTCCAATGAGAGTGTTTCCAACTGGCTTATCCTGAGGCACTTGTTCATCCCTTGATGTCTTAATTAACTGTTTCATGAGATCACACACCACAGGAGAGAAGTAAGGAAATTGGGATGATGTCATCAGAAAAAGATAGAATAAATGCTAGTAAGGGCACCTAGAAAGCATATTCAAAGGCCCTGAGGCTGGAGCAAGTCTAGCTTAATTGAGGGTAAGGGAACCATTGGGGCTGGAAAGATGTGTATAAGAGACAGCTCCAANTTTGCCATACATCGACATGAATCCACCACAGGTACACACAAGCTCCCAATCCCGAATCTCCCTCCCACCTCCCACCCCCCAACGTCTCTCTGGATCATCTTTAAAATGCTTACATTTGAAAATCACTGATGTGGAGATCTGCAGAGGATAATGAAGGTCCCAGTTTTTCAGTTGTCTTTTGTTTGTTTGTTTGCAGGGGGAGGGAGTGGGAGGGGAGAGTCGACCACACTACGCATCTTGCAGGATCTTAGCTCCCCAGCCAGGGATTGAACCCAGGTCTAAGGCCATGAAAGTGCCAAGTCCTAACCACTGGACTGCCAGGGAATTCTCAAAAGGTTCCAGTTCTATCGTTAAGGCAATTAGGAATTTCAAGCCAAGAAGTGACATGATCTAATTTGCATTTCAAGAGAACCACCCTGCAACTATGTAGGAAAGAGACTGAAAAAAGACCTGAGAGAAAACAAGAAGGCCAGTCAGGGGGTTGCTGCAGTAATCCAAGAAGAAAATAACGTGCAGGACCAAAGCTGTGGCAGTAGAGATGGAAAGAAGTCAGAGTAAAGATATATTTTGGAGTTTAAATAATGAGGATTTGATGATGGGTGTGAAAGCTGAGAGAAAAAGGAAAAATGATGACTGCCAGGTTTCTGATCTGAGCAGCTACGTGACTGGTGGTACCATTTATGACAGAGAAAACTGGGTGATAAAGAGAAAAAAATGGAGAGGAAGAAGCACACATTTGTTTTTGTATATATTAAGACCGAAATATCTCAATGGGGATGATCAGGAGGCATCTGAATGTAAAGTGGGGATAATAACAGCAGATATAAATTTAGGAATCTTCATTGTAAAAGTAGCATCAAATACACAGGAGTGTATGAGATCATTTACAGGCAGCCTCCTTTGCAGTACTTTAAAAAAACAACTAAACTAATATTTTGAGCTAGCACCTAGTGTAAGTTGATCAGGTAGCCATCTACATGTTATGTTCCGAGAATCCTTGGTTTATGTCCCCCCAGTTTTTTCCATATGGAACCCTTTCAATGAAATCCTCAATTCATGCACTAATTATTTTCCTTAGACTCAAAAAAGAAGAGTAGATATTGGAGATTTCATTGTCAGCCACTGACACCTCATATTTCACAAATTCTCCCCTCCTCTGCCACTCTCTTGCAAATTTCAAGATCAAATACATTTTTCAGGCAGAGAAGGATACTCTACAGAAGAGAAGATACAACAGAAAAGATGAGAACACAGATCTGAGACAGCACTGTCCTCATCTGTGGAGCTTGGATAAAAATGTCAGTTTTCTCCACAATTTAGACACAGAACAGGAGACAAAACAGCACTGTGTGCCAGCAGAAGGGGAGAGACAAGCATGATACGCTTGATTTTACTAAATGGGGCAGCAGTTAAAGTTAGAATTTAATTTAAAATTCTGTCATGATACAAAACACTCCAACTAACACAATGGTACTTAAACAGTACTTTAATTAGCCCACTGTTTGTTCTGTTTCAGTTGACGATATGCTGTTATATAATTGCTATTTCCTCCAATACTGCTTGTTTTCCCGATTGTAGATTTCTGTTCATTGCTTGTTATTTCCTGTTTCATGCATGAATTTATTCCAGCCATCAATCACACAATTTCACTTCCTTGACAGAGGCTTAGCATCTGGTGACAAGCTCTATAATCTGGAAATTCTCCCAGCTTCCATCGTGATTGTGGCTAAATCTTATCAACTTGGCAATGTAATGAAATGCATCAGCCTTTAGTTTGTTCATTTCTAAAAATAGAGATGTGGGGGAGCCGCTGAATTACACGTGCATGTGTTCAGATGATAAAAGTAAAGCACTAGGTATGTGAGATAGTGTCTTCCTTTATGGCTCAGTTGGTAAAGAATTTGCCTGCAGTTCAGGAGACCTGGGTTCAATCCCTGGGTTGGGAAGATCCCCTGGAGAAGGAAATGGCAACCCATTTCAGTATTCTTGCCTGAAAAATCCCATGGACAGAGGAGCCCGGCAGGATACAGTCCACGGGGTTGCAAAAGTTGGACACAACTTAGCGACTAAACCACCAACACCACCACCACCACCGTGTTAGATAGTAATGCTGCGGCTAAGTCGCTTCAGTTGTGTCCGACTCTGTGTGACCCCATAGACAGCAACCGATAACAACCAGTAAATGGAAAAAAAGACAGATAGTATATGAGAATTGCTAGAACTGAATGCTTTTTTTAGCCGTTCTTCTTTTTTCTGGCCCTGATACACAGCATATGGGGCTTCCCAGGTGGCTCAATGGGTAAAGAATCTGCCTGCAGTGCAGGACATGCAGGAGAAGCAGGTTCAGTCCCTAGGACTGGAAGATCCCCTGGAGAAGGGCATGGCAGCCCGCTCCAGTATTCTTGCCTGGAGAATCTCATGGACAGAAGAGCCTGGCTGTCTCCAGTCCATGGGGTCGCAAAGAGCTGGACATGACTGAAGCGAATGAGCATGTAGGTACGCAGTGTGTAGGATCTTAATTCCCTGACCAGGGATCAAACCTGTACCCACAGCAGTGGAAGCTTGCAGTCTTAATCAGTGGACCACCAGCGAAGTCCTTAGCTTTTTCCAATTTTTACTTACAGTCTTCTCTGACTTACCTCTCTGCTACTTCATAATGACTTTACTTTTTGTTGATGTTTTTTAATTTTTACAATGTTGTGTTGGCTTCTGCCATACAACAATGCAAATTAGCCACAACTACACACATATCCCCTCCCACTTGAACCTCCCACCCCTCTAGGTCATAACAGAGCACCAGACTAGGCTGTGTTATTCAGCAACTTGTTACCAGCTATCCATTTTTCATATGGTAGTGTATATGTTGATGCTATTTTCTCCATTCATCCACTCTCTCCATCCTGCACTGTGCCCACAAGTCCATTCTCTACATCTTCATCTCCATTCCTTCCCTGCAAATAGGTTCATCAATACCATTTTTCTAGATTCCAGATATATATACATTAATATACAATATTTGTTTTTCTCTTTCTGACTCCATTCTGTATAACAGGCCCTAAGTTCATCTACCTCATTAATACTGACTTAAATTAGTTTTTTTTAATGGTTGAGCAATATTCCATTGTATATATGTACCACATCTTATTTATCCATTCATCTGTCGATGGAAATCTAGATTGCTTCCACATCCTGGCTATTGTAAATAGTTTGCTGCAATGAACATTAGGGTACATGAGTCTTTTAGAACTGTGGTTTTCTCAGGGTATATGCTCAGTAATGGGGTTGCTGGATCGTATGGTAAATTTATTCCTAGTTTTTTAAGGAATCTCCATAGTGTTTTCCATAATGGCTGTATAAGTTTACATTCTCACCAATAGTGTAGGAGGGTTCTCTCTTCTCCACATCCTCTCCAGCATTTATTGTTTGTAGATTTTTTGATGATGACCCTTCTGACTAGTATGAAGTGATACCTCGTTGTATTAATACTTTTGGTTTCCACTTCTCTGATAATTAGTGATGTTGAGCATCTTTTCGTTTGTTTATTGGCCATCTGCTTGTCTTTTTTGGAGAAATGTATAACGACTTTACATTGATCTCTTCACATTTGGTGCCAAGTAAAACTTTTAATTAGGCACACTTTACTCTTAAACCTTTCCAGTGTTTCCTTTCAACATTGTTATTTCCCATATCAAACTCTCTATCCCTAGGAGATCAGTGCTCTTAAAATATTCGTAGACTTTTCCTTGTTCCCCCTGCTCCCTTCGCTAATAATAACAATAACAGTAGCGGCAACAACACTATTTTAAGCTCTTTTATATGCTATGTTATAAATCTCACGACAATCTTAGGTCCTACTATTGTATTTCTTTTCACAGATCAGGAAACTGTAAGGTTCCAAGAAATGATATAACTCATCCAAACACACACAGCTGGTGAGAAATTAAATAGACCTCTTGGGCTCTGAAACTGGAACTTGAATACAAGTCCATCCAAAAGGTACAGAGCCTGAACTTTGAACTGAAATGACAAACAAAGAGTAGCCAGTATAACAGGAGAGAGAGGGTTCAAGTTGGAACCAATGACTCTCTCCTGTATAATCTGGGGCAAACAATGCAAATTCTTACTCATAGATTCCACCACATTCTCTGTCTATGGCTAGCTGTCTTGCCTAATAGCAGCCCTTATCTGAGCCTATGCTTCTCTCTGACTACCTAAAATTTACCTTAGATCTTCAAAGCTCCACTTTCAGCTAACTATCATTTAGAAAACTTGTTAGAAAATGAATACAGTAGTACTAGCCTTGTTGGAGTTGCATGTTTTATAAAGCAGCTTTCAAAACCACAATATCTTAAATGAAAATGAAATTTTAGATACTGAAAAGAATGAGTGAGAAACTTGATGGTCAAGGGAAATCTTTCTGCTGCTGCTTCTGCTGCTAAGTCGCTTCAGTTGTGTCCGACGCTGTGCGACCCCACAGACGGCAGCCCACCAGGCTCCCCCGCCCGTCCCTGGGATTCTCCAGGCAAGAACACTGGAGTGGGTTGCCATTTCCTTCTCCAATGCATGGAAGTGAAAGTGAAGTCACTCAGTCGTGTCCGACTCTTAGCGACCCCATGGACTGCAGTCCACCAGGCTCCTCCATCCATGGGATTTTCCAGGCAAGAGTACTGGAGTGGGGTGTCATTGCCTTCTCCAGAAATCTTCCTAGTACCCCTCAATTATGACATCTGATAGACCAATGATCCTTAAACTATTATCATAGGAACACCTGAGCATTTATCCAAATGCAGATTCTGGTTCCATCACAGGGAAGGGAGCCTGAGAATCCATAGACCCAGTAAGTGCCCAGGTGATTGNAATCTTCCTAGTACCCCTCAATTATGACATCTGATAGACCAATGATCCTTAAACTATTATCATAGGAACACCTGAGCATTTATCCAAATGCAGATTCTGGTTCCATCACAGGGAAGGGAGCCTGAGAATCCATAGACCCAGTAAGTGCCCAGGTGATTGATACTGATACTGCTGACCATCAGACCAAACTTCTAAATCATCCATTTCTTTTAGAGTTAAGTCCATTTTCTTTCATCTTTGATCATTTTCTTGTTTTTCTTTGCTAAGTAGCAAATTTGGGAAACAGTAAGATCTGATTTTTAGTTTCCTCTTTGTCTGACCCAAGAGGTATTCCTTACTTCCTTACAAGTTCTGTGCTTATAAAGATGTATTATATTTAGCTAAATATATCTAAGGGTTTTAGGATTGCCCAGATGCACATGATTGTTTTTCCAGTTAAAATAAAATAATAAAAATTACTTTCTTAAAAAAACTAAAACAGTTTCTTAAAAGAATTGGGAATAATATAAGGACAGGAAGAATATTGAGAATTAAGAATTCTACTTTCTTTTTTCAAACTTGTTTATATTCTCAAAAAGCTGGCCTATTTGAAACATAAAGTGCAACCTGTCACTACAGACAAACGCTTTCTATGAAAGCCTTTTTCAGTTATCAAGAGCTACTCAAAACTGGTAGCAGTACAGTAAATCATCACATCTATTCACAGTTGTAACAAAGACTGCTGCTGCTACTGCTGCTAAGTCGCTTCAGTCCTGTCCAACTCTGTGTGACCCCACAGACGGCAGCCCACCAGGTTTCCCCTTCCCTGGGATTCTCCAGGCAAGAACACTGGAGTGGGTTGCCATTTCCTTCTCCAATGCATCAAAGTGAAAAGTGAAAGTGAAGTCGCTCAGTTGTGTCCAACTCCTAGCGACGCCATGGACTGCAACCTACCAGGCTCCTTCGTCCATGGGATTTTCCAGGCAAGAGTACTGGAGTGGGGTGCCATCACCTTCTCCATAACAAAGACTACTGGTTCTTAAACTTTTCAGGGGTTAAGAAATGTGAAACAAGCTTTGTGGTCAAAACAAGCTTGCATCTTTTATATTTATTTTTAATAAATATGATTTTAAAAACTCATGAATTTTAAACTGAAGGTAGCTCATTTTACTTTTACTAAACTACAAATGAAAAATGCTTATTGATATCAGTCATACAACAACGGATTTTGTTTATGTCTTTTACCATATTCAAGAAAACTAAGGAATGCAAGATTGAAATCTGTTTTGTAAGGCTATTTTTAGTGAAATTTTAAATAATAGTTTTCTTTTGATTTTCTTTGTATTTAATTGGAAGGCAGCTAAACCAAAATATGTTTTTCTTTATAATTACTTTTTAAAAATTCTCCATATGGCTTCCAGTTCCTTGCCATTTAAAGTTTGGTCCATGAGTCTGTTAGAATTGAAAATTTCAGGCCCACTTGAGAACCATTCAATGAGAATCCATATATTAGGAGGATTATCAGGTAATTCAAGTGCACATTTATGCTTTCTTAATGCATAAATGAAAAGTATTAATGCATAATGTATTATTAATGCATAATGAAAAGAATGGAATTCAGTAACAAATTTTAAAATTTACAACCATAAAAGCATAATTGTATATTAAAAACAGATGCTATCAGTTTTTCTCAACATATCAGCATTGAGAATTTTCAACCCAAAGCCTATACTGCTGCTGCTGCTGCTGTTAAGTCGATTCAGTCGTGTCTGACTCTTCAAGACCCCATGGACTGCAGCCTACCAGGCTCCTCTGTCCATGGGAGTTTCCAGGCAAGAGTACTGGAGTGGGNAATAGGCATTCTGTTATCCAAAGAAGACATACAGAGAATTCCTTGGCAGGCCAGTGGTTAGGACTCTGCACTTCCAGTGCAGAGGGCCTGGTTGCAGAATTCAGATCCAGCAAGCACAGCCAAAAACAAAACAAACAGCCCAAACAAAGCAAAAAACAAAGAAGACATTTGGGTGGCTAACAGACACATGAAAAGATGCTCAGTATCATTAGTTACTAGAGAAATGCAAACCAAAACATGTGATATCACCTTACACCTGTCAGCATAGTTAACATCAGAAAGTCTACAAATAAATACTGGAGAGGGTGTAGAGAAAAGGGAAGCCTTGTACATTGTTGGTGGGAATATAAATTGGTGCAGCCACTGTGGAAAACAGTATGGAGGTCCCTCAGAAACCTAAAAATAGACCTACCATATGATCCAGCAATGCCACTCTGGATATCTATCAGAAAAAACAAGATACTAATTCAAAAATTACTTGTACCTCAGTGTTCATAGCAGCACNTGCAGCCACTGTGGAAAACAGTATGGAGGTCCCTCAGAAACCTAAAAATAGACCTACCATATGATCCAGCAATGCCACTCTGGATATCTATCAGAAAAAACAAGATACTAATTCAAAAATTACTTGTACCTCAGTGTTCATAGCAGCACTATTTACAATAGCCAAGAAATGAAAGCAACCCAAATGCCCATCAACAGATGAATTGATAAAGAAGGTGTGGGATATAACAATGGAACCTTATTCACCCATAAAAAGAATGAAATTATGCATTTGCAACGACATGGACAGACTTAGAGAATATTTTGCTTACTGAAATAAGTCAGACTGAGAAAGACAAATACAATGTGATATTAATCACATGTGGAATCTAAAAAATGATACAAATGAATGTATATGCAAAACAGAAACAACTCACAGAATATAGTGGTTACCAAAAGGGAGAGGAAAGGGGGAGGGGAAATTAGGGACTAAGAGATCATATTACTGCGTTTACAAACTATAGTGCCATCCTGTCTCATCTGAAAGTGAAAGTCACTCAGTCCTGTCCAACTCCTTGCAACCCTATGGACTGAATTCTCCAGGCCAGAATACTGGAGTATGTAGCCTTTCCCTTCTCCAGGTGATCTTCCCAATCCAGGGATCGAACCCAGGTCTCCCACATTGCAGGCAGTTTCTTTACCAGCTGAGCCACAAGGGAACCACGGGAAAATTGGCGTGGGTAGCCTATCCATTCTCCAGGGGATCTTCCCAACCTAGGAATCGAACCAGGGTCTCCTGCTTTGCAGGTGGATTCTTTACCAACTGAGCTATCAGGGAACCCCAAGTTTCATCTGAGGGGGTAGAAAAACAATTCGGAAATACTTGTGAAGTTCACAGTCCAGAGGCATAAGCTCACTAAAGACTGAGACCTCATCATAGGACCACTGAACGCTTCCCCTCCCCCCAGCTCAGCCACATCACTAAAGGCCCATTTATAACAGCAGTTTTATCCAGTCAGTGAAGTTGCTCTTTGCAATCCCATGGACTGTAGCCTACCAGGGTCCTCCATCTATGGAGTTTTGCAGTCAAGTCAAACTAAATCAATCCCATTAATCCAATCTCATCAAATCCAGTCAATCTAGATTTGATTTGTTATGAATTGACAGTGATCTGCATCAGCTCACTTCCTCAGATATTCCCCAGAAATACTTTATTTTCTTTGATTGTTTAAAATACTCCATGGACTGTAGCCTGCCAGCCTCTTCTGTCCATGGAATCCTCTAGGCAAGAATACTGGAATGGGTTGGCATTCCCTTCTCCAGGGGATTTTCCTGACCCAGAGATCGAACCCGGATCTCCTGAATCGCAGGCATTTTCTTTACCATTTGAGCCACCAGGGAAGCCCCTTAACATATTCCTCTTGTGTGTGCTCTTAGCTCTCCTGGGATGCAGGGAGAGCCTCAAGGCCATCTTTCTCGTTTTCATGTTCCTTCCTCTTGCCTACCGCCTTTGGCTCTCTACTAACACTCTAGCAGCTGCTGCAATTCCAGGTAATATGCAGTTCACTGAATGAATAGAAACCTTCACACATTAGTTATTTACAAAATTGGTAACGAAATTATCGTTTATGTGCAGAGCACCTAACCATTTTGATGTGTTTTTAAATCCAACATCTCATTTTTTTCTCTACAACTTCCCTTTGGATTCAGTATTTTAGTAGTGTGGGTGTGTTAGTAGCTCAGTCATGTCCAACTCTTTGCAACCTCGTGGACTATAGCCCACTGGACTCCTCTGTCCATGGAATTCTCCAGGCAAGAATACTGAAGTGGGTTGCCATTCCCTTCTCTGGGGGATCCTCCCAACTCAGGGATTGAACCTGGGTCTCCTGCATTGTAGGCAGATTCTTTACTGTCTAGACCACCAAGGTAGTGCAATTAGAGAAAACTCCATGCAAAGCAACAAAGACTCAGAGCAGCCAAAGATAAATAAATAAATAAAAAGAAAAGAAACCCTTAGTAAGGAAGAGAATTAAGCAGGATTGGGAAAAAAGAAACAGCTAAGGAAGAATGTAATTTTAGTTAAAGTCCAGCTATGGCCTGTTCTGCAGGGATCCTTTGCAGAATTTTCACCCCTTGATGTAAGACAGTGGGCTACAAAATGACTTCTGAGGTCAATTATTGAAGGGAGTGCTTAGCTTTCCTGCCAAGACAGCTCCCATCAACTGAGGGCAATTCTTTGGAAAACATGGTGTAGCTATAAGCCTTTAGCAGTCAACAGTAACTACAGCTGGAAGGGGTGAAGGAGGGTAAGCAAGACACCAAAACAGTGTTAAAACTACATCCTGTCTTAATATTCTTTCAATCAAAATGTTGAAAGCGTAAGAAAATATCATCACGTTGCAACACTTGAAAAATATGAAGAAAAATAATCAGTTTGGGGATGAAATCCTTTACTCTTTTTATGTTTTTTGTTTTCTCAAGTTTCTTATAATTGGAACTCAGACTGGGAATCAGAATAGAATTAATCAAGAGTTAAATTTACTGAGCACCTATCATGTGACTGACATGGTAAGTGCTGTTAAGAGTAAAAAAAGAAATGTAAGATAGTGATTCTGTCCTAGATTGGGAGGAATTTCAGGAAGAAACAGGATTTATGTATATGAAAAAATAAACAGATGTAATAACATTAAACAAGGTGTATAATACTGTGGATTTCANGCACCTATCATGTGACTGACATGGTAAGTGCTGTTAAGAGTAAAAAAAGAAATGTAAGATAGTGATTCTGTCCTAGATTGGGAGGAATTTCAGGAAGAAACAGGATTTATGTATATGAAAAAATAAACAGATGTAATAACATTAAACAAGGTGTATAATACTGTGGATTTCAAAGGAGAGTCAGAATTAAGCTCCGGTAAAATGCTTACTCTATAAACTTGAGTAATAGTGCTTAATATGTTTGCTCATTTTTTTGAGAGGGGTTTGAAATATTTTCCACCAACACTAAGGGAAGTTGAAGGAGATAACAATGGTAAATTGTTCTAAACAACACAAGGGCAAGGACTAAAAGAAATACCAACTGTATTGTGTTGTTATTGGGCAGATCCCATTATGCAGAGAAGGGAAAACCACAGAGTCATTTGCCTACACATTCATCTCCCTGGTGCAAGTGGGTATTGTTCTGTACCCCGTGGCAGGATTAGAAAAACCACCGGGGAGCAAGTACACAAAGTTGTTATGGAAACCAGAATGGTTCAGCTCAGAGTTATTTACAGAGAACTTCCAGGATGGTCACATTCAAGAAAATCAACTTTGTTTTGCTTTACTCTGTGCCAAGGCATCCCAATTAAAAATCTCTTTCAAAGGGTCATTTGATCAGTTGTACTTGGGCGACTATGGATTCAAGTCAGTGGATGGTGGTCACATCACAAATTATAATTCACGTGTGGCATTTTTGTGTTACATGCTTGACACCTGTTCACACTTGCCTCAACCATTGTCAAGCATGCTGGTTTCCGTAACAGAGGAGCAGGCGACTGCTGACTAATGCCATCTGCAGAGATACATTTCCTCCACCGGAGCTGCTGCCAGTGCCATCCGAGACCATGGCACTGCACGACTGCTCTCTCCACGTTCTCTCAACTCGCCTTTGAGGCTGCACAGTAGCAGTGGCCCCGGCCATCATTTTTAATTGTGAATTGGGACTCTCCCAGCTATACAGTAGCATTTTGGGGAAAAGCTTCTTCTTTTGAGAAAATGAGAATTTTCATAGCCTTTGAGGGATCTTTTGAACCGTTTGATGTTTCAACAGATGAAACTGTGGAGGCTGTCAAGCTGATGATAAAGGTACGTATTTTGTCCCTGAGCCATTAAGATGTGTATTAATTTTAACTACGCAGTGNCTTTTGAGAAAATGAGAATTTTCATAGCCTTTGAGGGATCTTTTGAACCGTTTGATGTTTCAACAGATGAAACTGTGGAGGCTGTCAAGCTGATGATAAAGGTACGTATTTTGTCCCTGAGCCATTAAGATGTGTATTAATTTTAACTACGCAGTGAAGTTTAAACTGTATGTGGGGTAAAGATATTAATGGGTACATTTTCAGCAAACAGGGAAGTAAAACTACTTGAAAATATCATTATTTCCTTACATAATCATTTGTTAGATAATGTTAACTGTAAATATGCTAGACAGGAAAATTCTTGGGGGGGAAAATTTTTTAACTTCTCTTTATAAGATTCATATGTTTGTGCATTGGCCAGATAGTATTTGTGCAATTCTTCATAAAAGGAGAAATACAAAACACTAACTTTAGGCTGTGTAAGTAGAACATGCCAGTTATCAGACAATGGGTTGTGTGTTGAGCAAGCAACTATAAAGAACCAAAGGACTTGGGATGCAGAGGGGACTTTGGGGCTACAGTCTCATTTTGCATCCAGGAATAACTGCAGTTCAGGGAGGCTGACCATTTAACCTAGGATCATGGAGCCAGAATAAGTAATAATTTGGGTACAGTACTTTTCTTAAAAGCTTCTTATAAATGCTCACTCTAAAGTGGGAAATTAAGACAAATATTTAGGAACTGACCATCAAATGGTATTTAACTGGAGATGATCTGTTCCCACTTGCTAAGGAGCATTTATTGAATCATAGTTATATGATATTTAGTAATTACTATGATCTCTAAAATCTAGATCTTCTAACATAGAGGCTCTTAACCTTTATGTGTCATGGATCCCTTAGGCAGTCTGGTGAAGCCTATGGACTCCTTTTTAAATGCATAAAATAAAATGCATATCCACAAAAAGGAAACCAGTTATATTGAAATACAATTTTCAAAAATTAGAAAACAAATTGGTGACGTGTGGGTTTCCTTATTAACACAGCAAGTGTTTGCAGTGTGTCTCATAACTATTACAGTTTCAAAGGAGATCAGTATAAATATTTTGAGATATCTGCAGCAACTATAATGGGATATGAAGCTATCTGTGATTTCTATTAGTGACAAAGTCACAGGAACAGGCAATTA
>SJYV01054912.1:0-13793 GCA_006410875.1 Neotragus pygmaeus
GGAGGAACTGGAGGCAGGAGGAGAAGGGGACGACCAAGGAGGAGATGGCTGGATGGCATCACGGACTCGATGGACGTGAGTCTGAGTGAACTCCGAGAGATGGTGATGGACAGTGAGGCCTGGCGTGCTGCAATTCATGGGGTCACAAAGAGTCGTACATGACTGAGCAACTGAACTGAACTGAACTGAGTTGCAGCTCTAAGTTAACTTCTTCCAGAGAAAGGTGGTTGGGGGTAGCCCTCTGTAATTTCAGAAGAGTATAGTATAGCAGACAGTAAACAGACAGATTTTGGTTTTGGGGTAGATGCTCAGGCAGAGGACCTCTTGAGACCTGACTCATCTTGCCCCATCAGGTCTCTCCACATGACCTTGTCCTGGGTAAGATCTCCCGTGCTGGCTCCCGGTATCTCCCCCTTTTATATTTCTTAAGACACCCAGATGTAGTTCAGTTGTGAGCTTCTGAATGTTCTGTCAAAGAATCCTGACAATACAAGGAAAAATGATTATGAGAAGCAAAGGAGGGCACCCACAGTGGCACAGCCAAAAATAGTAGACAGAATGTTCTTCCCCAAAATAAAGTTAGGGAAGGTGTGGAAAAAGTCATTAGCTGCTCCTGCAGCAGTAAAATTCAACTGGGAGTGTTCCATGGTCTGTATCTGACTATGAAGTTTCCCTAAATCTAAACCAATATCTGAGCTGTTCCAAACACCTAAAATATGATTTTTCAACATATTGGGCTGTATGCACTTGTTGAGTCAATGAAATTGCTGCCACAATAACAGTAGCAGCGATAGTAAGAGTAACAGTAACAGTAGTAATTGTTATTATTAAAGCTGAATTCCCTAAGACTAGTAAGACCACAAATCATCAGGAACAATCATCCTGATCGCATTAAATCTTGTAGTTGTTTTAACACAGCAAGACCATAATTATCATACCAATAAGTATTTACAGTTACAGGCACCATAAGATAGGGTGGACGTTTTAACACCACAAAAGAACAAACATTATATTGAGGAGTGAAGCAAAATGAAGGCATACATTGTTCACAAGACACTACATTAGGTCCATTTATACACTAGTTTTCCGGAATCACTGGTGAAAAGAAAAACATAAGGAGAGGGTAGACAAGCCAAAACAGAATAAATAGAATTATTTTCTGGTCGGAGTTTGCACTGCAGCAGCTCTGTCAGTCCTGCTGGGATCTTGATGTTTATCTTGCCTCTCCTGCCATTGGGCGCATCGCACTTGGTCCTATCAGTCAGGCTGGCCCCACCCGTGGCTCCTGGCATGGCTCTTTGTGTGGCAGCGGTGGCAGAGGAGTTCCCTTTTTTGTGTGTGGTCACGGCAGTNATCTTGATGTTTATCTTGCCTCTCCTGCCATTGGGCGCATCGCACTTGGTCCTATCAGTCAGGCTGGCCCCACCCGTGGCTCCTGGCATGGCTCTTTGTGTGGCAGCGGTGGCAGAGGAGTTCCCTTTTTTGTGTGTGGTCACGGCAGTGGAGGAACTAGGTGCCTGGGGGACTGCCACATGACGAATCAGCCTGTCTGGGATCCATATTGGCAAATCTGCGTCCTGTGGAAAAAATATAAGCACATCCTCAACCGCCAGTTAATAATGGTTCGGGACCTTTCCGTTGTCTGTAGAGGAATTCCTTCCACTTTAACAATGGCTTTGCATTTTGTTGTTCCAGACGAAGCAGCATTTAAGTTATTTATTACAAAGAGAGCATGTTATAAAATCTGATGGAGGAAATTATATGTATTTATATATGGCAATAAGTATAAACTTATTGACATACAATATATATAAACCAATATACTTGATTTAATCTTGATAATTAGCATATTAATTAATATATATTTCAGCAATACAACATGCACACAACTAATACCAACCAACACAAACAAATGCACTGTAATAATATATGTCACACACACAGAATATAATTATACAGTATATATATACTATATGTCATCACAGCACACCAATCTATACAAATGAATATCAGCCACATACATATTATATTACCGCAATATATATATTATATATAATATAATTATACAATTTATATTTAATATAGATGTATACATGTTAATTTATATACAAATTAAGTATAGATTTATAAATAGAATTAGGTATATCTTTACTATATTTTATTTATACCCATATCTAATTAGGCAAACTGTAATTAGGCAAATGTATTTATATTATGTATTTATAATGGTACTGCCTATTGATAACTAAGAAATTGAGAAATCCCTTTTCTAAGCAACTCCTATTTGAGACAGCATGTCCCTCCCCAATGGGATAAAGGGGAGCGAAGGAACTAGGTACTTAGGAGAGTTTCATAGGTATCCTCAAACTGCCAATTTAATAATTTGTATTTTTAACTACTGTGGGGGCTTGAGGGCAAATGAAACAAAATTTGACCCCTGAAGCCTATGAGGGCAACTTGCCAATCATAACTATTTTGTAAAAGTCTTGCAGTTGATCCTCATTGAATGGATTTAATATATTTGCTACTTATTTTCTAAAAAGTTCCACACTTTTTTTTCTTTCTTGTAAAATTAATTGTGCCACCAAGCTGGGATAAGATGAAACTATTTTTCTTGGGGTCACTGGTAGATGGAACCAATGGGCCTTCTTGTCACAAGCATCCTGTAGGTGTATGTTTTGTGCCAAGAATAATTTAATCTCATCTTTTGGTAATATTAATCCTAATTAACTGATCATTTTAAGCTTCATCCACTTTAATAAGAGCTGACTCTGTCTCATTAGTCAACTTTCTCTTAGAACTGGGATTAGGATTGTGTTTTAAGCAATCAAACAAAAGGCTTTAAATCTGCAGTAGTGAGTTTTAAATGTGGGCATATCCAATTCAGTCAGTTCAGTTGCTCAGTCTTCATGTCCAACCCCATGAATCACAGCACGCCAGGCCTCCCTGTCCATCACCATCTCCCGGAGTTCACTCAGACTCACGTTCATCGAGTCCGTGATGCCATCCAACCATCTCATCCTCTGTCATCCCCTTCTCCTCCTGCCCTCAATCCTTCCCAGCATCAGAGTCTTTTCCAATGAATCAACTCTTCGCATGAGGTGGCCACAGTACTGGAGTTTCCGCCATCATTCCTTCCAAAGAAATCCCAGGGCTGATCTCCTTCAGAATGAATATCCCCTAATAATTTTGGGAAATCATTTAAAGTTAGTAAACAATCTCTCTGCAACTTCAAAGGGACATTATCAGTTTTCAAAACTTTTGGCAGACCTAAATGTGAGAAGCAAATAAAGAGGTGTTGCACGATATCTTGATAAGCTTCTCCAGCTGCTGCTGCTAAGTCACTTCAGTCGTGTCCGACTATGTGTGAACCCGTAGATGGCAGCCCACCAGGCTCCCCTGTTCCTGGGATTCTCCAGGCAAGAACACTGGAATGGATTGTCATTTCCTTCTCTAAGGCATGAAAGTGAAAGTGAAAGTGAAAGTGAAGTTGCTCAGTCATGTCCGAATCTTAGAGACCCCATGGACTGTAGCCTACCAGGCACCTCTGTCCATGGGATATTCCAGGCAAGAGTACTGGAGTGGGGTGCCATTGCCTTCTCCAGTTATCCTTCCATAATCCAAATCTGGTCTATAGCTTTTTAGATGACAAGCAACCATCTAATCTTTGCTTGAATACCTCCACCAACGGGGAACTCACTACTCGCCAAGATTTTTAACTCTCCCTTACCTTTTCCTCTCCAGCATTCCCAACCCACATATCACTTTCTCTAATCCCACCAACTCATTTTCAGTAGTATGTGTTGACCAGAAGCTGGGCCAGTCTTTCCCAGCAATGCAAGAAATGTCTATTCTAGTGTCTAACAGCCCTGACATTTTATATCCTTGAATTAAAAGATCTTTTAAAGGTCTAGAAGCTGTAATTCCCTGCACCCAAAAAGCTAGATCATTAGGTCCAAATCTTCTGGGGCCCCTAGCTTGAGAAGTCAAGGATTTTCTTGTCTAATAAGGTAAAAGCAAAAGCTGTGTTATTCTTTAATATTTATTAATTTGCACAGTTTTAGTATGTGATGAGACCAAAACTTTAATTTTTTCAGTATAATCAGAATCTACTACACCAGACACTACCAAAGTTCCTTGAAAAGAAAGCAAGCTACGCCCTAGCACAAGACCTACAATGCCCTCAGGCAGGAGGTCAGCCACTCCCATTGGAATTGGAGTAACTGGCACATCAGGGGTTAATATTGTTGTGGTGGTGGAGCTGAGGTCCAGTCCTAAGCTACCTGGGGTTGATTGGCATAGCTTGTTGTCTCTGTTTAGCAGCACATTGCCGGCAAAAATGTTCTACTTGGCCATAAGAGAAACAATTTTTATTTGTAGAATCCTTTTTATTATGATTATTTTTCTTTCATTTTCTCTTACTTTTTTTTTTTTTCCTTGGGTGAGGCACCCCTTGAGGGGGTTTCATGCAAGGAGCAAGCTATGTTTTAAAAGCTCCTTTGTTTAAAAATATTTCCCTACATTTTACAACCTTNTTTTTTTTTTTTTCCTTGGGTGAGGCACCCCTTGAGGGGGTTTCATGCAAGGAGCAAGCTATGTTTTAAAAGCTCCTTTGTTTAAAAATATTTCCCTACATTTTACAACCTTAAGCAATTCACAAGTTGTAAAAGTCCGGGGAAACCTGTCAGGCAAGTTAGAGAGCAATCAGAGGGATATGAGCTGGGACACTCCTTTCATATGCAGGAGACCAGTTGCAGCTCTAAGTTAAATTTTTCCAGAGAAAGGTGGTTGGGTATAGCCCCCTGTAATGTCAGAAGAGTATAGTATAGCAGACAGTAAACAGACAGATTTTGGTTTTGGGGTAGATGCTCAGGCAGAGGACGCCTTGAGGCCTGACTCGTCTTGCCCTGTCAGGTCTCTCTGCAAGACCTTGTCCTGGGTGGGATCTCCCATGCTGGCTCCCGGCAATCAGGGTCTTTTGAAATGGTGGAATGACCCCTGGTGTTCCTCTCAACCTTCAAGCTGAGACCGCCTCCTCTTGCAGTGCAATGGAAAGGCCAGGATTCCTTTCCCAGCGAAGCAGGGAAATGGACCCTCATCTCGAGATGAGGAGGGAAAACTAGGCTCTTCTTGAGTTATGACAGGGCTCTCAGTGTTCCTCTCGAGTGGAGATGTGTATGTTGGGGAACTTCTTGAGTTGCCTGAAGGATGTCAAGGATCCCTTAGAGGCTCAAGAGGGAAGGTTGGATTTCTCTCAAGACACCATAGCAGAAAAGGGCCTCATCTCGTGTGGAGGGGAGAATCTCCTGTTTTTTTTAGAGTTGAGGCAGAAAAGGTGGGGTTCTTCTCGAGTTACAACAGGGACATCAGGGACCCACTTGTGTTGTCTCAGGAAAATCCAGTGTCGATGTGAATTGCGAGGGGCCTCTCGGGATACCACTCCAGTCACTCTGGGGTCTGAGGTCCTCATCGGGAGTTGAGGCTGGACTATCAGGATTCCTCTCCAATGCTGACATGGATCTCGGGGTCCCTCTGGAGTTTCCAAGAGGACTCACACTTCGTCTCGTGTGGGGACTGGCAAGTCCGATTTCCTCTCGAGCTGTCAAAGCAGTTTCAGGCTTCCTGTCGATTTGACATAGGGATTGGTGGCTTTTTCTTGAAGTGCCACAGTGCTGTCACACCTGCCATCGTGTTTTGAGTTGATCCTCGGGGTGACCGTCAAGTCTGTGCAAGGAGTCAGGTGTCTCTGGAGTGGAATGGAACATCAGGGTTTTTTGGAATTGTGGCACGACCCCTGGAGTTTCTCTCGAGTGTCAAGTTGAGACCGCCTCCTCTTGAGGTGTGACAAGAATGCTGGGATTCCTTTCCTGAGGAAGCAGGGAAAGGGACCTTCATATCAAGATGAGGAGGGAAAACCGGAGCTCTTCTTGAGTTGAGGCGGGATCCTTGGTGTTCCTCTCAATTGGAGATGGGAATGTCGGGAAACTTCTTGAGTTGCCTCAAGGATGTTAAGCACCGTTTTGAGGCTCAAGAGGGAAGGTGGCATTTCTCTCAAGACGCCGCAGCGGAAATGGGCATCATCTCATGTTGAGGGGAGAACCTCCTGGTTTTTCTCAAGAAACTTGGGGTTTCTCTTGAGTTACGATGGGGACCTTGGGGACCCGCTCGTGTTGCCTCAGAAAAGTCCAGTCTCCATGCGAGTTGAGAGGGGCCTCTTGGGATTCCTACCAGTCACTGCCGGGGCCAAGATCCTAATCTGGATTTGAGACCGGAACCTCAGGTTTCCTCTCCAGTGCTGACATGGATTTTCGGGTTCCTCTTGGGTTTCCACAGGGGAGTCAGGCCTCGTCTCGTATGGAGACATGCATGTCCACTTTCCTCTTGAGCTGGAAAAGCAGTGTCAGGCTTCCTGTCGTGTTGACATAGAGATCAGTGTCTTTCTCTCATGGTGCCATAAGGCTGTCACACCTGCCATTGGGTTTTGACCGATCCTCAGGATAACTGTCAAGTCAGTGCAGGGGAGTCAGGTGTATCTGGAGTGGATGGGGACATCAGAGTCTGTTGGAATTGTGGCATGATCCATAGAGTTCCACTCGAGTTTCAAATTGATACTGCCACCTCTTTAGGTGCGATGGGAATGCCAACATTCCTTTCCCCATGAAGCAAGGAAATGGACCCTCATCTCGAGATGAGGAGGGAAAACTGGGCTCTTCTTGAGTTGTGCTGGGACCCTCGGTGTTCCTCGTGAGCAGAGACAGGTATGTCGGGGAACATCTTGAGTTGCCTCAAGGGTGTCAAGGACTCTTTCGAGGCTCAAAAGGGAAAGTGGGATTTCTCTCGAGAAGTCACTGCAGAAAAGGGCCTTATCTCATGTTGAGGGGAGAATCCCCTGGATTTTTTTGAGTTGAGACAGGAAACATGGGGTTCCTCTCGAGTTACAAAGTGGACATCCAGGAACCGCTTATGTTGCTTCAGCAAAGTCCAGTCACCAGGCGAGTTGTGAGAGGGCTTTCAGTATTCCTCTCCAGCCGAGACCAGGGCCGAGGTCCTCATCTGGAGTTGAGGCCGGAACCTCAAGATCCTTTCCAGTGCTGGCATGGATCTCGGGGTTCCTCTGGAGTTTCAACAGGAGAGTCAGGCCTCATCTCATGTGGAGATATGCAAGTCCGCTTTTCTCTCGAGCTGGAAAAGCAGTATCAGGCGTCCTGTCAAGATGACATATGGATTGGTGGCTTTCTCTCAAGGTGCCACAGGGCTGTCACACCTGCCATCGTGTTTTGATTTGATCCTCTTGGTGACTGTCGAGTCAGTGCAAGGGAGTCAGGTATATCTGGAGTGGATGGGGACATCAGAGTCTTTTGGAATGGTGTCAAAACCCCTGGAGTTCCTCTTGAGGTTCAACTTAAGACCACCTCCTCTTGAGGTGCAACAGGAACGCTGGGATTCCTTTCCCAATGAAGCAAGGAAAGGTACTGTCATGTAGAGATGAAGAGAGAAAACCAGGGCCCTTCTTGAGCTGTGACAGAACCCACGGAGTTCCTCTCGAGTTGAGACGGGTAATCAGGGAACTTCTTGAGTTACCTCAAGGGTGTCAAGGACCCTTTCGAGGCTAAAGAGAGAAGGAGGGATTTCTCTCGATACGCTGCAGTGAAAAAAGGCCTCATCTCGCATTGAGGGGAGAAACTCCTGGTTTTTCTCAAGTTGCAGCAGGAAACTTGGGTTTCTTCTCTAGTTACAATGGAGACCTCAGGGACACACTCGTGTTGCCTCAGGAAAAATCCAGTCTCCATGCAAGTTGTGAGGGGCTTCTCGGGATTCCTCTCCAGTTGCTGCTGGGGCCGCGGTCCTCATCTGGAGTTGAGGCTGGAACCTCAAGGTTCCTCTCCAGTGCTGACATGGATCTCGGGGTTCCTCTGGAGTTTCCACAGTGGAGTCAGGTCTCCTGTCATGTGGAGACATGCAAGTCCACTTTCCTCTTGAGCTGTCAAAGCAATGTCAGTGTTCCTGTCCAGTTGACACAGGTATCTGTGGCTTTCTCTCAATGTACCACAGAGCTGTAACACCTGCCATCGTGTTATGAGTCGAAACACAGGATGAGAGTCGAGTCAATGCAGAGGAATCAGGTGTATCTGGAGTGGATTGGGACATCAGGTGCCATGGTCCAGCCCTGGCTGATCCAAGAAATTCTAAGGGCAAACGGAGTTGACGTCTTAGAAAAAATTATTTTATTATAAATATAAAGATTAGGATAGAATAGTATACTAGGAAAATTAGTGAAGAAAAGATCCTGAATAACTGGGGTTACTCGGAGAGCTAATAAAACCCTGAGACAAGAGGTTTGCACCATATACATAGGCCACCAGTGCCCGCTTAAATAGAGGAGTGTTCCCTGCCTTGGACTTCCTCTCACGTGGGTGTTAAAAGCCAGGGCAATTAAGTAGACATGGTGAGCCTCCACGTCCTAGATGGAAATTCAGCCTGAAAAGGAGAGGGTGGGAGAGAGAGACCAAGAGAAAGAGAGAGTCGACACGGGGGAAACCAGTCTTTCCAATGACTGGTCCATCTTTTATTGTCCGGCAAGGCTTTTTATACTTTTGGTTGTACATAGAGATCAATGAATAATACAAAATTATGCAGTGTAAGCAGCCCTGACTCTTATTGGGACCAAGCTTTCTCTCTGCATACCCAGATGGATACACAAGTTCTAGGTGATTTACATCATCTTCTGGCCAGAAGGCCAGTTAACATTTTACAGCCATTTTCTGATAAGGGTCTGTCAACCAGAAAACTTATTTGCCTTAATAGTGTTGTTCTTCCCAAAGTCTGGTGACACTCTCAGAAAACACTAAATAATGTTACATTCTTACATAGCAAGCCACAACAATTTATAACAAGGAAAGAGGAGTACAGTGATTTACAAAAAAGATAAAATTCATTAACTCAAAAGTCTAGTGTTGCTAACATTAAAACTACTGTATTCCTTTTTCTATATCCCAGTTACGTTGATTAATATCCTTCAGGTGCCTAAAAGGTAAAGAATATGGAGGTCTGGCAGCAGTCATTGATTTAACGGTGAAACCCATCACCAATATAATTTCTAGCTTTTTAGAAAAGGCTCTATACCTTTAAGATGCTTTAAGCTGCATGGCTCTCACGGTTGGGGGGCTGTAAACAATTCACAAGTTGTAAAATTCTGGGGGAACATGTCAGGCAAGTTAGAGAACCATCAAAAGGGTTTGAGCTGAGACACTCCTTTCATATGCAGGAGACCAGTTGCAGCTCTAAGTTAACCTTTTCCAGAGAAAGGTTGTCGGGGATAGCCCCCTATAATGTCAGAAGAGTATAGTATAGCAGATAGTAAACAGACAGATTTTGGTTTCAGGATAGATGCTCAGGCAGAGGACCCCTTGAGACCTGACTCGCCTTGCCCCATCAGCTCTCCCTGCATGACGTTGTCCTGGGTAGGACTTCCCGTGCTGGCTCCTGGCAATCAGGTCTTTTGTAATGGTGGCATGACCCCTGGCATTCCACTCAAGTGTCAAGTTGAGACCACCGCCTCTTGAAGAGTGACAGGAAGGCCAGGTTTCCTTTCCTGACAAAGCAGGGAAATGGAACATCATCTTGAGATGAAGAGGGGAAAACGGGGATCTTCTTGAGTTGTGGCAGGACATTCGGTATTTCTCTCAAGTGGAGACGGGTATTCGGAGAACTTTTGGAGATACATCAAGGGTGTCAAGGACCCTTTTGAGGTTCAGAAGGGAAGGCGGGATTTCTCTCGAGACGCCACCACTGAAAAAGGCCTCATCCCGCATTGAGGGGAGACTCTCCTAGTTTTTCTCGAGTTGCAGAAGGACACTTGGGGTTCTTCTCAAGTTACAACGGGAAGCTCAAGGGCCTGCTCGTGTTGGCTCAGGAAATTCCAGTCTCTATTAGAGTTGTGAGGGACCTCTCGGGATTCCTCTCCAGTTGGTGCCATGTTGTAGGTCCTCATCTGGAGCTGAGGCCGGAACCTAAGGGTTCCTCTTCACTGCTAACATGGATCTGGGGTACCTATGGAGTTTCAAAAGAGGAGTAAGGCCTTGTCTCTTATGGAGACAGGCAATTCCGATTTCCTCTTGAGCTGGAAAAGCAGTGTCAGGATTCATTTTGAGTTGACATAAGGATCTGTGTCTTTCTCTTGAGGGGCCACAAGGCTGTCACACGTGTCATCATGTTGTGAATAGATATTCGGGGTGAAAGTTGAGTCAGTGCAGGGAAATCAGGTGTATCTGGAGTGGATTGGGACATCGGGGTCTTTGGAATGGTGGCACAACCCCTGGAGTTTCTCTCAACTTTCAAGTGATGACGGCCTCCACTTGAGGTGAGACAGGAATGCCAGGATTCCTTTCCCGATGAAGCAGGGAAATGAACCTTCATCTCGAGATGAGGAGGGACAAACGGGGCTATCTCGACTTTGGGCGGGACCCTCGGTGTTGCTCTTGAGTGGAGAAGGGTGTGTCGGGCAACTTCTTGAGTTGCCTCAAGGGTGTCAAGGACCCTTTCGAGGCTCAAGAGGGAAGGTGGGATTTCTCCCGAGACGCCGCATTGGAAAAGGGCCTCATCTCTCGTTGAGGGGAGAATCACCTAGTTTTCCACCAGTTGTGGCAGGAAACTTGGGGTTCCTCTCAAAGGATGACAGGGACCTCAGGGACTCACTTGGGTTGCCTCAGAAAGTCCTGTCTCCATGAGAGTTGTGAGGGGTCTCTCGGGATTCCTGTTCAGTCGCTGCTGTGGCCGAAGTCCTCATCTGGAGTTCAGGCTGGAACCTCAGGGTTCCTCTCCAATGGTGACATGGATCTCAGGGTTCCTCTGGAGTTTCCACAGGGGATTCAGGCCTCATCTCGTGTTGAGACATGCAAGTTCGCTTTCCTCTTGAGCTATCAAAGCAGTGTCAGTTTTCATGTCTAGTTGATCTAGGGATCAGTGGCTTTATCTCGAGGGGCCACTTGGCTGTCACAACTGCCATTGTGTTTTGAGTCAATGCTCAGGGTGACCATCGAGTCAGTGCAGGGGAGTCAGGTGTATCTGGAGTGGATTGAGACATCGGGGTCTTTTGGAATGGTGGCACGTCCCCTGGAGTTCCTCTCGAACTCAAGTTGAGATCACCTCCCCTTGAGGTGCGACGGGAATGCTGGAATTTCTTTCCCGATGAAACAGGGAAATGAACCCTTATTTTGAGATGAGGAGGGAAAAGCAGGCCTCTTCTTGAGTTGTGGCGGGACCCTAGGTGTTCCTCTCAAGTGGAAATGGGTATGTTGGGGAACTTCTTGAGTTGTCTCAAGGGTGTTAAGAACACTTTTGAAGCTCAAGAGGGAAAGTGGGATTCCTCTCAAGGCGCTGCAGTGGAAAATGGCCTCATCTCGCGTTGAGGGGAGAATCCCCTGGTTTTTCTCTAGTTGCGGCAGGAAACTTTGGGTTCCTCTCAAGTTACGATGGGTAGCTCAGGGACCTGCTCGTGTTGCCTCTGGAAAGTCTAGTCTCCATGAGTGTTGCGATGGGCCTCTCAGGATTCCTCTCCAATCTCTTTTGGTCCCGTGTTCCTCATCTGGAATTGAAGTTGGAAACTCAGGGTTCCTCTCCAGTGCTGACATGGATCTTGGGGTTCCTCTGGAGTTTCCACAGGGGAGTCAGGCCTCGTCTGGTGTGCAGACATACACATCAGCTTTCCTCTCGAACTGTAAAAGCAGTGTCAAGTTTTCTTTCAAGTTGACAGGGATCGGTGGCTTTCTGTTAAGGAGCCATAGGGCTGTCACACCTGCCATCCTGTTTTGACTCGATACTCAGGGTGACCGTCGATTCAGTGCATGGAAATCAGGTGTATCTGGAGTGTATTGGGATTTTGGGGTCTTTTAGAATGGGGGCACAACCCCTGGAGTTCCTCTCGAGTATCAAGTTGAGACCACTTCCACTTGAGCTGTGACGGGAACTCCGGGATTCCTTTCCCAATGAAGCAAGGAAATGGGCTATCATCTCGAGATGAGGAGGGAAAACCGGGGCTCTTTTTGAGCTGTGGCAGGACACTTGGTATTCCTCTTGAGTGGAGATGGGTACATCGGGGAACTTCTTGAGTTGCCTCAAGGGTGACCAGGACCCATTTGAGGCTCAAGAGGGAAGGTGGGATTCCTCTCTAGATGCCACAGTGGAAAAGGGCCTCATCTCACATTAAGGGGAGAATCTCCTGGTTTTTCTCAAGTTGCAAAAGGAAACTTGGTGTTCCTCTCGAGTTTCGATGGGGACCTCAGGAATCTTCTCGTGTTGCCTCAGGAAAGTCCAGTCTCCATGCGAGGTGCAAGGGGCCTCTCGGGATTCCTCCTCAGTCGTTGCCTGGGCTGAGGTCCTCATCTGGAGTTGGGGCCAGAACCTCAGGGTTCCTCTCCAGTGCTTACATGGGTCTCGGGGTTCCTCTGGAGTTTCCAGAGGTGAGTCAGACCTCGTCTCGTGTGCAGACATGCAAGTTCACTTTCAGCTAGAGCTGGAAAAGCACTGTCAGGCTTCCTGTTGAGTTGACATAGAGATCAGTGGCTTTCTCTCGAGGTTCCCAGGACTGTCACACCTGCCATCATGTTTTGAGTCGGTCCTGAGGGTGACCATCGAGTCAATACAGGGGAGTCAGGTGTATCTGTAGTGGATTGGGACATCGGGGTCTTTTGGAATTGTAGCAAGACCCCTGGAGTTCCTCTCGAGTTTCCAGTTGAAACCACCTCCTCTTGAGGTGCCATGGGAATGCCAGGATTCTTCCCCAACAAAGCAGGGAAATGGACCCTCATCTCAAGATGAGGGAAAACCAGGGCTCTTCTTGAGTTGTGGCGGGACCTTCAGAGTTCCTCTCAAGTGGAGACAGGTATGTCGGGGAACTTCTTGAGTTGCCTCAATGGTGTAAAGGACCGTTTCAAGGCTCAAGAGGGAAGGTGGGATTCCTCTCAAGACCCCGAAGTGGAAACGAGCCTCATCTCACATTGAGGGAAGAATCTCCTGCTTTTTCTCGAGTTGAGGCAGGAAAGTTTGGGTTCCACTCGAGTTACAACAGGGACCTCACTGAACAGCTCGTGTTGCCTCGGGAAAGTCCACTCTCCATGAGAGTTGTGAGAGACCTCTCGGGATTCCTCTCCAGTCGCTGCCAGGGCTGTGGTCTTCATCTGGAGTTGAGGCCGGAACCTCAGGCATTTTCTCCAGTGCTGACACGGATCTGAGTTCCTCTGGAGTTTCCACAGGGGAATCAAGCCTCGTCTCCTGTAGAGACATGCAAGTCTGCTTTCTCTCGAGCTGGAAAAGCAGTGTCAGGCAACCTGTCGAGTTGGCATAGGGATCTGAGGCTTTCTCTCGAGGTCCCACAGGGCTATCACACCTGCCATCGTGTTTTGAGTCCATCCTGGGAGCCAGGGTCCAGCCCCGGTGGATCCAGGGTAATCCAAAGGTGGGGTAGGAGTAGGCGTCCTGGAAAAATGCATGTTTAATTACAGATATATAGAGATATTAGAAACATTAGAAACAGATAGTGTAGTAGGAAAATTAGTGGAGAAAAAGAGGCTGAATAACTTGGTTCACATGGAATAGCATCCATACTCCAGATGGGAATTGAGCCAGAAAAATGGGGAGCAAGAAAGAATGATATGGGGGACTCAGTCTTTCCAGGAACTGATCCCATTTCTTTATTTTACAGGTTTTCTTATATACCTTTTGTTACATATAGGGATGAATATAGAGGCATGCAGGGGTCAGCAGTCCTGACCTTTATAAAAATTAGATGCTTCACA